>OX387361.1:16495000-17095000 GCA_947563465.1 Archips xylosteana | reverse complement strand
GGTACAGTCAAGGATTTTAATTGTTAGGCCACTTGCCACTGTTAGTATTTTAGCCGTGTAATGCAAATCAGAATATACCAGTATAAGCGGCTTCACCCGATTTGCATTACACGGCTAAAATGCGAACAGTGGCAAGTGGCCTAACAATTAAAATCCTTGACTGTACGTACCTACATATTATAGGTAGGTACTTCTAAGTAAGAATTTATTACAAGTGCCATACCAAAAGAAGCCATTTAAGGTGATTTGGCATCGTTTTTGAATTGTTTATACACCCAAATACACCACAATAACTTGACGTCATTAATTGTTATTTGTTTCCAATAAAACGAACGCGCAAACAGTTAACAGCCAAACGCGCCTGCGGCGACGCCGGCCGTGACACCCTGACTGAGTTCTCTCTTAGGGAGTACTCTAATATCGTGACCTTGAGTCCGGCCGGAGCGGGAGTTTCCCTTCTACTCTGTTATTATTTATTCTTATGGTATTAGTTCGCGTAGCTAGCGACACTTCGTCTGCTGCTGCTGCGTGGATTCGGCTGCCAACTTATACCTCTAACGAAACACGCGTCTTTAACGCTTGTATAGGATTCATTTGTAACTAGGGTAAAACACTCAGTCCCAGTGCTCCAGCCTTTTAGTAATATCGCCCAGTAGTCGGCCTCTGCCTGTCTTTCGTACAAGTGGGAAGAGCACGAGAGATATCTTTTGTATTCTTCGCACTTATTATGCACTCAGAAATTAATAAATATGAACAGACTAGTAGTGGTAGAGCCATGTTGTAGCTAGCCGCTGCATCACGAATGGGCCGGCTCGTCCGGGGTAGTACCACCCTCTCACAGAACACCGGCGTGAAGCAGCAGTACTCCCTGCTGCGTTTCGTACGGTCAGTGAGAGCGCCGAGGGCCCAATACCTCTCCCCCTCCCTTATTCCCTCTCCTTTTTCCTTAGGGCTGACAACGCACTGGCATCGCGTAAAGCGCTGCGGGTGTCTATGGACAGTGGTGATCATTTAACATCAGGTGACCCACTAGTTCGTTTGTCTGGCCTCTATAACATAAAAAAAAAAAAAAGTTTAATGTAGGTTAACTAAATGTCATGGATTTTTTCTTATTTTTTTTTAAAACTGGTATAACTTGGCGTTTCGCCCGGTACTCGGTTATCGCTGTGTTTCACACCCTGTATATGAAAGAATATAAATGTTTGTGTGTTAAGCAGAATAAAGGTCAGATTTTTCCAATGTAGCTGTTCAGTAAGCTGTGTTTCGAGGAAAAACATATCCAACTGAGAGTTCCAGTAGCGCCCATAAATATTCGAGGGCACTCAGCTGAGATCCGGTTTTTCCGAACTTATGTTAAACTTAAGTTATACAAGGCGAACAGTTGTTTACTATATCAATACTGTCGACGGAAGGAAGCGATACATCTTTAAAATCTTCCCGCCCAAGTTACGGGACGTTGACAGTGCTGCCATCTCAATCGCTATAGCTAAATCGTTTGAATGAGTCCTCGCCTGCGCGGTACAGGGGCTGGGAGGTATGACGACAAAGGGGGAGTGGTAGGGTATGTAGTAGTAGGTAGGGTAGGGTTGGGCCCTGAAGGGCTTACTTGCATTTAACTTTTTCCATGTCCACATGAGAGACGCAAACAAAAAAAAATGTGTATGACCCTTCTATACTTATCGGTCAAGGGGATAGAAAGTAGACTATGTGTTATTGCAAAGATCCATCTATCTCCATTCATCACACATACGCGCACACGCAAGCACACACACACATACTCACAAACTTTGATTTTAAGAGTATGATATATAAATTAATAAGAATGATGATATTTTTATGTTAACATATTAATCGTCAAGTTTTTACTGAAAAGTCATGAAAATTACTATAGTAAAACAGTATATCTTTTTCTTTGGGCACTATTGGGCAGTCATGTAAAAAAGTACAAAACACATACCTTAAATTTAAGCAATCCTATGAACAGTCGAGATCATCTGGAACAGAAAAAAAAACAATGTTAAAATGAATTTTCGACACAAGTTTTTTTTTTGTTGTTGTGTAGGTATTTATTACAAAGGAAACAACAAACTGTAGTATTGATTGTGCATTTACAAAAATTTCCCGCTTTCTTTACCAATGTCATTTGTAGAGGAATGTTTTTTCAGCCAAAGCAGCTAAAGCTAAATTATGCAGATACATGATAGAGATAAAAAAGTTGCCGCACTATTTTTTTTCATTTGGTGTATAAAGTCTTGTGTCTTCATTTTATGTTGGTGTTTTTACATTTTTATAAAGGTTTTAACTAAACAACAATGGAATTTGTATGCAACTTTGTTGGTTAGACGACCGGATGGCTCAGTGGTTAGAGAACCTGACTACGAAGCTTGAGGTACCTGGTTCGATTCCCGGTCGGTGGAGATATTTGTGTGAAAAATACGAATGTTTGTACTCGTGTCGTGTCTTGGATGTTTAATATCTATTTTTTTATCTTTTAGACATAATACAGCTTTGCTTGATGACAAATAAATATATTTCATTTCATTTCATTTAATTGCTCACTCACTGTACGCTAATAAGGTCAAGACAAAGTTAGTACAGTAAATTAGTCAAATAATTTAATATTCAAGCGGAAAATATAACTTCACATAAATAACGAAATAAGACGCCAGAATGGAACAATAGGGAGTAATTTGAAACGAGTAGGTGCGAATTCTTAAAAATGGGACTTCACGTTTCTCGGTCGCCTTGTATTTATTTTATTCGGTAGGTATATATTGTTCAGCCAAGCTCAAAAGTACCTGCGAAAGAGTAGAACCTCACGATAAAAAGGTTTTAAAAAATGGTCAAAACATCCAGTTATTTTATGGACGCCCCCCAAAGATACCAGTCTAGCATTTATTTTGGGTTAATACTAACTACTTCAAAGAGAGAAAGGACTGGACTTGTAATATTACTTACACGCGTTTGATGTTTGTTTTAAGCATTATAATAGGGCTTACAAGTATTTGTATTCGAGATATACACAATACAAACACAATAAGTAAATAAAATGGGTTCATTTCGGACTAAAACATTTACATTTACAGAACACATGAGACTTAAATGAAATATAAAATCTATCTCATCGTTATTTCAACCGTAGGACGTCCACTGCTGGACATAGTAAGCCTCCCTCATTGATACCCATTCACTTTCATTTGCTTGTCAAGCATCCACCGTGAACCTGCAGCCTTTACCAAATCAGCCGTTCATCTTGTTATTTATTGAATCACTACTTTGCGGAGATCCATATCAATGAACTGAAACAATTACTTTGCTATAGCTGCGTTTATTACATTCGCTGCCACGATGCGCTATAACGTAACCAGAAACGTGTGTTCATGCAGTTCCTCCACCTCCACATCGTACGAACACACAAACCACTACCCAAAACTAACTGACGCGTGATGTTAGCTAACATCTGGTAGCATGGTGAACGGTTGTGTTGGTCTAAAGATGAGCTATGGTCGAGTTCGAAACGCGTCAGTGGTGGAGGTAATTGTTTCAGTTCGTTCGTCTCGTTATCGAACAGCGCTTCAAAATCTATCTATAACTAGCCAAATATATTTTGTTCTTTAAAACCATAGACAAAGCCTAAGGCCCACGTCCACGAGCACCTATAAATCTCCCCGGGCTATTGGGCAGACACCTTAATGAAAGGGCTATATCAATGCACATATAATTACTACGGGCATGCTTGGGCATTAATTACTGCCCTGTTGGGGACACGTGCGGTTCCCACGGGTGGGCTGGGCCCATTTAGCATGGCTATACTCACGAACAATGAAAACTGGTCTAATATCTTTAACTGGTCGGAAGATACGGAATCTTTATAGCAAAAACGGAAATCTTATGGAATCACTTTGCTGTCTGTCTGTCTGTCAAGAACCCTCTTCTCAGGAACGCTTGACGGTATCAAGTTGACATAAACATTAAAAAAATATTCCTGCAGTCCCTTGAAGCTGTAAAAAAATCAAGCTTCTAAGTCAACACAATTCACGGATACCATGGATCCATTTGACTCCGAACGCTTATTTTGGATGTTCACTTCGGGGCACCACTGTTGAGAAGGATGTCTGTTGGTTTTCGAAAAAGATCTCAAAATGTGATCATCATTCATCATCATCATTTCAGCCGAAAGACGTCCACTGCTGAACATAGGCCTCCCCCTTGGCTCGCCAAACAGATCGGCCCTGCGCCATCGGCATCCAATGCGTTCCCAATGCATCAAAATATGATGAATTTTATTTATTTTAGGTTCGATCTGTTTTATACAATTCCATTATTGGCACAAGACAGAGACAAAAACTATAGTTATTTCGCACGTCATTCAAAAATACAATTTGCGGGTGGATTTAGGCGAACAGATTCTAGAATACCCACATGAAATAATTGTTACAGAATTATGTGAATGTCTGTCTATCGACTGCACAGTGACATATTTCGCACGGGAATCAAAACCTATAGGGTACTTCCACCTAGAATTATGAAATTTGGCAAGTAAAGGGAAAAAAAAAGAAAATCGTTAATAATTATTGTTCCATCACAAAAAAAAATGCGATTAATCTTTTTCATTATAGCCACGACTTCTAGTCTCTCCTATCGACTGGCCGGTTACATTTTAACCAAGGGTGTCAGGAAGAAACTAAATTTCATATCCTCCCTCATCACCTTGTTTGCCCGAACTTTCATTAAGAGTGAGCTGATCGTACGATTGGAGTGTTGGTTTAGGACGGGTCGAGTGGGCGTGTAATGGTCACTTGGAGATCTTGAATGCGCTTCTGTGGAAAGGAAGCTAAAGTGTGGGAAAAGTGTCGGGTTACGGTATCGGTGGCTTATATTAATAATGTTAGTACGGTTGAGGTCAAATTTATCTTTACACTTTGGCACCTCGTGACTGTCTTCCGATAATATAATATAGATAGAATTTCAAACATGAGAAGACAGCAACATAGAAGTAAAAGTGTAAAAATATCTCTCCGACTTCAACATAGTGTTGCCATTGCCAGGCCGAATTTGAATAAGTCAGGAGAAGTTTCAACCAAAAAATATTACGATGAAATGGGCCTTTGTGTTATTCTAATCTAGACATCCAGCTATCTAGGTACATACCATATTTCATCCCAATCCCTTCAGTTGTTTTAGCGTAACCAACATGCACGTATTCATTATTTTCATATTTGTGACTTATGTTCATTTGAGTGAAATTGTGTGTATTTTCTTATTTTTAACGGCCGCTTTAGCCTAGTTGGTAGTGACTCTGCCTACGAAGCAAGAGGTCCTGGGTTCAAGTCCCGGTAAGGGCATTTATTCTGCCCTCGTAATGAAGAATGCAGTAATCGACAAAAAAAATCAATTTTGACTTTTTACGCAAAATGGCACCGGTGAATTCGTCCGGTGCCATTTTGCGTAAAAAGTCGAAATCGATTTTTTGTCGAGTATTTGTGTGATGAGCACGAATATTTGTTCCTGAGTTATGGATGTTTTCTATGTATTTAAGTATTTATTTATCTATATAAGTATGTTTATCGTCGTCTAGTACCCATAGTACAAGCTTTGCTTAGTTTGGGACTAGGTCGATTTGTGCAAGATTGTCCCCTAATATTTATTTATTTATTTGCAAGTCTTCTTGTGAAAGTGTATAAATGTCTTCTTTCTTTCTTTCACACGCACGTACGTTACTCGCAAAGATTCGCATTTATAATATTAGTAAGATACTTTCCATTACAAATGATTAACTTTCCTCCTCCTTAATTTCTCAAGACATTGCCCGAGCGGGTGATACCGCGTCTCAACATACTACTTTTAATTGGCCGGAGTTCGGTGCCTCGTAAGTTATGATTGGTCTAATAAAGCTATTGTGCAGCTTTATTGGAGATACGTGGGGCGCGTTTATGGACGTAGTTTCATAGTTTGTGGTCCGTAGTAACTTCGCCATCCCGCCCTGAACTTGGCCCCACTAGTTGGGAGTTCGTGGAGCAAGTAGATGTTACGTTGAACTTCACGTTAAGTAGATGTTGTCATTTTATTTAGAAGCTAAAAGAACATGGTGGCAGTGGAGTGGAGTAAACAGTCAGAGAATCGTGAATTGGGTGCTTTCTTCTCGCAGTTACTTACCTAATGTACGAATAAATGACAAAATCCCGCTGTCATTTACATGACATGTTGTTTTGTGCGTGACCTCAACTCGCGTGGCGATACCTATATACGGCACCCACCAAGCTACTGCATAGTAGTCATATTTCATTCCAAATCTTATTGTAGGTACTTGAAACGAACAATTACTATCATCATCTCTGGTGTAACACATCTAACTGGAGGACTAGGCTTACAGATCGAATCATTCATGATGACGCGTGCCGTGGTTCTTATTGCAATGTCATTAATATCTAATTTTGACAAATTCACGCCTCATCGTGTATGGGACTAGCTATACCGTCAGTCCTCTCCGTACTTTTGATTCTCAAAACAAGTTAAGTACACGCTCGTGTCAAACTGATCAAATCTATACAGACTGATTGATTCATCAACGCCCACCCCAAATGCTTGGCCCCAATGCTGGCACTTCACTTGGCGTATTTGACGAAATAGTTGCGTGTGCGAGAGAGGAGCACTATGCCGATTCTAGCGTGAAAGACGGAGATGGCAATAGCGCAACGCGAACACGCAACGCCAAGTGAAGTGCCACCATAGAAGGTTGAAAATTTGCATAGAGTTTTTCCAATGCTATCAACATTGACGAGATTTCAGAACTGGCAAAGGGCCTCCGCGAAGCTACGTCTGCCCAACAGAGCTTGTTTTTGTGCGCGCAGCACAAAAACCTGCTCAACTCATTAAACCACTTGGCTAGCGCTAAATTTGCTTAGGCGTCCGCGTGACGATCTCACAGACTCCGTTGTCGATTTTAGTGTCATAAACATGCCCGAGTCAAATCAAATAGTAGATGCCCATAACACCACAGGGTAACACTAGTTTCTTTACTCATCTCACCGCCCCTCCGGAGGAGGCGACGACGCCGTCCCCCACAGTACACCACACGTGGGCAGTGTTGCCAACTCAGTGGATTTTCCACTAGATCTGGTGGTTTAGACCCTCTTTTTAGCGGATAAATATTGAATTTAGTGGCTGGTGGATTTTTCTGGTGGCTTTGATTGCTTCAGTTAGTGGTAAGGTACGACATTCAACCACTAGTAAGATTTACATAAATACTCTATTTAGTAAAGAACGACTGAAAAAAGTGTATTTTTTTGCTGTGTAGGCGACACATCACAGCTATGTGTTGGTTTTCGGAGATTCCCCGAAAATAGTTTGTCAATTTTTTGAATAATTTTGATTATGTACTTTATTTGTATTGCGACTGGGTTTAGTTTGATTTGATTAAAAGATTTATTTTTGCCTATTCTCTATGCGCAAACAAATTGCAACGGTCGGGATGGGTATGTATTACAATACCGAAGTACGAAAGACCGAATGTATTAAAACATCGAATGGGTCAAAAGACCGACACGATTTTTTTCTGAAACCGTAAACTTCTCAGAATTTATTAAAACGGCATCACACAGAACCCATTAGGTTAGGTTTGTTTTATAACAATCTTAAAAGTTAACGGTTTCAGAAAAAAATCGTGTCGGTCTTTTGACCCATTCGATGTTTTAATACATTCGGCCTTTCGTACTTCGGTATTGTAATACATACCCGTCGGGATTGTATAGTGGTTTTCTGGTGGTTTGAGAGACCTTTAACCTTAGTGGTTTTCTGGTGGATCGCGAGGCCGTATTTGGTGGGTTCATAAAAATAAAGTTGGCAACACTGCACGTGGGTGACTCCCACTATTTTAACCGATACCGGCGTCTACCGGTTAGGTTTTCCCAAATCTGACCTCACCCCGACTGAGTTTCTTGTTGTTTCTTCTCAGTTGGGCCTAACGTAATTTTCCGAGACGATGTAGCATAAAAATCCAATTGCTTGCAAATCTCTACTTAGCGTCCAAAGTCCGAGGTCGGCTCAATAGGAGCACCCTTTGGCATGCTAAGAAAACCACCCTTTGCTGAGCTGACCGTCTGGCGGCACGCCCTCTCTCCGGTAAGCTGTAAAAGCCGTCGAGGCTAACAGCAACAGTCAGTTCTAAAAAAAAAAAAAAAATTAGGATGTAGACAACGAATAAGGACGGATTTGTTGAAATCCCACGGGATTAAGGAATCCAGATAAAATCGCGATCAATATATTCACTAACTGATATCGATGATGACGTTGGATTTTTGTATATTTTTTAATTTTTTGCTAAAGGGCAAAAGCTAGTGTTAACTAAACTGAGAGAGGTACGTAAGAGAACGAATTGAACTGATATTTTGGAAACGACTGCCATTGGGCAGGGTGCCCAAAAAGCTGACTGCAGTTTCTCGCTGAATTTCAGTTAATAAGCTGGCAAAGGTTTATAAACGAGAATGCAGTCGTAACACGAATATTACTAAACTAGAAATCATCATCATCATCATTTCAGCCCGCCTATATCTATTTTTTTCACCATGTGGCCCATGTCTGCCAAAAGGTTGCCGACCCCTGGTCTAGTGGTTAGAGAACCTGACTACGAAGCTTGAGGTCTGGGGGCGATCCCCGACCGGGCAGATGTGTGTATGAAAAATATAAATGTTTATTCTCGAGTCTTAGGCGGTGTTTCACCACCTTATTGTTAAACTACTGGTTACGTAACCAATGAATAAACTAAGTACTGCACAAATCTGTCGGCCAGTTTTTTTTCAGTTTCACCACTCCGGTCCTGTGCAAACTAAGTACCACTTAAGGTGGAAGCGCACGCTCTAGGCGCGAAATTCAAACTTTTTACAGTTTTTAATTTATTGTGGGTAAACGGTGTAACTGTTTAACTTCATATGGTATTTGCGCTTGTAAAACAGTGTTCTTTATATTATTGTGTGAAGTTTTTTAAGAATAAAACTATTAGCATGAAATAAAAGTTGTCGAAACGTTGAAAGTCCGAATTTCTATGTTTGACAACTTTTATGTCAAGCTAACTGTTTTATTCTTAAAAAGCTTCACACAATAATATAAAGAACAGTGTTTTACAACCGCAAGTACAATATGAAGTTAAACAGTTACACCGTTTCGTTTACCCACAATAAATTAAAACCTGTAAAAATTTTGAATTTCGCGCCTAGAGCGTGCCGTTCCACCTTAACTAATCGTCGGTTTAACAAAAAGTCAGAATAGCAACGTCCCATTTCACGACCACGGGTTCCTGTTCGCATATTTTCGTTCAAAGAGTCGCTCATTATTAAAGCAAAATAAATCGTAAACTGTGTAATTTTTAAACACATCTATTTTTTTGCAAGAAACAAATGTGTAACATTATAATTAATCCAAAAACGGTATTTATTTACGATACTTTGGTTAACAATAACAAAGAAAAATAAAATCACGTAAAACGAATCGAAAAGTGGCGCCAAACCCTTTGACAGATTAACTTTTTTTTTAATGGCGATGTATAAGTTGAGGTAGAACAAACGATTGTGCCACTGAAAAAAAGTCTGTAATTAAAAAATATTACGAAATTTTGGATTTATTTTTAAATACTAATATTTTTTATTCAAATCTTGATATTTAAATTCTCGTTTGCAATTTAGCATGACTTCTTTCTTTAAAAAATAAAAAATACTTTGATTTATTTTTCTGAAACCGGCTGAAGGGCTCTCCAACCATGGCCACAAAAAAATAAACTAACTAATTAAAAAGACATGTGACGGATAAAAATGCTAAATGCCACCTGATCTGATGGTCAAATTAAGAAATAGTTTGTCCATCACTTAGCGCTAATCAAGACTGGTGAAACATAAATTTTTATTCCATGTGACAAATAAGGTTATGATCAAGCTAATCCGAACTTTAAAAAAAGTGGTGAAACAGCCCCTTAATATAATATACTAAATATTATAAAGCTGAAGAGTTTGTTTGTTTGTTTGAACGCGCTAATCTCAGGAACTACTGCTCCGATTTGAAAAATTCTTTCAGTGTTAGATAGCCCATTTATCGAGGAAAGCTATACTGCCGTGCTCAAGCTAAAAGGCGGCTAAGTGACAAAACCAACTTTTGAGTAAACGGCGAAAAACGTCACAAAAATTTCAAATCGATGCTGGTCAATTTCTTTAAATCTTTAGCTATGTTGTCATATACCAAACGGTAGATCTTTTTTTAATTTAGGATTTGATTTTAGTCACTCTTGTTATATTATAGTTTTTGTGCCATTAAAAGTCATTTTTTCCTTTATAGTTATGAAAATAAAATAAAATCCTTTTTACATTGCAGTACAAAAAGGCGGTTATCGGATCTTAACTGCTTTATAGACATGTATTTTTTGTTAATGATATAGGAATTGTTTTGAAATAGATAGTTAACTACAATTACGTAACTAGAAAGCAGTTATCTGTTTTAGTGGCATTTTAATCTAGGTTAGTGAGTATAATTGTTGACCCAGTCCATAACTATAAAGCGGCAAAGGGCACATTGCCGCCTTTTAAACTAATTCACTGTTTCTTGTTTACTTTCCGATATACTGGAACATAGCTTAAAAGCGGTTAACTTACAAACCTTTTGGCGTCACTGCTTTTTAGTCTTGTACGAGTCCCAATATTTTTTAAAGAATCCTGCAAAATTGGCCGTAACTACAAATTCAAATAAACATTTTACTGTGAATTATTCGTTTATTTCGATGTAAAATCGACATTCAAATAGCTCGTCATTGCTACCATAGTTAATACTTCATTGTGATATTAAAATAGAACAAATATGGCACACTGCGCAAAAATCAAAAGGATAGTTACAATCTCAAAAAAAAGCAACTTAGTCACAGTAATTTAGAATTATGTCCATTTGAATAAACCTCACCTGCCCGTGGTGCACCCTTCTAGCAACTGACGAGGCTCTGGTGACCGACAGATGGCGGAATAACCATCCAAAAGCAAGTAGGCAAAATTAAGTAGGCCAGCAACGGGCAGCAGCGTTGCTGGTGCAAGTGGCCTAATTCTGCGATCACCAATCCGCCTGCCCAGCGTGGTGATTATGGGCAAAACCTTTTATGGTAGCACAACCATTACCCCGGCCCCCAGTTCTCGGCAGCCCTACTATTCCTGGTAACGGTAGGGCGGGGGGCGCTAAGAATTACGGAGCTACGGACGGCTACTAAAACAAACGACTTTACCTGACTACCTATAACGGACGTAATGTGAGGAATGACGATAGGATCGCAGAACTCGAAGTGGAATTAGGTCACATCAACTGGCATATCTTGGGTTTGTCGGAGGTCCGTAGAGACGGAGAGGATACGATAACTTTAAGCTCCGGTAACCTATTCTACTTTCGGGAGGGCGAACAGCAGTCCCAAGGTGGAGTCGGCTTCCTTATCAATAAAGCTGTCTGTAACAACGTTGTGGAGATCGGTAGCGTGTCGGCAAGGGTAGCATACCTTGTACCTAAGTTGACTGATAGGTACTCCTTGAAAGTTATACAAGTGTACGCGGCGACCTTGGCATACTCCGACGACGAAGTGGAAGCTATGTATGAGGACATAAGTAAAGCCATGCATAGCACCACTAGAACACATTACAGCGTTGTTATGGGAGACCTCAACGCTAAGGTGGGGAGTACAGGCATGCGACGATTCGATTATCGGACCGCATGGATTTGGAGTTAGAAACCACAGGGGCACATGTTGGTCAGCTTCCTGGAAAGCCAAAAGCTTTTTCTAATGAATTATTTCTTTAAGAAGGGGCCTCACAGGAAGTGGACTTGGAGAAGCCCCGACGGTAAGACGCGAAATGAGATCGATTTTATCATGACGGATACAAAGCATATATTCAGGGATGTCTCAGTGATCAACAGGTTTAACACAGGCAGTGATCACCGACTTGTTTGAGGCACTCTGAATATACGTCATAAGCTGGAGAGATTCCGCATGGTGAGATCTGTTTTCGTCCAACACAACTCTTGTTGATTTGTTGGAAACAACCGACGATGTTGATAAAGAGGCCGACCAGTTGGTGAGGACGATTCGGGATGTGGGAAGAACGTGTTTCCCAAAGCAGCGAAGTGTATAGCAGTCTAAACTCTCTCGCGAGACTCTAGAACTCATGAGGCGGCGACGAGAAATGGCGGCGCAGACTGTTTCGTTAGGTGAAAAAGAGCTCTCCAAGCATGTTAGAAAGCTGATAAGGCGAGATCTCCGTAGCTCCAATACTCGCTCTATTATGGAGGCAATAGAGCGCAACCGGGGATCGAAAGTCTTTATGCAGCAACTTGGAAGGAGCAACCTAATGAAACTAAAAACTGCAAATGGCCAAACCATCTCCTCTAAGCCGGAAATCCTCGCCGAGATTGACAGCTTTTATGGACAGCTGTATGCTTTCCATGCTGCACAGCCTCTTCCCGATCCAAATCACATCAGAGCCTCACTAACACGCCACTACAGATAATTATCCCGGACGTCGAAATGAGCGAGATTAGGATTGCCCTGGGGCAGCTTAAAAACAACAAAGATCCGGGTGAAGACGGAATTAGAAGACGGAAGACGGAATATTAAGTATGCGTATTGTTGGTCGAAGTTGCAAAATGTCAGCTCAATCGGTAACCAGGAAGTGGGTCAAATTTAACGTACAAGATACATACCTACATAGCCAATCACATGCTTTGTGCAACCACGGTTGCCAATTTATTTATTTATTTCAATCATATTTATTCCTTAAGTCAGTAATGACCTTGTTTGAAATCACTTGTCAATAAATGATAGTAATTGGAAAAAAGGCACGTGAGTGGCTAATTGTAATATATGTACATACTCTACTAGTCAACCGAGTACATTACAAATCTTGTAAAACTAATTCTAATTCTGCGATTACACAAAAAGAAAATATGTAACTTACAGACCTCATAATATGTTTATTGGCCATAATGTTATTTGGTGGGAATGCGTCGCCGCCCGCCCGCGAAACGTCTTCCTACACTAAGAGCTTACTGCACATTGACACATCTACTTCTTTATTATGGTAAGTATTCTGGTTTAGCGAGGGTACAGAAGAAAGAGGCAGGCGTAGTTAGCTGCATTTTAGTCATGTATTGTAGAATAGCCCCCTTTTAGTTATGCAAACAATTAAATAAAATATGTCGTTTACTTTGCGCACGGACCAATGCCGCTTTCAATCGTAGGTTTTTTACTGGAATTGTGGCATGAATACAGGACTAAAAGGCGGCAATGTGATTTTAACTGCTTTTTAGTGATGCATTGTCGTATAATCGCCTTGTAGTCAGGTATCAGCGAAGTATTTTATTCAATGAAACCTAGTTAAATAGCGGTTAAAGACGTTTAGCCGCCTTTTAGTGTACCCAAAAATAATAACCGCTTTTAAGCTTGGCATTTATAATAAAAAAGGAAAAACAATCCAAACGTTAAAGTACTTTAGTAGCTTTTTAGTTAAGTAATGTGGTTTAGTCGCCTTTAAGCATAGCAAAGTCCATTTTTTATGTATTTAACCGCTTTTTTTGAAAAATTATTTTCGAAACGGTAAAAGATAGAAAAACCGTTCCTAGACAGATCGATAGAGATTTTTTTTCTAAGCAGAATGGTATTGAAAAGTCGAAATTGACCAAATGTCACTTAGCCGCCTTTTAGCTTGAGCACGGCAGTATAGGCTATATATCATCACAATAACACCAATAGGAGCGGAGCGGAGCCGAAGAATGTTTCAAAATCGGGGGTTTTTGAAGTAAAACTTCTATAGGCGCTAATCTCAGGAACTAAGTACCTACTGCTCCGATTTGAAAAATTCTTTCAGTGTTAGATAGCCCATTTATCGAGGAAGGCTATAGGTTATATATCATCACGCTAACACCAATAGAAGCGGAGCGGAGCGGAAGAATGTTTCAAAATCGGGGGTTTTTGACGTGACAACGTCTAATAAATCGATGAACGCCGGCTGCATACACGAAAACGGATGACGCAATGTAACGTTACATGTACGTACATGGGGGGGGGGTACGTACATGGTGCTGGGGTGCGGGGTGGGGTGGGTTTCAAGATATAAACACCGGTGGGTGGGGAGGGGGGGGGGGGGGTGTTGAGGATGCGGGGAAGGGGGGGCTTCAAAGGGGGATGACAATGGGGATGTTTGGGCACGTCCTTCCATGGAAATAGGAATCCGGACGCTTTAATTGGCTTTGTCGGGGCTAAACGATGGATTATGCGTCTTGTAAACCCCGGACTTATTCTAGACAGCTTTCGAGACGCGGCGAGGATCAGTTTTCGTATAAATAAAGCCTCATTTCGACGGTGCTGGGATATCGTGAGAGTTTTGTGACATTGCGCGGCCGCTCGTCTATGAATTTGTAAGTGACTAGCTTTTGCCGCGACTCCGTCCACGAAGAATTCGAGTTAGTAAAGGTTCTCCATTTACTTTATTGAATACCTAAAGCAAAATCTAAAAATACATTATCAGCAACATTGGTATCAGTTAGAGCATATGTAAATCGCGTTTTTTCCTTAACCCGTGGGAATTTCCAAAATTCCTGAAATTAGTTTTATACTGCTATACGGTTTTTCTTTCAATATAATAGATAAACGGTTCTGAAGCGAAAGTTTTACCATCTTCAATCCTGCGAACAACGTATCAATTATTCCCTTTTACAAAACTAAACTAAAAGAGAAAGATTAGGTGTTTTTAATCTCCATTTACAGAAAGAAAAGGTTTGTTTCAACAAAAGCTTAAACGGACCTCGGAAAACTCCGGGATGAATTATTATATAATTATTCTAAGTATTATTATGAGGTAATTATTTCCTCTTTTATTTTTGCTTGTTTTAGAATTTCAGAATGGATTTAATTCTCCGTTATGTTCTTATTTTTTTACTCAATTTTTTGTTTATATGCCGTCTGTTATTCGGTAGTGTTTTGCAAGTGAATATGTTTTTTTGTTCTTCATTCCAAAACGCAGTTTGTCTGGTAGAAGTAAATTTGTAAACCTTGCTCACAGCAATAATAGTTTTTGTACATAAACTGCATTTTTAATAAGTTTTTTATTTATTACTGTATAGTAGCGGGATAAAAAGGTTCGTCACTTTTCGACCTTAACTCGTTGACATAGAGTCGAAAAGTGACGAACCTTTTCATTCCGCGACTGTGCTTGCAAATAAATTATCATTAAAACATTGCAAAAAAAATGCATTTTTTTTATTAAACATTCGCGAGTGTTTTTTTTTTAATTTTACATGATTAAGTCTAGAATTGTCCTATAACCTATAAGCAAGATATTTATTTTATATGTTATGCCAATAACACTAATACCTACATTAAAAAATTGTACGGTCTATGCAAACCGTACATTTCACGTGTCAGCATTTTACGCTACTTTCCGTTATTTCATAACTTTAGTTGCATTATATCAAGTATCAAGCGCGCATGTTCAACCGCACAGAGTGTTGTATCAATTGGACTGCGTTATGTAATAACTAACTAAGCGACAAAATCGAAAAAAATTAGATATGAATGCAGTTCGACTCTTAGCATGACAAACTATATACTCGATCATTTTGTGTTTCAAAAATCATCTCTATTGCCTTATTACAAGGGGTAGAATCAAGCGACACGCCAAAATTTGTAGGAACCTGGGGGGTTACTACGAAATTCGAAGTTCGAAGTTCGGATCGTGCGGTCTCTCTCACTCTCGTAATAAATACCATTAGCGTGAGCGGAACGGCATGAAACGAAGTTCGAATTTCGCGCTTCGTAGTATAGGGCCTGAACACACATGCGTTACGTTGAAAAGAATCAAGCGACAAAGTTACTGTTACAAAATATATAAACAGACATTTAAAATCTCAATAACGAATTAAACGCCCAAAATTTGATAGATAATTCTTTTAGTTTCGTCGTTTCAACTATTTAGAAAACGCAATATCGAATTAACCTCCCTAAATGGCCTTTTTAATTCGTCAACTCGCACGATTTTTTGCTTTTTAAAATGATGAAGAGAAAGTAAATATCTATTTGACTATGTATGTTGACAGTTTCAATGAACCTATAAATTTATATTTTTGGTATAGAAGACGAAGAATATGTAGACTAAATATATTTTCATAGTTTCACTTACTTCTCGGAAGATTTTTTTAAGTTTACAAATCATACTAATGTATTTACAGTAATTGACTAACATCAAAAAGTGTATTAAAATATTTGGATATAATCTTATTCTGTTTCATAAAACAAAAACAATTAATGAATCAAGCGACAATTCTGTCGTATAGTACGTTATTACTAAATAAATTAGCCTGATCTTAGATTTAGTGCTGTAAAGAATTAAGCGGAAAAACGCCAATAATTTAAAAATTTAATAGGTAGCGCAATTTTATTTTGGATAGTAAATATAATGTGTATAGGTACTTTTACAGCTTTACAGTAAGAAATTGTACTTTTAACTTAATAAATGCACCTACAGCAAAACATTTAAATTTAAAATCTTTCAAGCTCATTTTCTCGGTTTCAACATATTGTCGCTTGATCGCTTATTGCATAACGCAGTCCAATTATAAGGTTTTTTAAATAAATTTAGTCAAAATCTTCAGTGTATCACTTCTATCAGTATCAAATATCACCAAAACATTGCACAAGACGACTATCCCGTACAAAAATAACTATTATTTTTCGGGATTTAATCACGAACTACTTTACACTTTTTCTTACTACGGGCAGTAGACTCGTATGTAGATAACTTTCAGTACCACATCAGCGAGTTCCTACGTCTAAATTAATCACTGTCATTGTCAACAAATATTATAGTCGACCACATCCCAAGCTCACTGCTAGGTCATAGACCTCACGAAAAGGCGGCATTCGATTCGCGTGCCGCGCTCGCGATCGCAATATGGAACCAGTCTTATCTGAATCTTTGGATCCGATCGACCCGCTTTATCAGAGGTCCGTTGGGGGCAATGAACTGTGCGAGATAAAATAATGTCGATACGTATAGTAGTGGCATCATTTGGCCGCGATTCTACAGTTCTTCAAGAGCTTGCAATTTTCTGGCGTCGCTAGGTGCATGTTGTATACTAGCTTCTGTCCGAGATTTCGTCCGTGCACACTTGCACAGATAAAAAATATGATCAACTCTCGATTTTCTTGAAATCTCCCGGGAAATTCTAGAAGCCTGACGTACCTTATTAATAGACAGCAAACATACTATCTCGAAAAAGGATGACAGTATCGTTTAAAAACAACATTCATCATAAAAATAAAAGTACAGAAATGACACTATAAAGCACTAGGTCCAATTTTAAAAATTCTTCTTGAGTTACGAGCTTAGCATTTACTTTGATCCTAGCACCAACTCCAGCAAGTATTTCACAGAGCAGAGGGCATACTAAAATTGTAGTCGACTGAGCAAGTGCTTTCTGCAAAGTTTTTTTTTCAGTGGTCCGTTTTTATTTCAAATATGGTAAAAAATTACACCTCAAAGAATAAAATAAAATTTTAACTTATCATCATCATTTCAGCCGTAGGACGTCCACTGCTGGATATAGGCCTCACTCATTGATACCCAATCATTACGGTTGGAAGCGGCTATCATCCACCTCGAACCTGCGGTCTTTACTAAATCGTCCGTCCACCTCGTTGGTGGACGTCCCATGCTGCGCTCGCCAGTCCGAAGTCCTGGGCAGCGTTCCCGAAGCTCCGCAATATCATTCAATGTACCGCAGAGTCTCAAGTTACTTCGGCCAGTGTGTGTTGCCAGTGATGACTTATGGTACTGAGACGTGGCCGCTAACGATGGGCCTCATAAGAAAGCTCAAGCTCAGAGGGGGATGGATGGAAAGAGCTATGCTCAGAGTTTATCTGCAGGATAATAATATTAGAAATGATGAAATCCGCGCAAGAACTAAAGTCACTTCAAGTAGCAATGGGCAGGACACATCACTCGTAGAAATGACGGCCGATGGGGCCAAAAGGTTCTCGAGTGGCGTCAACGGACCGGAAGACGCAGTCTATTTAGGCCTCCAAAAAGATGGAAGACGACCAAGTTAAGGTTGTGGGATGCGGATGCGGATGTCGCAGGACCTATCTGTTTAGCGAGCCTTGGAGAAGGCCTATGCTAAGCAGTGGACGTCTTTCAGCTGAAATGATGATGATGAAAATAGAATGCGCATATCTCGAAATGGTCCCAAATTAATAGTGTCGGTCTTGCCAACGCAGCTGATCTTCTTCTATTTCTTATTTTTTTTGGAGGAGTAAGCTAAAAGGTATGTATGTATGTATGTATGTATGTAAACACTTTATTGTACATAAAACACAAAAATAATACAAAACAACAAAACAAAAAGAGTACAAAGGCGAACTTATCCCTAAAACTAACCTCAGCTAACCTAGCATGAAAGGAAAATCTTAAAAAAAAAAAAAAAGGTTGTAGGTATACGTAGTTCTTGAATTCAAATAACCCGGTAGGTCGACGTTGACATGCAAGTTTGGAATACAATCTCAATCATACATGGAAAATTTAACTTTTACCATTCGAAATATTAAAGCAAGTTTCAAAGAAGTGATTAGCGATATTTCAGGTCATTGCCCTCAGCGCACGCAAGTACTACCGTACAGAGATCGCCTGTTACATTTGCTATATTTAGTCAGGCCTTCTGCTTAGTGTCTGATAGTTTATTTTAGATACTAGAGCCGTTATTTTATCGATAAAATGTCGATAATTTGTTTTTACATTTTAAACATGTTCAAATTTATAGAATAACCTTAAAAAACCGACTAGCTTGTGCTCTCGGCAGCGTTGGAGGACTAAAGAAAGCCTCTAAGACTTTTTTAAACGAAAAATTTTTCGTTGCGTCTGTCACGTCATAAATTTCAGCTTTCTAAGTCCATGGGGTTGGGCTAAGCGTTTAAGGGTCATTCAGTCAGGAGTTTTATTTCAAAGACTGACTCGCAGCTTATTGAAATATAATAAAAGTATTTAAGGCTACAAGCTGCGTCGGAGGTTGAGTCAAAATAACACTGGACTTTATTGTGATATGATAATAAAACACTACATACAAATTCAAAATTCCAAACTGACCAACGTTCTTGGATACCCACACCACAATTGGGACTACTTGTGTTTGTAAAGGTACCACATACATTCAACAAATAAAGTTTCAACTTACATCCAAACAATCACAAGATGGCAACCCTAGCAGTCTCGGGTATCGATCCTAAAACTACTCGTATCGACATCGACACCTCTGATTTCGGACATTTACGGCGATCGCGGTTACCTGAATAGCGAATGGCGGCCATTTTGTAACCGGAATAGACGCTTAAAATAGGGCTGTCACAAGTGTCAAAAGCGTCTCGCCGGTCCGTAATACAATTTGTATCTTTGTTAGTTGGAGTTGGTAATTAAACTCGATTTGTGCATTAATAGTCAGTTTCCTGAACCGTGACTTTGGTAGAAATTGATTATTTAGTTACAGCTTTTTTTACGTTTTCATGTTAGTAATGGACCTTGCTTCTCTGCTCATCGTCCACTACAGCTTTGTCTGAGCGACACATATATTATGTTTACATGCATTAAAATATGAATCAGTCAATTATTTCAACTCTTTGAGTTGTTGATATTTATGGACGGTGGTGATCTATTTTTTTATTAGAACCTTATAATACAACACGAAATTTTATAAGGATTGTCGTATGATTCAAGTTACAGTGTCTGAACTACAGTAGCATTATTAATTTTTATTTTTATTCAACGCTTTTCTTTTATGTCACATACTATGCTACGACATATTTAGGCGCAAACTATGTCTTATTCTAAACTACAAACTATACACATGTTTCCATATCCAAATCATTTATATATTTACTAATTTATGTTTCAAAAGCAGTACTTTCTGCCAAGTTTCTTGCGGCGTTTTCTTCACGACCATGGTGGTCTTTCTGAAAGCGCGGGTAGTGTTCAAAAAAAGTGTCATGTAAAAGAACCGTTTGCGACCTAAATACTTGCATGAAGGACTGTTTAAAGTTATTGCTAGAAGTTTAAAAATGTTGATCAATAAAAAAAAATGCACAACCCTAGAATTTTTCTCACCTAGGCTTGCAACAGCCCTGGTCCAAACCAGGTTGCACGTGCTACAGCGCATTAGTCATACAGAGTGCACTTACTAATTGCATGAGCTGATAGATAAGGTAAGTCAATGTTTGGTTACACCGCATATGGATAAGGACCGATCGAAATATGGATGGCATGGCCCATTTTGGATCACGTTGCGCACTAATACAATTCGCTTTAGGTAATTTGAATGGGGTACAGCCTCATTCATCATCATCATCATGAAAGACGTGACGATATAAAAATCAATTGCAGAATGTAGGTATGTGCTTACATAGACAAGAGAAACAGATGTTACAATAGCGAACTAATCCTTAAATAAAAGAGATCTCTTTCAGTTAAGGGGGTACCGTGTTTTTGGCGCATTTATTGCATTCATTTAAACTTGTGCTGTATCATTACTAGCAGTGCTATAGTCCTGAAATTCATATGTAAGATATTTGAGGATTCACTCTAGCGACTAGTCTTTTTCGAAACACGATTACTTGTAGTTCGCTCGATAGAAAAAAAATCCAAAGTCGTCTCTAAAATATAAATTAAACTCTTAGTACGACGCTAATACTGCACGGAAGGTCATGATTTTTTGAATGTTAATAAAACAAGATGTTTTCTAGGGCGTAATCTGTCTACATTTTTAAAATATGTATTTGTTTTAGTAATATGATGAAAATGCCCAAAAACACGCGCAGTTCAACCAACCTATCTTGAGCCATCGTGCCTTCCCCAAGCGGCCCCACGCCCGAAATCGCCCACCCAAAATCGATTAGCGCGAAAAACGCGGTACCCCCTTAACCTTTGAACGATTGAAAAATGTTTGAAAACATTAAAACATAAAGTATAGTCGGGGTAAGAAAAGGTTCGTCACTTTTCGACTCTATGTCAACGAGTTAGGGTCTAAAAGTGACGAACCTTTTCTTACCCCGACTATACCTACACCCGCGCGACGCCGGGTTGGGCAGTATAATACTTTTAAAACACTCTTTTGCGCTAACTGTACCTGATATTGCGTTATAGTGATAATGATAACGGAAATTCAAAAATTCATATGAACGAAATTCCAAAGCTATCAGACCATCGGAAGCCAGTAAATTAAGTTACAAGTTACCATAAAGATATTAATTATAACATCTACCAAGGATGATATAGACTGGATTGGCAGTCGCCATAGTACGGATCGGCCGCAGTTTTTGTAGTTCGATTATTAAATCTAGATGGCGCTGAAATATAGCCAGAGGCTTTGAAGGCAAAACAATAAGACTACAGATGTTTCATATTACTACAAATGTATTATTTTTCAAAAATATTGCATAATAATACATTTGCAGTGATATGAAATATCTGTAGTCTTATTGTTTTGCCTTCAAAGCCTCTGGCTATATTTCAGCGCCATCTAGATTTAATAATCGAACTACAAAAACCGCGGCCGATCCGTACTATGGCGCCTGCCAATCCAGTCTATATCATCCTTGCATCCTAAGCTTGTCTAATTTAAAATGACGCGCCCCACCACCGCATTTCACATATACACGATTTGAAATCCTGTATGTCAAATGCGGTGGTGGGGCGCGTCATTACACGATTTATATTTTAAATTAGACAAGTTATACTAAACAAACACGTATAGGTGAAAAACTCAAGAAGATGACCTGTTGTAAATATGTAGTAGTGCACAAAATTTATAAGGAGCTTAGGAGCTTAAGTCATTTTTCTAATTTGGAACGTCAATTTGTTTATACGGACACGTTACTAACTACATACAGGTCATCTTTTTAAGTTTTTCACCTAATTGGGGATGTCTATTTTTTGCAATGTATAATAAATCGAAAACCATTTCGAGATAAACGCTATTTAACTCGTTTTCTGTAGTTATTTAATTTTAATATTGTGTAATGAATTTATTATATAATAAATAAGCAACGACCTTTATTTGACATTGGTGTAAATTGCGTGACCGGTCCAAGTCGTACTTTATTCTGTGTGGTTAGAATTACTCACAATTTACGCGTGGATTATATACTACGGAGTTTGATTTGGACCCGCTGTCTGACATCTAGCACTTTGACAGCGCCAGTAAAGTGACACTAGTTACAGTGTACCACTACGCAAAAAATAATTAAAGGGGTTGCCTTATCGTACGGATTTAGATAGATTTAGAAAGTTGACAGTGTGGGATCCCTCAATTATAATCTGACGTCATCAACCAAAATAGTTTCAATAATAAATTTTGAAAAAAGTAGTCAACTAAATGACAAAATATTGAAATTGGTTTCTTATAATTGACTTTTCTTTACAGAAAAAATATAAAAACCACTGTTAATTTTTTTTAGACATTCCCAATTCACCTATAGGGAAATTAACTTTGAAATCATCCAGAGTTTATTTCTGCTGTCAGCTTAGAATCTAGAAACACCAAGTCGGTCAAGCAGAGAAATGCACAAGTCCCCGCCCTCACTCCGCTTCTGGCGACGGTGGGTATTTCAATACGACACATTCTGGCGTGCGTTGTTTAGTCTTGTGTTACACCGTAGAGTAAATATACAATACAATAATTTATTGAATCAGGCGTTACATTGCGGTGTTTAACATTTGGTAGCACAGTGAACGGTTGCGGTACCCTGAAGATGAACTCTGGTTGAGTACGAAACGCGTCAGTGCAGTTTGGTCTTCGATCAACAAGTTTGGTGATGGGTGGTCATAATTGGGTTTGTGTGATTTTTGTGTGTTCGTACAGTGTGGAGGTGGAGGATTTGCATGAACACGCATTTTTTACATAAAGCTATCGTAAGGACACGGTTGAGCAAAGTAATAGTTTCAGTTCATACAATACAATTTTTTTTATTGAACATCACACAGGAAACACATGTCCCACGGTATAAGATGAAAGTAAAATAAAAAGAGATGGTGATGCGATTACGAGCGGCCGAGCGAAAAAATAACTAAAATAAATAACTGAGACTTATGGACGTAAATAAAATTATGTATAGGTATGCATAATTAAGCCGAGGTTAGACCTGCAAGAAAAAACGTGCAAGTTGGATTACATTGCGCGGCAGTAAAGCAAACGAGATTGAGGTGTTCAATCAAGCGCCCCAATATAATGCAACTTGCACGGTTTTTCTTGCTAGTCTAAACTCGGCTTTAGGATTAAAACACTGGTGTTTTAATGCCTCTCATTGTGCACTAGTCACATAATAGTACATTACTGCAGAGGCCGGGACTTAAGGGGTTGCCGGCCAAGTATCTAAGTTGACGGCCGAGTGGTACACGAGGCCGGCATGATACGAGGCCGGCAACCCCTGTTCCGGTCGAGGCTTGTATAGTGCTTTTCTCAAACATGCACCATCACCATCATCATCATCATCATCATCATCATCATCATCATCATCATCGTCGTCATCATCATGATGGTGATGGTGATGATGATGATGATGATGATGATGATGATGGTGGTGATGATGATGATGGTGATGATGGTGATGAATGATGATGATGAAGATGGTGACCATCAGGTGATGATGATGGTGATGAATGATGATGATGGTGATGATGGTGATGATGATGATGGTGATGATGATGATGGTGATGATGATGATGGTGATGATGATGATGTTGATGATGATGTTGATGGTGAAATATTTCTCTAGGCAGATCACCATTACCATCACCATCTTACCTTACCTTAAATAAGCGTAGTGGCAGAATGTCATAATGAACCAAAACGCAAAATATTGCTTATAGTTTTTTTTCAAATGGCTGAATGCTATGATGCCTTAGACCTATAAACATCATGGTGCTGTGTGACATGAAACAATAGACGATCGCATTGCCGGCCTAGGCCTGCAACGGTGTATTTTGAAGCCTGTTTTAACGAACACAACGTAAACATTACATAGCATGTTTGAGAAAATAACTATTATTAGACCCTACTATGTGGTTGTCATACAGGCCCGTGTTATCCTTGGTGCAAAATACGGGCTTTACGGTATGCCCCAGTACGCTTATTGTCTATCGCTTCAATATCTCCGTCTGTCAACGGTATAAGATGGTGACAGAAAGAGATAGTGAATGCGATAGGAAGCGCCCGCGCATTAGACAATAAATGGCCTCTGGTCTAATAGCTCATTTACACTCGCGTACGAGTGGCGAGATGAACTGCGAGACGAGCAACGAGACGGGAGTGTAAATAGACGCTCACGGCTTGCCTCGCACGCAGTCGCACCTAGTCTCGTACTTCGCAACGCTCGCGACGCCGAGCCGAGACACGAGACGAAACACGAGGCGAGGTACGAGGCGAGAGTGTAAATCAGGTATTAAGATTGATACGATTCGTTACGGTGTGATGCGTCCAAACTGACGGATAACTAAGCGGGGTGAGGGCTTGGAGAGTGAAATAAAAGGGGATAATAGGGGAATTACGTCGCCATGGCAACAGCGTACCCCGGGACGTAACGACCCTTGCATAAAAATAATACTTTGCTAAGTCAAATTCGACAAAATTGTTTTCGGGATGTTTTCTGGACTAGGTTTGTCGCTAAGCCTTTGTTTGATGTAGATTCTTGAGATGATTTTTATGGGTTTGGATTGTAGTTGAAGCAGGGATTAAGATGCTACCGTTTGGACACTCGAAGCAATTAGAACCAACGAACGCAACTTTACTCTCATATTGTAAGTACTTAGCTGTCTGTAAAGAATTAATTTATCGCTATCCCGCGGGAACTATGCAATTTTCCGGGATAACAAGTATCCTATATGTTAATTTAGGTTATAAACTATCTGTGTGCCAAATTTCATGCGAATCCGTCAACCGTTTTAGCATGAAAGCGTAATAAACATTCATACAAACTTAGCGTTTATAATTCTAGTAATATTTTGACCCCTTGGGGTTTTATTTTATAAATTTGCCATCATTATCTCCGGCCTATCAACGTACAACTGCTGCACAGACAGGTCTTTTCTCAGAATGAAAGAGCTGGTCTGTAGTTTCCCACGCGGGCCCATTGCGAATTGGAAACTTAACATCGATAAATGGATGCTGAATGTATAAACCTTAAAATTCACCGTCACCATGAGCTCTGCAGTTTGTTGTTGTTTTTTGAACTGCATTCATTTCGATTAGTTCAATGATGTAAGAAGGATGTGCGTGAAGTTTCCAATCCTCACTGGGCTATTGTGGGCTGAGGCTGGACACCGCAGCCCCAGTACTCTTATACTGAAAGGTTTGTTGCCCAGCAGTGAGAAGAGAATAAGCCGGAGAGCCCTTAATCATTCATCATCATTTCAGCCGAAAAATTTCCACTGCTTATCATAGGTCTCCCCCAAAGATCTCCAAACAGAATTATCCCGCGCCATCCGCATCTATCGCTTTTCCCCAAAATTAAGCAGGTCGTTGCTTCGTCTTGTTGGAGGCCTACCTACACTGCGTCTTCCGGTCCGTCGACGCCACTCGAGAACCTTTTTGTCCCATTGGCCATCAGATCTAAGAGCGATGTGCTACTTGAATCTGACGTATCGATCTAAGCCGGTGTCTTTAGTTCTTGCGCTGATTTTATAATTTCTAATGTGATCCCGCAGAGATACTCCGAGCTGAGAGCCCTTCGCCGACGATTAAATATTTTAGATACTCCAGAGTAGATGAATCACTTCCAAGAGAATGCGTTTTTGTTGCTAAAATTATATCTGCTAATCGGGCTACACTAATATAAACAGACTCATTAACCTTTTCAAACATGTCTGGATATATTTTTTCTTGGCCCCCATCGTGCAACATACTTAATACTATCGCCTACTATATATTCTGTACGGTCAGCAGCTAACTATGCCAATAATGAATAAACCATAGAACTATAATAATAAGAAAAACAGATATGGTATCGTTTGTATTATCTTCCAGTGCCAACGTGGCTTATTAAAGTTGGTTTTGCAAAATATACCAACAGGGCGTCTCATTGGTCACCCCAGGTATCGAAGGGCAGATGTGGTAGAGACGGGTCTGCATGAGTTTGAGGCTGGTGACTGGCGAGAGACGGCACAGGACCGGGATCTTTGGCGTGCACTTGTATTGGGCCAAGACACACTTTGAATCGTCGTGCCAGAGGAGTAAGTAGTATGCTTACCAATAAAATGATATCCTTAACTATTGGATTATAAATCCATATCGTTTGCCCGAATTGCGTATCTGATGGAAAATGATAACCGCCGCCGATAAATGTCAACAACTCAAAGAGAGTCACTGATCTGCTGCCTGGTCTTTCAAAGAAGTATAAACCCTTTTCTTGAAAGCTCCATGTAACAATTGTCTGAAAACGCTGGTGCTGCAACTGGATTTCACAATTTCACTGTATGTGGCAGGAGGTGCTGAAGAAAACGTACAGTGGTAGACCGCCATTCATCGAGATGATGATCATGGAACTTAAGACTTTCGGCGGGAGGTGCGATGGTGGAATTTCGCAGCAGGCAGCAAATTAAACATTCCTCCGGAGCATTAGCCGTGGTGCCTATAGAACACACAAAGAGAACCTACGTCCCTTCGCATGGATAAGGAATCCGAATGTTACATTTCTGCTTCTGCCCTTCTTATTGCAAGCGCAGTACTTGCAAAATGGGGGTTTCGAGATAAACGCGGTAAACATATTTTTGGTATCTAAACGACAAGCCTATTTTTATATTTAACTTTTGAAGCGAACAAAAAAATAGTAAAAAAAAACAAGCTTTCTATTGACATATTTTTCATTTACTTTAAAGTCTTATTTTGATAAAATGCGCAGTTTCATCAACTATCTGGGTTTATGGGCATTACAGTATTACTAAGGCTAAATGCAGTATTTGTGTTTATTACTGCATAATCACCTATCACGTGTTCATTACTGCATTTCTATTTCGCAACCATGCTGAATTTTTATTTCTGGTACTAGTTAAAAGTGTTGGTAAGATTTAACTGCTGTCGAATATTTAAGTGACGAAGAGACGAAATACCTACGTAAAACAGATTTTAGGTAGGTATTAGAAAAGATGTTTCAGGAACTTTTTTATTAAAGTATATAATTTTTGCGAAGAATCTGTATCAAGGTAGGATAGTGACCTCTAAACCTGAGCCTATTTTCTACTCCTCTCATTGTTAGATCTGTGGAACAAACCAATAAGAGAGCTTACGAAAACAATCGCTCGCCAAATACAGTAGAGTCCGCAGTAATATGCCCACAATGTACGGCAAGCAAAAAAACCAACACATGTAAGCTTGTTTTGCTATCTGCACTAGTAGTATGTTCTCTTTCTCGCTCGGGTTTCCTGCATCCCCGTAATTTATAGCTTGTCTATGAGGATGAAGTATTTTTTATGAGAAAAACAATCCTAACAAATTGTTGCGAGTAGGTTAGGGTGTCGTTCACTATGCTATGACGATAAGTGTAATACTCCATTTGGGGTTATGAAGTTGGGGAATGATGATGAAATTGGTGTGTGTATAAACCGGCTTTCATCAGTGCTCCGTACACCATCATCAATTCAGCCAAAAGACGTCCACTGCTGAACATAGGCCTCTCCCAAGATTCGCCAAACAGACCGGTCCTGCGCAACTGCATCCAACGCGTTTTTGTAACTTTAGGTCGTCGCTCCATCTTGTTAGACGCCTACCTGCACTGCGTCTTGCGACCCGTGGGTGCCACTTGGGGACCTGTTGGCTCCATCGGCCGTCAGTTCTACGAGCGATGTGTTCGCTCCGCAATCCATACAATAAAGTATTTCCTCGCTATCATTGACAGGTCGACTCTTTTCTTTGACAGTAAAGTTGTCACTAGACCACACTCTTGGCGTAATGATATAATGACGTCACAGTAGAGTAGATAGGGGAATAAATGTACCTGTCACGTAGTAGTCCATAAGGCCCATAATAAGGTTTTTAGATTAAATGTGATAAGTTGATTTAATAATTATAAACCATTACCACGACATTGACCATACAAACATTATGGCTAAAAAGCCGTGGTGGCCTAGTGGTTTGACCTACTGCCTCTCAAGCGTCGGTCGTGGTCGTGGGTTCGAGCCTCGGCTTACATCTCTGAGATTTCCGGAATTTACGGCCGAAATTACATTTAAAATTTACGGTGAAGGAAAACATCAGGAATTAAACCTGCACACACCTGAAAAGAAATTCAGTGGTGCTTGTGAAGTTCCTAATCCACACTGGGCCTCTGGGGCTCTGAGAGGAGGCCTGTGCCCTGCAGTGGGACGTATATAGGCTGGGATGATGATGATTTTTTTGGTATTTTACATTATTAATAGGATTATAGCTTAGTTCACTCCAGCATAACATATTATAACATAGGTTATATGATAGTATAATCTAATTAATGGATTAAATCTATTGTTGAGCTATTATTGGTAATAACTAAAGGCATCACGACAAAATATAGAATAAAATATTGATCTAAATACGTTCATTAATTTAGTTACATAATTCAGTTTAGAGGTTTACTGATGTTTCGGCGAAAATTATTTCGCAATATGATTCATTTGGCAAATGTTTCATTGGGCAACTGTTTATTTTTTCTGTAA
Source organism: Archips xylosteana (assembly GCA_947563465.1). Taxonomy (NCBI): domain Eukaryota; kingdom Metazoa; phylum Arthropoda; class Insecta; order Lepidoptera; family Tortricidae; genus Archips; species Archips xylosteana. The sequence continues at coordinate 17,066,276 of OX387361.1, read as the reverse complement.
CTGTAAACTTTTCAGGACTGTTATAAAACAAACCTAACCTAACCTACAGGATAGTCGTGTAATATATCCTGAAAAGTTTACAGTTTCAGAAAAAATAAACAGTTGCGACATGAAACATTCGCCAAATGAATCATTTTGCGGAGTAATTTTCGTCGAAACGGCTGTACCCGCAGTTTAGATAAAGAACCGAAACAACGAATCAATTCGGAACAGCAAAAAAACAACCAAGTGCGAGTCGGTAGTTCCTTGTACAGTCGGGGTAACAAAAGGTTCGTCACTTTTCGACCTTAACTCGTTGACATAGAATCGAAAAGTGACGAACCTTTTCTTACCCCAACTAAAATTTAACTTCGAAAAAAAAATTAATAAAAAAAAATGATGTGAATGATGGCTGAATTTTCACTTCATTTAGTTTTTAGGGTTCCGTACCCAAATGGTGCCAACGAGACCCTATTACTAAGAGTCCGCTGTCTGCAAGACACTTGAAATTTTCACCGATTATGTATTACTATTGCCATTATAGCAAAAAAAACTAGAATAGAATAGAATTGAATAGAATATTTTTTATTGTATAACTGTGTAAAATACAAAGTTGGAATAAAATAATTAGTAACATGTTTCAATAGTTACCCTTTTCGGGCGTACAATAACTAACTTAAAGCTATAAATCTATATATAAAAAAAAAAAACAAATAAATAAAAAATACTTTCATGCATTTTTAATTTTAGCTACCTAATATTAGTCCACTCAGCATTGGCTTACATAGAACTCGTTTAAACTATAAAACACTTTATCGATTCGCCAGTTTTTTAGCCTGCGTTTGAATAAGATCCCTTCAAGGACTTTAATCTCAGCAGGGAGATGGTTGTATACACGGATGGCCATTATATACGTACTTTTTTTGTAAATGGAGTTGTTAACTTTAGTAGGAGTAAAATATGCTGATTGACATTTAATAAAGAGACACAGCTCAAGGATATAGAAAAATAAAATTAAATTAAAAATTTAAGAAGATCGTCATACAGGAGACGTGTTTTTTTTTAGTGTTTTTAATTCGATGTTTATATTGCATGATTACTTTGTTAGGTAGGTAATAACAAAATATTCGAGTCGTATTTTTTCTTTTGACAATCAAACAAAAAGTAACCAAGGTAAAGCGCGTCAAAGATTGGGAGTGGGGGTCTGTGACGTCACATCTAAGTAAAAAGTGTACCAAGGCATGCCATCACACGAAACTATACGGGCTATATCTTCATCATTTTTTTAAAAATAACGGGCTATTTAAGTTTATTTAAGAATCTAGCCCATTAGTTTGCATGCAAATTTAAAATATTTTTAATTATGCACATATTTTTTTACTTATGTGGAAGTGTCAGTTGATTTACAACAAAATATACATATGTCGACATACATAGTTTACTTAGTTTGCACGTGTGATCGCGAAGTAGAAACAATATTTTTTAGTTTAAATATACAGGGTTATTTGTAATTCACTAGCATCCTTTTAACCCTAAACTCCTACCACTTAAACAAATGTTTTTTTGTTTTACGGCTTTTGTAATAACTTAATATTTTTGGTGTAATAACGTTTTGAAAATTCGAGATTTCCTCTTATTTTTACGATACTCTGTGTATATATATTTTTTTTTTATTTGTATGGGAAAAAAAGTGCTTCATTTTAAAAAGTCGTAAAACAAAAAACATTTGTTTGAGTGATAGGAATTCAGGGTTAAGAGGATGTCAGTGAATTAAAAATAACCCTGTAGACTTTCGCAAAATAAAACATAATTCATTGCTTAACGTCACAGCGATAAAATACATTTACAACAGTGTATTTAACGATCCGATACGGTTTAATATATATGTCAATGCATTAAGTGGTATCACTTGAAGCAATCAATTGCAAGGACAAAGCCACAGGCGCACTATAAAGACAGATTCATTACTTACAGTAAGATTATTTCCACTTTAGCACTCGGCAATTCTCCATACATCGAGAGAGATCGGAAATGCAATACTTAGGTTGAGGTTTTGTTATTAATTACTTTAAATAGGTTTGGATATTTTATGTGATTTAATTACTCTATGAGAAAACACGAACCTTTACGGCTAAAACAGAGACGTCCCGAGTGTCAATGTAGAAGTAATCTTACTGTAACCGCATCGAACTGAAAGAAAACCGAGTGTCATTTATGATATCACGAAAGTACCAGATTAAAAATAATTAAAATTCCGGCGGAATCACGAAAATTTTCTTCTTACTGTACCTACCTAATGCTTGTCTCATCCACTTAAAGGTTGACTTGTAAAGGTCCTTAAAGGGATAAGTTTGTCTTTGTACATGTAGCTCAATAGTTGTCAATAGTGTTTTTACTTTCTTCATTTTAGCTATCGTAAGGTCGCGGATGAGCAAAGTAATTGTTTCTGTTCATTAATATGGACCTCCGCAAAGTAACGCCTGATTCAATAAACTCGTCGTGAGTTTTACAACCCTCCGCGAGTCTTTCTCCATTCATTGCGGTCGAAAGTAAGATCCACACGTGGTCGATGTTGAAAGATACAGGGTTATTTTTAATTCACTGACATCCTCTTAACCCTGAATTCCTATCACTCAAACAAATGTTTTTTGTTTTACGACTTTTTAAAATGAAGCACTTTTTTTCCCATACAAATACACAGAATATCGTAAAAATAAGAGGAAATCTCAAATTTTCAAAACGTTATTACACCAAAAATATTAACTTATGACAAAAGCCGTAAAACAAAAAACATTTGTTTAAGTGGTGGGAGTTTAGGGTTAAAAGGATGCTAGTGAATTACAAATAACCCTGTATATATGTCTATAGATATATCTGTGGACAAACTTTACCATGCTACATATCGTTTAGCGTGACGCCCCCAATCGAAACAATTGAAACAATTGCTCTGTAGCACATTTACTAGATTCATATCAAATTAAATTATGGCTTCATCAGCAAGTAGGTACCGATGAATTATAAATAGGCAGGCAATTTGAAGGCTTCGACAATGCTATCAGAGCTTGACACAAAACTAGGCAATAAATAACATGATTTCATAAGTTAAGTAATTTTCGAAAAACCGTCAAAACTTGTAAAATAAATGAAAATCATAGGGGAGAAAAACAAATTAATGCATTCAGTGCCTTGATGTCATAGACATAAGAACTCATGTCCTTTCTAGGGTAACTCAACCCTAGGAAGAAAACATAGTATAGTTTATATACCAAAAAATATAAAAAAAAAATCGCAGGACACCGATAAACGAAATCTTCGCAGTTGAGGTCGCGGGCAACAGCTAATTTAAAGGTACTATTAGGTCAAACTTAACAATTTACGTTCGACATATTTTTGACACTATCGACAGTATGTATGTATGTCGGCCGCCAGTATTCAAATGACAGAATTCGTACAATCCAATATAATATAACGCTTCTGTAACACTAAACGTAGCCATTTCTAGCAACAGGCGAGATAGGCTTAGGCACACAGAAATCACAGATTACTATTAGACAGACACCGGACTCATGACGTCATACATAACAGAGTAGTTTGGAAAGTAAATGGAATAGTGGAATTTATCAAGAAAATGTATCAGCTTTAACCTAAACAACTTAATTAAGATTTGACCTAAGTTATGCTCAGTTATGCTAAATTAAAATAAAAAAAAGTCCCTAAATAAATATCTTGGTAAAAACTACTTTTTGAAAGTAATTGATCAATTGACAATTGCCTTATTTTATTGGTAACTTTTATACTATACTTATAAATACACCTAGAGATTTTCCTGGCACGAACTGTATCGTAAACGAAACGAACTCTAATAACTGCCTTATGACACTTAGTTTATCGATATCTTTTAAGTGGCATTATATCAATGAGACACGTTTGAAGGTATCAACAATAATACCAAACCGAATCGATGTTATTATAATGTCATATCATACGCTAACCACACATCGTTCGTGCCAAGAAAACTTATAAACTAGGTATACTTACGGAATGCCTGATTATTAGGTAGGTACATTTTATTCCGTTGAACAACAACATAGACTAGATTTCTGTATTAGATTACCCTACACAAGAGTATGGAGTTTAATTATGATATGTCAGACTGTACGGGTGTCGTCTAATTAGAAACAGGGGCTAGATTCAGAAACGGCCCAACACGGTTTGCGAGCGGTATTTCAATCGTTTGCGAGAGGATAGGGATGGGCTGAGCTTGGGATGAGCCTTATTTTCCTGTTAATTCGCTTTGTAAATAAATAAATGAAAAATCATCATCATCATTTCAGCCGAAAGACGTCCACTGCTGAACATAGGCCTCCCCCAAGGCTCGCCAAACAGATCGGCCCTGTGCCATCCGCATCCAATGCGTTCCCGCTACCTTCACCAGGTCGTCGCTCCATCTTGTTGGAGGCCTACCTACACCGCGTCTTCCGGTCCGCGGACGCCACTCGAGAACCTTTCGGCCCCATCGGCCGTCAGTTCTACGGGCGATGTGCCCTGCCCACTGCCACTTAAGTCTAGCGATTCTTCGAGCTATGTCCGTGACTTTAGTTCTCGCGCGGATTTCATCATTTCTAATGCGATCCCGCAGAGAAACTCCAAGCATAGCCCTCTCCATCGCCCTCTGAGTGACCTTGAGCTTCCTTATAAGACCCATCGTTAGCGGCCACGTCTCAGTGCCATAAGTCATCACTGGCAACACACACTGGTCAAAGACTTTTGACTTGAGACACTGCGGTATATCGGATGACAAGATATTGCGGAGCTTCCCGAACGCTGCCCAGCCGAGTCTAGGCGAGATGAAAAAATAACTAAATAAAAAAGGCTCATCCCAATCTCAGCCCAAACCTCTCGCAAACCAGTGATTTTTAGCGTTCCTGAATAGCAGCAGTTCATCCCTATCCTCTCGCAAACGATTGAATTACTGCTCGCAAACCATGTTGGGCCGTTCCTGAATTTAGCCCCAGTGGCCGTATTGTCTAACGCTTTTGGCGCTTGCCTTCGCTTTCACCATCTCTTTCTATCATCCTTTTATACCGTTTGACAGAAAGAGATAGCGATTGCGAAGGCAAGCGTCAGAAACGTTAGACAATAAGCCTGCAGGTCTGTGGACCGGTACATAATTAAGCCCTCAAACATTTAAATTATTCAGCTCAGCTACAGGTAGTCTGGATTGTTCAAATTGAACGCAAAAATGCGTTCAGCCCCAAAAAGTTATACCACAAAGAGCGTGCGTAGTTGCGTTTGACCTCAGAACTTTTTCAATTATTTCCCTTCATGCAAAAGAAAAGTAATTTGCGAACAAAAATAATTTAGCGCGGCATGTTGCCTACTAGTGCCACGCGAGACTGTTCCGTTAATCTTTGTATTATATAGGAGTCCAAGATACTTCAAGTTTAAAAATATGGGTGCATACAACTTGCTCATAAATGTAGGATTTCAATATTTATGGCTTCAGATATAGACCCCGTCGGTCCATCTTGTTGGGGGCCTTCCTATGCCACTTTTTCCAGTGTAAATTTAAATACATTTGACATAGCTCATTTCATACACGACGAACAAATTATATCGTTCTAGATAAAGGCAATTCGTCTAGTGTCGCCGCCCGGCGTCGCTCGCTATTTGCATGCGCCCCCCGTCTGCGTTGTGTCGTGATGAAAAACGGTCGCGTGCCAACCGCCAGCCCAGGCCACGGGAACCCCCTGAACTCGGGGGTTACTTTTAGTTTTCACTATTGTATTTTTTTATATAATTCGACTTTTTTATCGACGGTACGAGAGTAGAGAAGCTACTGTATCCGCAAGTACAGCATCATCGTCATTTCAGCCGAAAGAAGTCCTCTGCGAAATATACCTATAGGCTCCTAAGTATGGCATATAACATACCTATTAGACTTTATCTGCGCCCTTGGTCGCGTTAAACATTAGGTCCGACAGGTGAATAGAATTCCCTGAATTCCCATAAACACAAGGTGGTCATTATTAACGTTGCACAAAGACCACCCACGTAAAATTTCACGTCTTTAGATGTAGCTGTTGAAAATTTCGTTATTTGCGCACATTCTGAGCGAACTCTTAGCACAGTATCTAGAACCAGGGATTCTTCTTTTAAACATTCTTATCCATATCCATACTAAAGTTATAAATGTGAACTTTCACAATATTTATTTATTACACGTTCCTTCCACGTCGAAACTGAGAGACGGATCGCGGTAATTTTTGTGTATGGACTTAGTTGAAGGGCTGGAGAGTGACATAGGCTACTTTTTACCACGGGAAAATGTGTCATTCCCACGGGAAAACACGTTTTAATCTCAGCGGGGGCGAAGCCGCGGGCATCAGCTAGTACAATATATTTTTCTCAATTTTAAATGCGATATGACGAAGAGAACAGTCAGAAGTACGCTAGACATGTTTACGAAAGCATTTTTGGTCAAGCTTTTTTTTATACCTACTAAGTATGGGTTTGCGTTTGACCACAATCGCGTCTGAAGGAAATAGCGCTCCGCACAAATGACACATATTTTTTGATCGCAATTTGCAACGTCCGATATCAAGTTGCTGATCACTCGCAAGGTTTCCCCAATTAAGTGGCATTCTCACAAATTAAGCGTTAGTTAACAGGTTCGCGGAACTTCGTAATCCCGTAGTAAGGCTTCGGTTTAACAAATTCGGGGGTTTTCCAGGGCTGGCACTGCCAAGAATTATTTAATATTAGCCGTTCCGTGGTGCTTCACTATGGGCCTGATGAATAGGCTCAGGCTCAGAGTCGCTCAACGAGCTATGGAGAGGGCTATGCTCGGAGTTTCTCTACGGGATCGAATCAGAAACGAGGAGATCCGTAGAAGATCCGGGGTCACCGCCATAGCCAAACGGATAAGCTCGTAGAAATGGCAATGGGCAGGCCATATAGCACGCAGAACAGATGGCCGTTGGGGCCCAAAAGTTCTGGAATGGAGACTACGGACTGGCAAGCGCAGCGTTCGACGTCCACCAACGAGGTGGACGGACGATTTGGTGAAGGCCGCAAGTTCAGGATGGATGCAAATCGCTTCCAATCGTAATGATTGGGCATCAATGATGGAGGCCTAAGCTAAGTCCAGCAGTGGACGTCCTACAGCTTAGCCGATAGCCGTGGTGGCCTAGTGGTTTGTCCTATGGGCTCTCAAGGAGAGGTTCGTGGGTTCGAAACCGGGCTCGCACCTCTGAGTTTTTCGGAATTTATGAGCTTAATTACATTTGTAATTTACAATGATTGGTGATTCAGGGTGGGGTTGAGGGTAAGTAACCACGTGGTCGATCACCAACCCGATGGACAGATACCATCAAAGCCATAACCGAGATCCCTGTGGCGGAGTGCGCTCGTCAGGCAACCAATAGAGACCGGTGGAGAAGGATCGCGAAGGCAGCGACCGCAGCGGAGAGCGAACCCTCATGACCACGACCACTCTTTCAAAAGTGAACGACTAAAAAGAAGTTGTATGTCAGTCAAGTTACTATTTTATAGGTATAAGTAGATAATATCCAAAACTGGATGACACAAATATCGTTGCTTCCCGTTGTTGTCCCTTGCTTCTCCGCTACCCAAAGCGGAAGCGGAGATTTGTTTGCGGAGAAGCCAGTTAAAAATATTTTGTTCATTCATATGGACGTCCGCAAAGTAACGCCTGAAGTATTCAATTAATAATTTTGTATTTAAGTTGCCAATTATTTCATTAATAAATTTCCCAACAAGCTTAGGCAACCCTAGATTCGAACAAGACGCCTCCACCAATTATAAGTCTTCATCAAACATCTGTCAGGGGCACGCGCCTTAACCAAAATCAAACCTTATAGAACCGACGTAAAGTTCATTTTGATGATAATCGACTAACGTCTATGTTACGCGGCTGGGAAAAGTGAGTTTTACCGAGAAATTTCCTTATTGATTTTAAAATTTGTCAACAATAATATTTCACTCTGTTGGAGGAAGCTACGAGGAGGAGGGGTATTCGCAACTTTGTCGCCCACCAAACAAATTACTTTGTTTAACTTCGTCAAAAATATGTAGGGAACAAACGTATGAGAATATACGTGATCGATTTTAAATTTCATCATCCTATCAGCTGGAAGACATAATATTTGACACTAACGTATCTTTTTGTAACTCTAAAAGGACGCTTTCTTTACTATGGACTGACATTTACGATTTGGCCAAAAAGTTTATCAGGTAGTTTCTATCGATGTACTAAGCCACTTGTCGAAGTTAACGGATATTAAAGAAAATACGGTGTATTATATTGAAAAAAAAAAAACGGATAAAATATTTGTACCCAAAAAAGAACTGTACTAGGACCACTTAACCCAAAATGGACATAGGTACGGAATAATATTTATAAATTTTAAATTTTTATTATGTTTGCATTTGATATTGTGTTTACATACAAATTCATCTTAAAAATCTCATTGCAGACAGTTACACACATTTCTTTTGACAAAAACCTATTCCATTTAAATAAATGTTTTCTTTCTTTCTTTCCATTTCAGGCATGATCCTAATGTAATTTTGAAGCGATCCTCATAAACGCTCGCCTCACTAAATCTAACGGCGAACTAATAAATAGCATTGTCTAGCTGACTCCGTAAACACCCCTGCGTGATGTTATGCGGTCTACGGGCAGTCGCGAAGAAAAGCACTAAATTTTTATTCACAATTTCCACGCTATGAAAACGAATACGATTGCGTTACAAAATTTTAATGGAGATCTAATGAATATAATAGTATTGTCTGGCCATTTTGTGTATACGTAGGGCACTGTGAATATGGTCCACGGACAATTGCGAGGGAACTCTCCAAAAATTCGAAAAAAAAAAATGAAAATATTATAAAGAATAAGAAAAATGTCTTTTATTTTTTTACGTTTGAAATGCAGCATAGGAATAGCACTTTATTACGTCCGTGTATAAGTGGTTTTACAAATTAAATAAAGAATAACACCTACTTTTGCTCGTTAATACGGATTAGGAACGATTAAGTGCCTAATCTAGCTAACGAGAAGGCAATAAAACTAGAACACATTAATCGGACAAGTTTCGACTTACAGCTGTCTGGCATCGGATCAGGTTTCAGATTTCGCAAATACATTGACGTGTACCTGAAACAGAACGAAATAAATATGTAAATGAAACGTAATGGCCGAACACATATAATATCTATGAACAGGATTGCGATATGAGTTTATATAACGGATTTTAATAGAGGAGGCGATGATTTGATGATTTCGTCTTCCTGTCTGCGGCCGCCACTTGAGAACCTTTCGGCCCCATCGGCCGTCAGTTCTACGAGCGATGTGCCCTGGCCACTACAGCTTACAGTCGAAAGTAAGTAAATATCAAATAAAAATTGTCAACATCTTTAACACTTTTATTCGTGAATGTACTATTTATCTACGCATCTACCCTTGAGATATCCCGGTCTAGCGCGCGTCGAATGAGTAATGGCGGACCACATGCGGGAAATATTAAACACTAGCCCCCAGACTTGGGGTAGCTCACTAAAAAATCTAGCCAAGTCAAGGCGTACCTTGACCTTTCATGCTACACTAGCTCATGCCCGCGACACCGTTTGAAAATAATACATTTATCACTCTTCTATCTATTCTTTTAATTCAATGCTGCGTGTGAAGTTCTCAATCCACACTGGGCCCGCGTCGGAACTACGGCCCAAGCCCTCTCATTCTGAGAGAAGGCCTGAGCCCTGCAGTGGAACGTATACAGGGTTATTTTTAATTCACTGACATCCTCTTAACCCTGAATTCCTATCAATCAAACAAATGTTTTTTGTTTTACGACTTTTTAAAATGAAGCACTTTTTTCCCCATACAAATACACAGAGTATCGTAAAAATAAGAGGCAGAATCAAATTTTCAAAACGTTATTACACCAAAATTATTAAGTTATGACAAAAGCCGTAAAACAAAAAACATTTGCTTAAGTGGTAGGAGTTTAGGGTTAAAAGGATGCTAGTGAATTACAAATAACCCTGTATATGCTGGGATGATGATGATGATATTGATGATGATCTATCTATGGTCATTGTCCGTCCACTGCAGGACATAGGCCTCCTTCATATGGCGCCAAAACTCGCGATCCTGGACATTTATCACTATCCAGCAGGAACTATCCAAATTTCTGGGGTAAAACTATCCTATACAGGGTTATTTGTAATTCACTAGCATCCTTTTAACCCTAAACTCCTACCACTTAAACAAATGTTTTTTGTTTTACAGCTTTTGTCATAACTTAATATTTTTGGTGTAATAACGTTTTGAAAATTTGAGATTACCTCTTATTTTTACGATACTCTGTGTATTTGTATGGGAAAAAAAATGCTTTATTTTAAAAAGTCGTAAAACAAAAAACATTTGTTTGAGTGATAGGAATTCAGGGTTAAGAGGATGTCAGTGAATTAAAAATAACCCTGTATAATTAATATTAATCCAGCAGGCTTATTGTCTAACGCTTCTGACGCTTGCCTTCGCAATCACTATTTCTTTCTGTCAAACGGTATAAGATGATGACAGAAAGAGATGGTGAAAGCGAAGGCAAGCGACAAAGCGTTAGACAATACGGCCACAGGTTATAAACTATCTTTTCACGACACTGCTCGAAAATGTGGCCATAGATAACCTAAATCCAGTACACAAAACTGCCTATATTATGTACATTTAACAGCTGATTCATTTATGGCGCGCAAACACGACAACAATGTTACACTAATCGAAAACAGGTCGTATCAGTATATGTATTTCATAATACGATACGACTTTTTTAAAGATAATTTCTGAATTTCATTCCCGGCGTGCTGAAACGACCAATCAAAAGTAATCGTCTGCTGCATGTGAAATTCAATTGACCAATGAGAATGCGTCATTCATGACTTTAATGAGGTGTTTTTTTTCCTTAAACGCATAATATGCACAAAATGCTTTAATTTTTTTAAGTATGAAAAACGCCACAGCATTAAACTTTTTAAGCGCTGCAAGGTTAAGGTTTTTATTTTTTAATTATGTGTTTTTGATACTGGCCACTAGGCCGGTAAGGCGACCGGCGACGCGTCGTGACGGCGACTAAATCAAACATAGTTCGAGTTATGTGAGCGGCCGTAGCGGCCGCAACGGCCGCTCACATTAACTCTAACTATGTTTGATTAAGTTCCCGACCGACTGAAATGACGCAGAACACTAAAATCAGCTTTCCAGGGAAAAACATCACAATGACAACTGCCCCCATGCAAACATTAACATTAACATAAACATAAACTTTAAATTAATTAATTAAATTTAAATTTATTTATTTAAAATTTATTAAAAAAAAAAAAAAATTAAAATTTAAATTAAATAAAATAAATTAAATTAAAAATATTTATTTTTATTATAAGAAACGTTTTTTATTTCCTCGCATTAGTCGTGAAAAGCACAATGTTTAGTCTCGGCCAAAAGTGCAATAGATGGACTCGTACTTTCGAGGGCCTCCGCTACGCGTCGGCCCTCAAACAAACTCGTCCATCTATTGCTTACTTTCCAGCCTCTACAACAATGTACTATTTTTTTCCTAGCCTATTATAGTGTCCCACTGCTGGGCAAAGGCCTCAAAATACGGACGAAATCGCGGGCAAAAGCTAGTCTACCATATGCAAAAGAAAAGTGTGTCAGCCGTTCGGTCGGTGCGGTCTCACCGATCAGGCTTGTCAAATGTGGGCAGCAAAAAATACGTGATTGACATTTACAAATGATCAGCATTATTCACTGCAAGATATTGATTGGAATTGATCAAAGGAAGTAGCTAATACAGTAGCGGTTTGAGGCTATCTTCGTTGTTATAGTCAGGTTATAATTACACTATTATCATGTTTCCAAAAGAGACTCTAAAGCAAGTATAAAAGGCTTCTTTTAAAACGCATCGATTTGACATCGTCTAAAATTATTATACGCAAACTATGTTGTCTAGACGAAAAACGAGATCGGTCTAATAGTAATAACTTAGCATTTTGTGATTACGCTCCCAAGGATAAGGGTGAAAACTTGAGATGAAGTCTACAAATAATATGGCTGATAAAAATATTTTATACGTCACGTCATATCTTATTTACATAAGAAAATTCTATCTTACTAATATTGTAAATAAGAAAGTTTGTGTTGATGTTTGGATTTTTGGATGTTTGGGTGTTCGATCGAATGTTTGATTTAGATGAAACTTGGCGTAGAGGTAGGTAGATAAAGATCTGGCTTGAGACATAGAACACTCAATCAATATGCCATAGGGCGCTGTCCACAGTCATTATCATCATCATAATTTCAGCCGAAAGACGTCTACTGCTGAACATAGGCCTCCCTCAAGGCTCGCCAAACAGATCGGTTCCGCGCCATCTGCATACAACGCGATCCCGCAACCTTAACCAGCAGGTTTATTGTCTAACGTTTCTGGCGTTTGCCTTCGCAATCACTATTTCTTTCTGTCAAACGGTATAAAATGATGACAGAAAGAGATTGTGAAAGCGAAGGCAAGCGTCAGAAGCGTTAGACAATGCGGCCTCAGGTCGTCGCTCCACCTCGTTGGAGGCTGTCCAAAGTGCTGACGAAGAATTGGAAGATATTACATCACAAAAATGTGCGGTTAAATTCAATTGGGATGCACCAAAAAAAATAACCTATAGTTTTTATATTTTTTTTGGAAAGAATAGGATATTTTAAGACACCATTTTCATCCATTTTGAATTTGGTTGAGTATTTAATTTTTTATATTTTTTTTTAGAAATACGTTGGATGACGTCACAGTGAGAGAGCCACGTTCCATAGCCTAGAAAAATTCAAGTCGTACATAACATAATCTGTGGCACTACCACGGCACTACTGAGACCCTACTACGAAGTGCATAATTCGAACTTCGTTTCATGCCGTCCCGCTCACGCTAATTATGATTTGACACGAGAGTGAGAGGGATGATACGATACGAACTTCAAATTTTGTAGTAGTGCCCCTGATTTGTCTTGTCACTGTCAATATTACAAGCACGGCTTAGGGTCCTAAATGAACCATGACAAAATAGTTTTATTTATTTATCTTCTTTTAGCTTCTATTATTCCTGTTTGTTTAATGGTGTGATAGTAAATAGATATTTTTTATTAAAATCTGATATTTAATTTCTTTCATATTTACTTGTAACGTAGTAATTTAATAATTAAATTTGTAAAAATACATTGCGAGTATTGTATACATTTCGGACTTTATGATAAATGACAACTGTTTAAAGCCAGGTGTGCATCATGTGATTAAAGTTCTGTCTTTGTCACTCTTTGCTATTATAAGCAGGACAGCAACATTTCAAACTGTCAATTTGCTTTAGAGTGTAGACCTGCTTTATATCTGCCTTTGTGACGATTCACTGCAGGGGTCAAATGAAGGTCATTACTTAAATTTTCTTTATTTAATTCAGATTATCATATTTTTGGAATCTGATTTCTGAAAACGCTTCACAAAGCCTATTTCTCCAAACGGTTTTCGATTTATTATACGTTGCCAAAAATTGGGACATCCCAATTGTAGTACTTTGCTCACAGAATACAGTATTGTTTAAGCGTGACACGACCAGATCAGAAAGAAATTTGAAGCGTTAATTTGCTCCAGATCCTTTTTAGGCTGACAATTTACACCTACCTACACCTACTGTATATTTGACTGCCCTGATGTTTTCCTACAAAGTCTTCATATCAAACACAGCATACGAATTTCCATCGAAAATCTTCCTGGATCCCAGCACGAATGTATTCCGGATAATCTACTCAATCTACCCAATAAACATTCCATTTTCCCCCGTATACAGATGACTTCATCTCCAAAGGAATCCTTTAGGAGCATACCCACATCGTTCCCGCAATTTACGGGAAGCGGGAGAAAAACAAAAGCTTTCTAATTTAAAAAGATTATGCCTTGGTAGGGAGCATGCATGGCAGGGTTCATCTGAATGTTGTTACGCCATCACCGGCACTTACCGCCTCCCGGCTTTGCATAATTTAACTCGGTAAACGACGCCAATGACACCGCTGTCGCGCGTTTGCTGTGCGATTTTTTGCTAGAAAACGCAATTTGCTAGCAAACTTTACTAGTTAGGAGGACCAACGTTCTCATCATTATCATCAAAAGATGTCCTACAAATGATGCAGGTCAGAAGGGTATAGATTGAAAAAATATTTTTTGCTTAGGACACAATATCTCATTAATTTTTGTTAACTCATTGTACCTATTGATTTGTAGTGTTTCAGAAGATTACTTGTATGGTAATGTTTTAATTCTTTCTGAAAATATTGATTGAATAAAAAATTTTGACTTTATTGGCGTTGACAACATTTCCTCCAAATTTACTTCCAATTTTTGCCATGCTGTGCGCTGCGATCGTTTTCTGTACCCCCACCACCAGCTTTGGCTACGTGCACGATGGTGGCATTGGTGGCGCCGCGTAGCGTTGATAACATTTCCTCCGAATTTACTTCTAATTTTTGCCATGTTGTGCGCGGCGATCGTTTTCTGTACCCCCAACACCCGCTTCGCACACAGCCAATAGTCAATGTCATGGTCATATCAATCATATCTGAATTACGATCAATTATTGGCACGGTTCCCATTTTTGTTTATCGTTCCGAAAGTTTAATTGCCATCGTATGATGTGGATTACATGTGTCCAGAATTCAGAGCAGATAACATAACAACATTTTGAGACAACATCAGCTTATTATTAAGAGCGCGCCGTCCAAAAAACGGTAAAACATGGTCCAGCATTTCAGCAAGTTAGGGTGGTTATCTGTATTAGCAACCGATCGATAAGAAATATGGCGTGGGTACAGCATGAGTTTGATTACAACTAACAAAATAACCCAAGAGCCGCATTAGGGTGAGGCCACACGAGCGTAATTTTGTGAGTCGTGAGCAGCAGAATTTCGGTTAGCGCCATACAATATGCGGGCCATCACGTGAACCGAAATTCTGCCGCTCACAACACACAAAATTACGCTCGTGTTAGAGTGATAAATCTGTCGACTTTTCAGTCGCAAGATTGCAACGGCCAGTAAACTCATCAGCTGCCATCTTAGTTATGCTCGCAGCTGCATCTTGCAAGTCACTCCGGGAGGAATTTCAATTTTGCCTTTTGCTCCCTTCAGTAGAGTGTTAACCGGTATTCAGCGGTGGCACTGAATTTTTCATGAATTTCAAAGTCCATTACGGTAGAGATATCTCGAAGGCTGGGAGTCGAGAAAATTCGACGTCTGAACCTGAACACAGGGAAATTTATCTTTACAAGCTAGAAAGATGTTATTTTTTTTTCTAAATTATACCGAAATTAGAACACAGAGATAAAACAGCGAAGTGTGGCTGGAGCTCGGAATCACAGCCAAGTCTCTCATCATTCCGTGATCTGTGCTTCACCATTATACACTAACTGGTAGTGTTGAGTAGGACATAGAAGAAGCGCTACATTTTTGTCTCGTACTTGACGTCAAAATGTAAGAGGGGCTCAACATTTTAAAGTATACTACTTCAAATTTTACGTCGCAGCGGCAGTCGCGTTACTCACTCGCCGTACGACCGACAGTAACATTAACTGTCATACTTGTACTTTTAACTTTAAACTTCAAACGTATCGCCGAGCTTCAGTACGCCTCGTCTAATTTAAAGAGGGCATTGTAAGTACATGTTGACTCTAAAAAAGAGACTACTCTTAAGAACTCTTTTTCAAGTCTTGTCCTAACAAACATTACAAACCCGAGCAGTTGGTATTCAAGACGAAATATTTCAGTGTGTCCTCAAAAAAGCTACTTTTAAAATTACTTTGTATATCTAACAAGAAAACCGTCAAATTAAAAAAATAATCTGAAACATTTCCAAGTTTGTCAGTGACCTAGAAAGATATGTCATGTTTTCGTCAACCTGAGCTAGTCAATTGATTGGAGTTGTTAGAAAACTCTTTGTTTACCGGAAACAGAGAGTTCGACCGCAGTTGTAATCCAACCATCTGATTAACTCCCAATCCTCGATAAATTTGTATTGTTTCCTTACATACCTCCATCAACGTCAGGGCATAGTCTTAATAATATACGTTGTTTCCTCAAGTTACATTAAATACTATGAATTATCGCTAATATTGAACAAAAATCTTTTCTGCTTTTTAACTTACGACAAAGCCAAACAGAAACGAAAACGCTTGCCCCTTGTTTTCGTTACAAACAAACAGCCATTATCATTCACGAATCCTATTATCTTCTGTAAATCAACAGCTGAAAGCCCTTCCAGACAACACTACTTAACAGATTTTACCATCCCATCTTTCTTCCAATAAAGCCATGCGTCTTGGTTTCGTTGCGTCATGTAACATACCCTTTTACGACTCACAGCTTTGCCTGATCGTGGACTGTCTCGGCAAGAATCAGGGTAGGAATTCGCTTGTTGGATAACAAGACAGGGTTTGTCGTCTATTTCGTTGTATTACTTCATTATGTAACGGAAGCTGGCACAATCTTGTATGGAATTTGAATGCGTTATGTTACTTTAGCAGTCTGCATGGTAGGATACATCTGAAAATTGTTTTCGTAGAGATTTAACAATCCGAGCTTCGGCTCGTCGGGCGTTCCGGATAGAAATATAAGTGAAATGGTTATTGTTATTTGGAACGAAGAATCTTGTTTATATGGCTCAAGATTGCTGTAAGAATAGCGGGTGTTATATTTTTGCGAAGTCATGTCAAAACAAAGATAAGTATTTCACAGAGCGAGTGTCATTCCAGGATGATTTACGCCTAATTTAATTAAATAAATAAATAAATAATAAATATAAATAAATATTAGGGGACAATCTTACACAAATCGACCTAGTCCCAAACTAAGCAAAGCTTGTACTATGGGTACTAGACGACGATAAACATACTTATATAGATAAATAAATACTTAAATACATAGAAAACATCCTTAACTCAGAAACAAATATTCGTGCTCATCACACAAATAAATGCCCTTACCGGGATTTGAACCCAGGACCTCTTGCTTCGTAGGCAGGGTCACTACCAACTAGGCTAAAGCGGTCGTTAAATTACATTAGAAATATTTCCTACAGGATTTAGGCCGCGATTACTAGCTAGACTAGAGCCGTCATGATCGAAATTCTAGAAGCTTATTCAAAGTCAAAAGTCAAAGTAAAATATCTTTATTAAAAATAGAATATAGCAAGCACTTCTGAATATCACAGAATCTTTCACAGGTTCGGAAAAACCCTGTTGAGTAGAACCCCGCAAGAAAATCGACAAAGTATTTTTTTTTTTCAAAACAGATCTACGTCGTTATAATTACTGATATCCAAAGTATTAAACAATATTTTTTTAGCACAGGAGCGATCGTCATTAAAGGTAATCATGGTCTATATCCTAACATAGTATTCGTGCTACTGCATAAATAATACAATAATCATGGACACATTTATAATTTTATCAGAATCCATTAATGCCACTATACCTTTATCATACTGTTCTCTTCTAATCAGAAAGCACACAAGTGCTCTTAACTAAAATAATTAAGGCAGCTGATACTTTCGTTAAAAATAAACTAGTTGATTGCTTTTTAACGATCCAAATTCACTAGACGGTTTGGCGTCTAGCGATTCAATTACTTCCTTAGTTGAACTTTTGATTAGGAAAATGCAACTTTCCGCCAATGCCGCATATGGCTTACCTTTTAATTATTTTTCTGTTATTGTTTTCTGTACTGCTTAGTATAATGGTTTTCAATAGCGTCATTGTATTACATTGTCTTGTATACTGTCTTAATTGATATTCTTTCATCTTTTGAGTTATTTGTAATAGGATTTCTGTTACGACTCGTATCTGTAACTTCCGTTGCATAAAACATGCATTGAATCATTTTTTTTATTCACACGTAGGCAGCAAGGGATTCTAACAGCAAGAGGAATATCATGTTCTGTCTATACCCTGTCCATGTTTACGAGTTATACTAAGGGAACACAGCGGCACGTGATTGGCTAGAAATACGTTGCTTAAGCCGCGTAAACCAATCAGCGGCTTCAGCGTTGTAACTCGAACGAATCACGTGCAGTTGTGTTCCCTTAGTACTAGCTCGTTAACTTGTATAGGTCATCCCACCATCTTCGCCTTGGCCTGCCGCAGCGCCGATGCCCATCTTGTTCATCCGAGTGATAACCCGTGCCCAGTTCATTTATAATTACTGACACCTACCAGCTACTTACTTTTATCTACTCTCATATCGTAAAATTCGAATTATAAAATTCAAAACGAGTTTATATTGACATACTTTATAAACACAATACCGAAATATTAAAAAAAAAACGCATTATAACACTTTTCTTCTAAGGAAATAATGTTATAATACAATTTTTTTTTAGTTGAGAAGTTCTATGGACAGCTGTACACATCAACGAAGAAACCCGACATGGATCTAGCTGAAGACCCGAGAGCTAGATTAACCCGGCACTATACCGAAAACATCCCGGACGTCAGCCTGTACGAGATTAGTACGGCTCTCAAACAACTAAAGAATGGCAAGGCCCCTGGTGATGACGGAATAACAGCCGAACTTCTGAAGGCGGGTGGAAAACCGATCCTCAAAGCCCTTCAGAAACTATTCGATACCGCCATCCGTGAAGGGAAAACACCAAAAGCATGGAACAGAAGTGTAGTGGTGCTGTTCTTCAAAAAAGGCGATAATATCTTATTGAAGAATTATAGACCCAATTCACTTCTGAGCCATGTTTACAAGCTGTTTTCGAGAGTCATCACGAATCGTCTCGCGCGCAGGTTAGACGACTTCCAGCCTCCCGAACAAGCCGGATTTCGAAAAGGCTTTAGCACCGTGGACCACATACATGCGTTGCGGCAGGTTATACAGAAAACCGAGGAGTATAACCGCCCCCTTTGCCTGGCATTTGTGGACTACGAGAAGGCCTTCGATTCGATCGAGACTTGGGCTGTACTGCAGTCTCTCCAACGGTGCCAAGTAGACTACCGGTACATCGAAGTGTTAAAGTGTCTGTATACTAACGCCACAATGTCCGTCCAACTTCAGGATCAGATGTCGAAGCCCATTCTGTTGCAGCGGGGAGTCAGACAAGGAGATGTTATCTCTCCGAAACTGTTCACCGCTGCACTAGAGGATGCGTTCAAGACTCTGAACTGGGAAGGGCGTGGCATCAATGTAAATGGCGAATACTTCACTCACCTTCGATTTGCCGACGACGTGGTGCTTATGGCTGAGACCTTGGAGGACCTCAGTGCGATGCTCGCTGACCTCGGAAGAGTCTCCGAGAGAGTTGGTCTTAAATTGAACATGGACAAGACGAAGGTCATGTCGAACGCCCATGTTGTACCAACTCCCGTCGTAATCGGAGATACTTTGCTCGAAGTTGTTGACGACTGTATCTATCTGGGACATACAATCCAATTGGGTAGGTGCAACTTCGAGAAAGAGGTCAATCGACGAATTAGACTCGGCTGGGCAGCGTTCGGGAAACTCCGCAATATCTTGTCATCCGATATACCGCAGTGTCTCAAGTCAAAAGTCTTTGACCAGTGTGTGTTGCCAGTGATGACTTATGGCACTGAGATGTGGCCGCTAACGATGGGTCTTATAAGGAAGCTCAAGGTCACTCAGAGGGCGATGGAGAGGGCTATGCTTGGAGTTTCTCTGCGGGATCGCATTAGAAATGATGAAATCCGCGCAAGAACTAAAGTCACGGACATAGCTCGAAGAATCGCTAGACTTAAGTGGCAGTGGGCAGGGCACATCGCCCGTAGAACTGACGGCCGATGGGGCCGAAAGGTTCTCGAGTGGCGTCCGCGGACCGGAAGACGCAGTGTAGGTAGGCCTCCAACAAGATGGAGCGACGACCTGGTGAAGGTAGCGGGAACGCATTGGATGCGGATGGCGCAGGGCCGATCTGTTTGGCGAGCCTTGGGGGAGGCCTATGTTCAGCAGTGGACGTCTTTCGGCTGAAATGATGATGATGACAATTTTTTTTACCATTACGATACAGGGCAAATCCAAAAAGTTTATATCACCAAGTTTTGATTCCAATTTTCACTTGTCTGTGGCAGAAGCGGGCTTCAGCGCATGGCGCACATGCGCGGTGACGTACTGGGTTTTAGCGCCATTCCATTCCATTCCTAAACTGTCAGTCAATTGAAATTGCAAATAATGTAAACATACCTTGTATATAAAATGTGTTTAATTTCCATTATCCCTCATCAAATACTGCTAAATTCGTGTGTTATTTAATCAATACTTACCACAACACTATCCTAAACAATTAAAACAGTAAATGGATATTTTATTAAATGGTTTATTTACATTGTTCGCAATTTCAATTGACAGCGATTTTACGTGTCGTTTTGGGTTACGAATTTTCGTGGGAAAATTTTATTGTGTTCTTGCTTAAAAAATGTCTGATATCAGTGAATGCGAAGAAAATTTGACTCCGTCCGATATTTTAGATGCGGCGAAGGAAATGACTCATAATTGATTACCAGCAAAGTCCAGAAAATTATACGAAAAATGCTATCAAGATTTTATTATGCAAAAAAAGGTGTGAGAGAAGTTAAAATATTGTATGCAACTGTACGTAATTAGACCTTAAAACACTCATGTGACCATTTATGAAACTCGGCTACGCCTCGTTTCATGAAACCACATTCGTGTTTTAAGGACCCCTATTACGATACAGATGCATAAATAGCTATTATTTACCTTATAATGATTCTGACACTTTTCCAATCAGGAAGTTATAATAAAATATGACGCGTAACAACAGGGATTTGAGGCCCTGTAAAATACCTACGTACAAAATTAGTAGACACATTTGAACAACCGTATTAAATTTGTTATATTTGAAAACTTTTCCCATTTGTCGTGGTATGCCTACTATTGTCAACCCGCTTCTATTTGTCGAGGAAATTAACCGGATACCTACCTCGTGCCGTCAAGAGGATTATACAAAGTATCTTAACCTTAACCCTCGTCAAAATTTGTTCATCAGAATTAACAATACAAATACAATACAATGACTCTTTATTGTACGTACACGTCGTATACCATATAGAAAACAATACAGAGAAAAAATTATAGTCGGCGAAGACCTACAGGCTTATTGTCTACGACGCTAAGCCTGCAGGCTTGACGCTTGCTTTCGCAATCACTATTTCTTTCTGTCAAACTGTATAATATGGTAACAGAAAGAGATGGTGAAAGCGAAGGCAAGCGTCCGTGCGTTAGACCAGCATGCTTATTGTCTCACGCTTCTAACGCTTGCCTTCGCGATCACTATTTCTTTCTGTCAAACGGTATAAGATGATGACAGAAAGCGAAGGCAAACGTCAGAAGCGTTAGACAATACGGCCTCAGGACCGGCCTGTTTGGCGAACCTTGGGAGAGGCCTGTTGTCAGCAGTGGACGTCTTTCGACTGAAATTATGTCGATGAACTACCAAGCACCTTGGTGCTTTTTGACGAATAAAATATTCGGGTTCATATCAAAACGCCTTGTATATCCGGCCCCAAAAATAGAAAGCTCTTTGTCTCCGCCTCCACCTCCGCAAAGAAGGTCTGTATTAAAACTCTTATTTTTGATACACGTTTATTCTGTGTCGCACGTAAGCTGCAAAGAAAACCTCACACATATTTTAGTTCCTTATATAAATTTGCTATCAATGTCATCATCAATAATTTTCCCATTAATCTAGAAAACGATTACGCTATCAACGCTGTATTTTATGAATATGCCAGTAGAATATAGCTTTCAAATTTTTAGGGTATTCATCAGTTGGCAGTG
This sequence comes from Archips xylosteana, assembly GCA_947563465.1. Taxonomy (NCBI): domain Eukaryota; kingdom Metazoa; phylum Arthropoda; class Insecta; order Lepidoptera; family Tortricidae; genus Archips; species Archips xylosteana. Next base: position 17,044,376 of record OX387361.1, on the reverse strand, counting down.
AAAGAGCAACAGCCAGACTTTGTGCAAACCCTAATCGCCATGATTCGTCGATTTGGACGCTCCTAATTATAAATACCGTTTACATAATACCTAATTTCTTAGTTTTTGTTAGTCTCTATTTCTTATATTATTACTAGCTTTTGCCCGCGGCTTCGCTCGCGTGCACCATGAGAATTCCAAAGAACCAAGATAAAGCAAGCAAGCATACAGGCAAGCAAGCAAGCATGCAAGCAAGATTGCTTGCGTGACAATGGGACCATCTCAGGAGTATATTATATTCTTTCGAATAAAAAATAATTTTTAAAATCGGTCACACAATAGACCAAGAAATCGGTGAACATACCTACATAAAAAATACATAAAATGGAATGCATAACCTCCTCCTTTTTTTGAAGTCGGTTAAAGAGCCCTTTGCGGCCTACTTACAGTATAAACTTATGAATTTAGAAATTTTAGCTTACAACCGGTAAAACGCAAAATCCCGTTTTTCCCGTTCCCGTAAGAATTTCGGAAAATACTTTCTTAATACGGGGAAAGTCCTATCTCAATGCTCCTCTACACTCCCCAAGCAACTCATGCCGAATTTCAGCTTTCTACGACCAGTAAAACGAAAAATCCCGTTTTTTCCCATTCCCGTGGGAATTTTGGAAAGTCCTCTCTCAATGCTCCTCTACACTCTCCAAGCAACCTCATGCCGAATTTCAGCTTTCTACGACCAGTAAAACGAAAAATCCCGTTTTTCCCGTTCCCGTGGGAATTTTGGATAGTCCTCTCTTAATGCTCTTCTACACTCTCCAAGGAACCTACCTACTTGCCAAATTTCAGCTTTCTACGACCAGTAAAACGAAAAATCCCGTTTTTCCCGTTCCCGTGGGAAATTTGGAAAGTCCTCTCTCAATGCTCCTCTACACTCCCCAAGCAACCTCATGCCGAATTTCAGCTTTCTACGACCAGTAAAATGAAAAATCCTGTTTTTCCCGTTCCCGTGGGAATTTTGGATAGTCCTCTCTTAATGCTCTTCTACACTCCCCAAGGAACCTACCTACTTGCCAAATTTCAGCTTTCTACGACCAGTAAAACGAAAAATCCCGTTTTTTCCCGTTCCCGTGGGAAATTTGGAAAGTCCTCTCTCAATGCTCCTCTACACTCCCCAAGCAACCTCATGCCGAATTTCAGCTTTCTACGACCAGTAAAATGAAAAATCCCGTTTTTCCCGTTCCCGTGGGAATTTTGGATAGTCCTCTCTTAATGCTCTTCTACACTCCCCTAGGAACCTACCTAATTGCCAAATTTCAGCTTTCTACGACCAGTAAAACGAAAAATCCCGATTTTTCCCGTTCCCGTGGGAAATTTGGAAAGTCCTCTCTCAATGCTCCTCTACACTCCCCAAGCAACCTCATGCCGAATTTCAGCTTTCTACGACCAGAAAAACGAAAAATCCCGTTTTTTCCCGTTCCCGTGGGAATTTTGGAAAGTCCTCTCTCAATGGTCCTCTACACTCCCCAAGCAACCTCTTGCCGAATTTCAGCTTTCTACGACCAGTAAAACGAAAAATCCCGTGTTTTCCCGTTCCCGTGGGACTTTTTGATAGTCCTCTCTTAATGCTCTTCTTAACTTCCCAAGCAACCTACATGCCAAATTTCAGCTTTCTACGACCAGTAAAACGAAAAATCCCGTTTTTTCACGTTCCCGTGGGAATTTTGGAAAGTCCTCTCTCAATGCTCCTCTACACTCCCCAAGCAACCTACATGCCGAATTTTAGCTTTCTACGACCAGAAAACGAAAAATCTCGTTTTTTCCTTATCCCGTGGGAATTTCCAAAAATCCTTAAAACTGTTTTTTACTATTACAATTACCTACTTCTATGCCAAATTTGAAGAGTCTAGTAATTATAGTTCATAGGATTCCGTTGAACTGAATATATAAATCCCGTTTATTCCTTATCCCGTGAGAATTTTGAAAAATCCTGAAATTGATGTTTTCATTATTGTAATACCTACTTGTGTATCAAATTTGAAGAGTCTAGTTATTATAGTTACTGAGATACGGTCACTCGGAATCGAATCTATAAATCCCGTTTTTTCCCGTTCCCGTGGGAATTCCCGAAAATCCTTCCTTAGTGGATGCCTACATTGTATAAGGAATCTATGTGCAAAATTTCAAGTCTCTAGGTCCAGTGGTTTGGGCTGTGCGTTGATATATCAACAGTCAGTCAGTCAGTCAGTCAGTCAGTTTAGAATTTTATATATATAGATGTAGTCTGCCTGTCCAGTCGCGGCTTAGCTTAAAACCAATTAGTTCTAGAAATATAAGTTTGCTAGGCATCATCACGCGAATAGGGAGTAACAACAAACTAAACTTAATTGTCATCATTAGGAAAACAAATCGTTATTGTTGTTTTATCGAATAAACGAACAATTACGACATTAGTAGTTCGAATAAATTCCTATAATTGTAGTCCTCATTTTCGATGACACGCGATGGTAATCATCCAAAAAAACTTCAAGGATTTTGGAAAGGGGGACAGGATTGTTTTACGTTGACCAACATAAAAAAATCAAAGCCATTGTCATGAAAGAAAACACTAATATCTAAGGCTTATTATTCGTATACCAGAAATAATAAAATAATGAAATGGTAATAACGGTAATTTGGAAATAATACCGATCCGCATTGGCGATCCCTAGTTCAAATAGCGTATCTATATCTACTGTGTAAAACTTAGTTGTGTTAATTACTTCGGAAGTAAGCAATTAATTTTCGTGTTGGATGTGGATGGCGCAAGACCGGTCTGTTTAGTGAACCTTGTGGGAGGCCTTGTGGGAGCAGTGGGAGCCTTTCGGCTGAAATGACGATGCTGAATTAAATAACATAGAAGATCTGCTAGAAAAAAATATACTTCGTGGAGTTCCTTGCCGGACTCTTCTCAACAGGGTTTTTAAGAACCGGTGGTGGATACTTCGACATCCATAAGTGTTTGTTATTGACGATCAGATGGCCTAGTGGTTATAGAACCTGACTACGAGCTTGAGGTCCCGGGTTCGATTCCCGGTCGGAGCAGATATTTTTGTGAAAAACACGAAAGCTTGTGCTCGAGTCTTAGATGTTTAATATCTATTTAAGTATGTTTATCCGTTACATTGTACTCATAACACAAGCTTTGCTTACTTTGGGGCTAGGTTAATTAGTGTGTATTGTTCCGTGATATTTATTTATTTTATTTAAATCTAATGAAGATATGACTTGCAACTAGCGACTTTCAGCACAGATTACTACCCGCCGACGGTGTCAGTACTGTAGCAGTCACGAAGTACATTTTCGAATGACAACTGCTAAAAACAATTGAAGTACTACGGATCAAAAACAATAAGGCTCATCGTCACGTTGATTTATACGTGAACAAAGCCTTTAATGTTTTGAGTCGTACAACTAATATTGAACCTTGGGGACTAAAGGAATTTCTTGGTCAACTATAGGTACATACAGAGTGACGAAACACTGACCTGGCACATTTAGTTGATTCTACGAATTAAAGGCAAGCCACGTATGCTCCTATAAAACCTAATATCCAGCTCAGTTAGTAGTGAGGTGACTAACTCATCAATCCACAAAAAAGTACTGATACTACAGAAAATTAGCTGGCAAAAAAAACTCCTCTGCCGATAAATATTTCAAACATCACGAATTCACGACTACTCCTGTACGGAATCCCCGAGAAACTTGAGATAGCGAATTTAAATCATGAATTTTATATAGCACCTCGATTTGTTCCGAATCCCCCGACAGACAAAAACTCGCTTGTAGGTATACAAAGTATACAAAATTACCAACGCTTTGAATCATCGCATCACCGTTCCTCTGGCATTCATTTATCACCCCCTTTTCAATGCAGAAATGTAACGAAATATGTTACCTTCCTCACTCGCGCTTTGTTGAAGGAACGTCTCCATATGCCTGAGCTTTTGGATTAAAAATGATTTAAAGGAGAAAACAAAATTAATCTAAACGATTAAGGTGACTTACAGACACCGCATGAGTCTAAACCACTGGAGCTAGAGACATGAAATTTGCCAGAAAAACCTTGATGATCATACGGTATTACCCGGAATTCCCAAGCCAAAAGAGAACCATAGGAATTAAATGCTATAGGCTGACATGGAATCGTCCCCCCACGATTAAATATAATTCATAGAATTATGAGATTTGACAAGGGCTCACAGCACAAACAAAAGAAAAAACAACTTTGTTTTTGTAGATTTAATATGAAGACAAAATTGTATTTTGTGGGCATTTATTTCGTACGAAATCCTCAGAGTGCTAGTTCATCATCATCATCATCAGCCTATGCTCGTCCACTGCTGGACATAGGCCTCTCCCATGGCACGCCACTGAGCACGATCCTCGGCCACTCTCATCCAGCTCTTGCCAGCTGCCTTGCGAAGATCATCACTCCACCGAGTTAGAGTGCTAGTTCGGTTTTCATTAATTATGTAAATAAATGATGTCTCACGAAAAATTTTGATTAAAGATTGCAACCTCTACGGATGAGACCAAACGAAAGTAATTTTTAGAGCTGTGTGAGTCGCGTATTTTCGTTCAAGTAATTTTGTGTTATGTCCTACTTTTGTAAAATTTATTTTGCGTCGCCGTGTGGCGCAAATTAGACTTTTACATAAAACTGAATGCAGCAGAAATTACGCGAACGAAAATACGCAAGTCACAACTCAAAAAATGACCTTCGTTTGGCCTCATTCTAAACCAACTACACTTCTCTATGACGCTAACCCATGCCTGTGGACTAAATTACTAAAAACAAAAGCTTAAATAAACAAATGTTGAAATCTTAGAGAACAATCTTCCAATATTTTTGCGCGCCTTCTTCAGACTATTGCACTATTTATCAAAGATGAGGGCTTCTGCAAAGAAAAATTCATCCTCATCACACTTAAACGTCCTGGGGCCCTAAAACCTTTTTGATTTGTGAAGGGGCAAGTCAGATTGCCCCTATGAGGATCCATCCATCCTTTATACACTGAATATTTCATCCTACGAAATTCTGAGGGCATCTATCTACCCTGTTCTATCAATAAAACACTCCCCTATAAGCATTCGCACAAAGGCACCATAAAATCCGGCTGTACATAGAAATGTACAGAATGATTTCTAATTCCGTTTAGGGGGAGCGGGGTCGATCGGCGTCGAATATTTTGTGCTGTCAGAATGGAATCGAGTGGTTGGAATCTTTGGCAAAGTTTGCGGGTAACGCGGTTTCTCTTGCAAAATCACGTTTAGCTTAAATTATAATCGTTTCTATTTCTACAGACAAAATTATCAATGAAATTGTGTTCTTACTTCATATAAAAACGACTAGATTTTAATGCACATCTTTCGATCGGTTTTACGCCATCTATTGAATGCTGACAAAGTTAACGCATCATACTTCAACATTCTTGGGCAGTTCTTAGTGTATTAGTTATTAGTGTACCTAATGTATTATTAGTTATTAACGTATTACCGGAATATTAAGTGTCCTATGTCTCAATCCAGATTTTTGTCTGCCGTTATACGTGATTGACTAACAAACATCAATCATCCAAACATGTTCACAAATTTAAAATATTATTAGGTAACTAGGTAATATTAACTTCGCATGGGTTTGTTGAATTCAACTAGCAAATTATTTCGTACTACGTCAAGATCCTAATTTGTAACTTATTTCCGCGTCTCTTTCACATTGATTCATATAGAAAGAGATGAGTTTAACAATGAACTCAATAAATGCTGAGTCAGTGGGAAAATCAATATGCTCTTTATTGATACGCAAAAGCCTCGAATTCCAAATTAACCTAGTTTTTATACTTCATAAGGCGATAATATATACTGGGACCCAAACCAAACAAATAGACATTCACATTAATCATATTAGTTAGGAACGCTAGGATTTATTAGAACAGGAGTAGACGTTGCGGAAAATTAGTATGAAATAAATTCAGAAACGCGATCACAAATTTCGTCTGAATACGACTGGAAATCGGTATTTAAGTAATTCGGGGCGGCCCGGCAAGGTTATGTTTCTATTCATGAGAACTTGCGTCAGTTATGCCTATTTGACACGTATGGGGGTACCACTGACTTCCAGTCATCATCATTATCTTGTCCTATACGTCCCAATGCAAGGCTGCTGAAATGAAGCCTTGGGCCATAGTTCCCACGCGGAGTTCCAGTGCGAAGTGGGGACTTCACACACACCAATGAATTTCTTCGTAGGCGTGTACAGAGTAGAGGTTGCCTCAAGATGTTTCGGGGTAAATTTTATCTCTGCGCGGACAAATTCAGGAACGAAAACTAGTTTAAAATAAATAAAAAATAGATATTGATCAAGGCACGTCGGTGTATCAGGTCAACTTTAAAAGGCAAAGCTAGCGATACTGCAATGGTTATACCTTAGCTAATGGGCCAATCAACTTTTAAACCGACGTTTTTGGCGTCTCCTGCGTTACCAAAATTGTCTCTGGCGTTACCAAAAAATCGTACTTCCAACAAGATATTTCACGGTTTAATAGGTTAAACTTACGTAGGACGGCATGTATTCATGCTATTCATCTATTAAATTACAGAAAAAACATGTTTACTTACAAAAATCTGCAATTGTTTGAAAAATGTCGCGGACAGATTATAGTCGGTTTAAAAGTTGATTGGCCCTAATACGTATGTAAATATGATATTAAAAAATCTTTGTTCCGAAGATGCTGGCAGCGTTTACTCTTTTTCCTACCGAACAACGGCCAACCTATAGTAGTATCTTTATCAACCTCGACATTGGCAAATAGTATCGTCTATAGTATCGACGGGGATATATTTTTAAAAATTTAATTGCATTGATTAAATAGCTAAGTTTATTTTTTGTCCAAGGTGGCTGCCAGCTCTTCGGTCCCCCCCCTGTGACTTCGCCTCTTTGTAATTTCTCTGAGAAGCCTCAACGTGCTAGAATCAAGGCCTAAACACTGAATAGGGCATCATATTTGGCGCCTAGACCTTTAAATTATGAGCTAACGGTTTTAATTATATCAATTACAATGAAGCACCTTCCTACTTAGTCACTATAGTAACTTACGAACATTCTATGTCAACAGCGAGTTTGCTTAGGTAGGTATGAGCGCTAGGGTCGGCCCCTCAGACTTGACTTATTGTGAGGGACCCTTAAGTGGGCGATGTTCTACAAAGCGGGGGTAGATTCAAATTTATCGGCAACGCTCGCGTATTTATGCGGCACTTACACGAGTGTATGACGTCGGCGGCCATACAACTGAATAAAAAAAAAACAAATAAATAAATAGAGTGATATGTCATCAGATATATTATGGCACTGAGACGTGGCCGCTAACGATAAATTCCGGGATTTGCGGGATCACATTAGAAATGATGAAATCTGCGCAAGAACTAAAGTCACCGACGTAGGTCGAAGGATTGCCAAACTCATGTGGCAGTGGGCAGGGCACATCGCTCGTAGAACTGATAGCTAAAATATTCTTGAATAGCGTCCATGGATTAGAAGACTCAGTGAAGATAGTCTTCCAAGAAGATGGAGTGACGATCTGTTTCAGGTTGCGGGAACGCGTTGGATGCGGATGGTGCAGGACCGGTCTAAGTCAAAGTCAAAGACAAAACACTTTATTCAATTTAGGCATCAATTGATGCTCCTATGAACGTCGAAAAATCTACCACCGGTTCGGAAAAAACCCTGTTGTGAAGAAACCGGCAAGAAACTCAACAAGGTATATTTTTTCAATCAGATCTACATTGTTATTAAATGACATACATCTAAAGTATTTAATACAATTAAATTTTTTTAACACAGTAGATACGCTATTTGAGACTAGGGATCGCCAATGCGGATCGGAATTATTTCCAAACATCCCTGTCCATGATATAGTCATTAATTTTATAGTACGCCTTAGATATTAATGTCTTCTTCACAATGGATTTGAATTTTGTATCAGTTTGTTCGGTTATTGTTTTCGGAATTTTATTATAAAAACGTATGCATCTTCCCAGAAACGAATTTTTAGTTTTAGCCAGTCTGTAAGATGGAACTTTAAGCTTCCCTGTGTTTCTAGTAGCCTTTGGCTTATCGACGTTAGTGGGAAAATCACATATGTTTTTTCTTACATACATGATTATTTCAAATATATACAAGGACGGCAGGGTTAGTGTTAAAATAGGTACTCTATACGTACATAGGGTACTGGCTATTTTATATGTTTTTGTAATCAAATTTGTATTCTCTTATATTTAAAACTTGACTGGCTGACTGACACAACTGTTTATAGTTACTTCAATACATAAACTTACAATGTAAACATCTTTTCCTTTGATTTTCTCCAACATTTACAACAGTTAGGATACCTATTTCTTTAAAAAAAGATCTTAAAGAATCGCGTGTCTTTAAGTTATATATATCGCTCTGATAGCCCTCTTTTGCAAAATAAAAACTGATTCCAAGTCTGCAGCAGATCCCCATAAAATAAGGCCGTATGAAATGATGCTATTGAAGTAGGAAAAATACACCAACCGTACCGTCGCCACATCGTCTGTTTAACGAACCTTTGGATAGACTTATGTTCAGAAGTGGACGTCACTCAGCATTGATGATCATCATCATCATCATCATCAGATATATTTATTACGGGATGTAGCTGTCTTAACCGTGAATCATTAAAAACTGCTACAGTTATACATGTATTCCTTTACCAGTTCCAAATTCGACTATGGTCTATCTACTGCTACAACCTAATCAATAAATTTTTGATGACCATCTACATATCTATCTACACTTACAATACAATAAAGAGATTAAAGTAAAACTTTGACTGATGTTTTTGGTTAGAGATGAAAAAATTGATTTGCTACATGATTTTTCATCCACTTTTAGTGTTGGATCGACTTGATTTTTAGTACGCCGTATGGCAAGGACCCAGTCAAAAAAAAGTAGAACCTAAAATTAAAAAAATCTTTTATTTGTGTGGCACATCGTTCTCAAGCCTACTCGGGATGCGGGGAATGTTGTGTGGATGTTTGTCACGGATCGTAATTATTCATTTTTCTGCAGACTATAGGTTTAGGGTTGGGTCTCGTTAGGTTGGCAAACTTGGTATTGTTGGTGAAAATAATTATTGGGGCGAAGAACATAAGTACTTCAAAATATATGAATAGTAAAGCCTGACCAAAAATATATGACTATTCACCATGTTGCGGAATTTCATTGGAACTAATTTCTTACACTGGCAATAATTTTAATGATTGTCAGTGTCACTGTGGCGGCTTCTTTGAACAATAAAAAAAAGCCCAAAACGATTCGTAGTCAACAACGGATCATTGTAAATAATGTTTATAATAAACTACTGCAAAAAAAACGCTTGGGGAATGAAACTTTTTCGCTACAAAACCTTTCCAAATTAACATCAGAGCTAACAGGTAAACGTTGTAGACAAGTCAAGATGCCATTGTTCCGACTATACTGAACTAAGTATTGCCTTATAAATAAGAACAATAGCGCCCTCTTGACAATGATCATATATTTTTGGTTTACCTTTAATTAGATGTCTTTGAATAAAGCTAGAGATAAAAAGCAGGGATATACAAGGATACAAGAAAACTAGCGAATGGATATAAAACAAACTGCTGCCTAAGTTTTCTTTTTTATTAAAGGGCTCAAATTAGTAGGATTTCGAGGAATTATAGCACGATTACCTACTCTAAAATAAGTAAGTTTACAACTATAAATTGAAAATATTAAAAACCCCCGACGCAATTTGGTCACACATATTTGAAAAATAAAGTAAATGCCTATATTATGCGTCCAAGATCCCTTCCGCAGCTAGCAAAAGAGCTGATAACTTTAAAAAAAAAAAAAAAAAAAAAAAAATATTAGGGGACAGTCTTACACAAATCGACCTAGTCCCAAACTAAGCAAAGCTTGTACTATGGGTACTAGACGACGATAAACATACTTATATAGATAAATAAATACTTAAATACATAGAAAACATCCATAACTCAGGAACAAATATTCGTGCTCATCACACAAATAAATGCCCTTACCGGGATTTGAACCCAGGACCTCTTGCTTCGTAGGCAGGGTCACTACCAACTAGGCTAAAGCGGTCGTTAAGCGGTCGTACTTTGAAACGGCTGAACCAATTTTGATGAAACATGTCTAAGAACCAGCGCCGAGAAACCACCTTTTCAAAATCCTTTCCTTTTCTTATAAAAAAAACCGCATCCGAATCGGTCCACCCGTTTAAGAGCTATGATGCCACAGACAGACAGACAGACAGACACACATAGCGGTCAAACTTATAACGCCCCTCTTTTTGTGTCGGGGGTTAAAAAGTAGACTGTTTACCAGTGAAGTAAAATTTAATAATTAAATTAACGTAACACTGAACGTTATTTTTGATCTACTTACCTACATATTTTCGGTAACAGGAAAAACACGTACCTACATGTGTTTTAATTTTTCTTCCAACAGTAAATGTGGGCTAAGTGGGCGTTGGATGAAGTTTTAAATGGTTAGTATAAACATAGCTAATCGTACGATTTAGCTTCTTAAATATTCACTTTATTCAAAATGCCAAGACACAACGTAACCTTGCTTTCAAATAAAAAAACCGCATCTAAATCGGTTCCCCCGTTTAAGAGCTATGATGCCACGCACACACACACACACATTAAAACGAAGAAACAAAAACACACATAGCGGTCAAACTTATAACGTTATAACACCCCTTTTTTGTTTACAAACTTGTTGCGTGTGACAAAATAAAGTACTGCATTTTTTCCTACGAATCACATTGTAAATATTCAGAAACTTCATAGTTGTGCATGTATCTGCAGGTTTTACTTCTTTAAAATATATGTTTTAAATAAATGTGGAAATGCTGAATGTTCCACGTAAATACGGGGTAAACAAATGTATATATCATTACTATTGTGTGTATGTATGAGTCAGGTCATGTGCAGCGGGTCGTACAGTCAGCCACGGATGAATTACTCGCCGTAATGTGATAGGTACATGGGATTGTATTAACTATGTAAACAAAGGGATCAGAGACTATTATGAACCAACGAAACTCACGTAATACGTTTAAAATACAAGAATAGAACGCGTGAGATATCAGGGAATGTATTAGCGGTAGTTTCTTCTAATACTTGACAAATATCACGTAGTGTAGGTTTAGGTATCGAGAGAGCTGAGGTCACGCACACAATAACATGTCATGTAATGACAGCGGGATTTTGACATTTATTCGTACCGATAGCAAGTTCATCAGACTCAACCAACAGTGAATTACAAGATTGACTAAAAATTTCTTTAACCTATTTCGTTAAGAATTATTTAGGAAAAATACATCTACTAGTCTAGTTCAAACAAAACAGAAAATAAAATATTTTGATCTATTTTATTTAAATCAGATAAGTATATACGACCGCCTTAGCCTAGTTGGTAGTGACCCTGCCTACGAAGCAAGAGGTCCTGGGTTCAAATCCCGGTAAGGGCATTTATTTGTGTGATAAGCACGAATATTTGTTTCTGAGTTATGGATGTTTTCTATGTATTTAAGTATTTATAGCCCTCCTGTCCTGTCTCCTGTTGTGGGGTCCTCTCTCCGGTCGCCAACCGGCACTACAGCGCGTCTCCAGGATTTTTCGCAAGTTGGCGGGGCAGCCTTTCAAGGCTGGCGAAACCCCTACTTGGGCCCCCTACTAACTGCGGTCGGCCAGCGGAGCACCGTGCTTCGGATCCCGCTACCCTCCACGAACAGACACCCGGTGCAGCAAAACCGACGGTACCGAAAACGGTTCACACGCAAATTTCCGCACAGACCCGTCCTCCCAAAAAATGGCTACACCAAACTTCATGCCGAAACACGGCCTAGACCGTTTGGCGGCATGGCTTAGCTAGGTGGGTGGTGACAAGCCACGGCCGAAGCCTACCACCAGAAAGAGGCTGTTCATTTGGCGCTACCCAGGGGACACGTGTGGGTAACTAGAGCTAAAGCCCACGGACGCGAACAGCTTTATCCCCCAAATTTAAGCCGTCTTTGGGGGGGTTCGGGCGTCCCCGCGCGCTCCAGACCAGGCTTCCTGTGCTGTGGCTGACTTTCGCGTGCTGCTGGGTGAGCAGCATTGTATCTGTTCAAATGCCGTCTTCCCTAACCCTATTCACTCATGTCTTTCTCACCTCCTTCTTTTTGAATAAATATGGTTAAAGCTATTAAAAAGAGCAAGTGCCTACAGCGGATGCACATCCTCTCACTAAAAGTGCACCTCTCAAATATTCGAGGTTTGCACTCCAATCTCGCTGCAGTCCACCATCATCTTGAGACTGAGAAGCCTCACTTGCTCTGCCTCACCGAGACGCAGATAAAATGTCCCATAGACACCGCGTACTTGCACTACCCAGGGTACACCCTGGAACATGCTTTTAAGCCTCGTGCTGGAGTTTGCTTGTACGTTCGGGATGGCATTTGTAGTCGGCGTCTCTGTAACCTTGAGGATCCTAGCTTTTCCATTCTTTGGCTGCTGATGGACACGGGCGTTGAACAAACGGTTTACGCTCTAATCTATCGGTCGCACAGCGGTGACCAGGAGACGTCCCGGCTCTTTGACCACCTCAGTGTTGCGGCGGGTGTGGTTCAGCAGCGGTATCCTCGTGCGCAGTTGGTTTTCTTGGGGGACTTTAATGCTCACCACGAAGACTGGTTGTTCCCATACCAAGTCACGGATCATGCGGGAAGAGAGGCGCGCAAGTTTGCACTTTCGCTAGATCTCACCCAGCTTGTTCAACAGCCGACTCGCGTCCCGGATGTTGCTTCGCACACGCCAAACTGCCTGGACCTTCTGCTGACGACTGATCCGGATAGGTACAATGTGTCAGTGTCTTCCCCTCTGGGTACTTCTGACCACTGTCTGGTTAAGTTTGTGTCGCAGTACTCTCCTCCCGATTGCTCAATCGGTTCTCGGCGCGTATGGCGATACAAATCGGCAGATTGGGATGAGATGCGTCATTTCCTTGCATCCTATCCCTGGCAGAAAGCTTGTTTCTCCAGTGATGATCCGTCGAGCTGCGCGGAGGCTGTTACCGATGTGTTGCGTCAGAGTATGGAATATTTCATTCCTTATTCTGATGTATCTACTGGTAGCAAAGCTCGCCCATGGTTTAACACCGAATGTGCTCAAGCTGAGGCTATTAAGCACTCTGCTTACTTATCGTGGGCTGATGCTCGTTGTCGCAAAGCTCCGGATGTGCAAGTTAAGAAACAGCTTTTCAACAAAGCTGCCAAGTCCTGCAAAAAGGTCATGCAGAAAGCGCGATTCCTCCATGTTGGTCGTATTGGTGCCAAACTTGCTTCCTACCCCTCTGGGAGTAAAGCGTTCTGGTCTTTGGCTAAATCGGTGGAGTCCAATTTCTGTCGCCCGTCACTGCCGCCGTTGCTGAGGTCGGATAAATCGCTAGCTCACACTGCAGTGGAGAAGGCGAATCTGTTTGCTTCTTTATTTGCGGAAAATTCACGCCTCGATGCTGGAAATGCGGTGCCTTCCTCCATACCTCATTGTGGAACTTTTATGCAGGAGGTTAGAATACACCAGAAGGAGGTTTTAAGAGCACTGCGTTCTTTGGACGTGAATAAAGCTAGTGGCCCTGACGGTGTGCCTGCGATTGTCTTGAGGACTTGTGCTCCGGAACTGTCTCCTGTTTTGACACGTCTGTACAGGCTTTCTCTCAGGATGGGCCAAGTCCCGGTATCGTGGAAGATTGCCAATGTGCAGCCTGTACCTAAAAAGGGCAGTCGTGCCGACCCGTCAAACTATCGACCTATCGCAATCACCTCCATACTGTGTAAGGTTATGGAGCGTGTATTGAACGCCAAACTCCTGGTATACCTTGAAGGTAATGATCTCCTCAGTGACCGGCAATACGGGTTTCGTCGTAATCGATCTACTGGGGACCTCCTGGTATATGCCACTCACCTTTGGGGTGAGGCTGTTGAGAAACATGGTGAGGCTCTTGCTGTGTCTCTTGACATTTCCAAGGCGTTCGATAGGGTCTGGCACGAGGGCCTTCTTGGCAAACTCTCTGCGTATGGGATCCCTGCTGTCCTTTGCTCTTGGATCTCTGATTTCCTGAGGCATCGATCTATACGAGTCGTCATTGACGGGTGCTCGTCGGATCTCTTGACCATTAATGCTGGGGTGCCTCAGGGATCGGTTCTCTCTGCTACTCTTTTTCTGCTGCACATCAACGATTTGCTCATACCCGGTATCTATGGGTACGCCGATGACAGCACAGTCACAGAGAGGTACCTATCTAACAGCCGAGCCAGTGGGGACGAGATCGGTTCACTCAGGGAGGCTATGGTACAGCGGACGAATAGGACCTTGGAGGCCGTGTCCGAATGGGGATCGGCCAACTTGGTCCAGTTTAATGCTGCCAAGACACAGGCGTGTCTGTTCACCGCAAAGCGGAGTCCATTCACCTTGGCTCCTACTTTCCAAAATTTATCCTTACCACCCAAAGACCACCTTGAGCTTCTTGGACTGAGCGTGCCTTCTAATCTCAACTTCGGCGCGGCCATTGAGTCCAGGGCGAAAACTGCTGCTAAGAAACTTGGTATCTTATATAAGGTGGGACGGTATTTCACGCAGGAGCAACTTTTTACCTTATACAAAGCACAGATAAGATCATGTATGGAATACTGCTGCCACCTTTGGGACGGTTCTGCCAAGTATCAGTTGGCGGCGTTGGATTCGGTGGAGCATCGAGCCCGAAGACTCATTGGTGATAGTCCGTCAATCGGTGGTAGGCTACAAAGCCTCGAGCACCGACGTCGAGTTGCTTGTCTTTCTGTTTTTTATCGGATACATTTTGGAGAGTGTGCGCAGGAATTACATGATTTAATTCCTCCATCTCCATTTCACCAACGGACATCCAGGCGGGGGGAGCGTCTTCATCCTTATGTGGTTAGTATTCCAGTAGCCCGTACGAAGCGGTTCGCGTCTTCCTTCCTAATGCGAACTGCTAAAGAATGGAATTCGCTCCCGTCGTCTGTATTTCCTGATAAATACAACCTGGGTCTCTTCAAGGCTAGAGTGAATAGGCTGTTACTGAACCAGTGAGGTACACCTTTGGCTTCATCTACACTTTTCATCAGGTGAGATAGTGGTCAATCACGGGTCAGTTTTTTGTAAAAAAAAAAAAAAAAAAAATTATTTATCTATATAAGTATGTCTATCGTCGTCTAGTGCCCATAGTACAAGCTTTGCTTAGTTTGGGACTAGGTCGATTTGTGTGAGATTGTTCCCTATCTTATCTTATCTTATCTTATACCTTTAAACGAGCAATTCTTGTATATATATAATCAGGATCTCGGAAACGGCTCCAACGATTTCGATGAAATTTGGTATGTGGGGGTTTTCGGGGATGAAAAACTGATCTAGCTATGTTTCATTTTCAGAAAATCGCTTTTACTCGTGTTTTCCGGCTATTTTTGTTTGCATTAGAATTCAAAGCTAAATTTCGCCGGCTTCGAGCAGATCAAAATAGCACAGTAGAAATCGGGTGGTCGCGGATCCAGCCGACCTCGGTTCGATTCCACGTGTTTTTTTAAGGTTTTTAGTTTTTTTTTTAAGTTTATTTTTTATGAGAAATCGTCAAGTTTCTTCTTTTGTGAGAAAAAGTATTATAGGGAACGTGCAGTAACTATAGGCGGCAGCACTAATGCGACAGAAGAGACACTATGCGGACAGTAAAACAAACTTATCAAGGTAAAACATTCAAATTGATGGCACCCTTATGGCACCAGTTGGCAGCACCGTCTATGTGCACGTTCCCTATTGGGAGCACAGAACAGGAAAAACCGGTTGTCTGTAAAGTCGGTTTACGGACGATAGTTTAACGTGACTCACCCCTCCACCCCCTCACGGCAAACTCAATGAAATTTTCATCCCTCCTTTGGAACCCCCAAACCCCCACCCCCGCCCCCTCCCTCTTACATATATAATCAGGATCTCGGAAACGGCTCCAACGATTTCGATGAAATTTGGTATGTGGTGGTTTTCGGGGATGAAAAATTGATCTAGCTTGGTCTTATCTCTGGGAAACCGGAAAACGCTTGGTACCGAGTTTCAGCCCGAGCAGAGCTCGGTCGCCCAGGTACTATTATTATTATGTTGGTACGGATTTCCGATCACGGGCCCATGGGGACCCGGTCATTTGAAAGGCATTCATGGGGCCGAAGCCAACATGAAGAGGCCTTTGGTACCATACCTTACCGTACAATGGTACAATATAAATGAGATGGGCGCAACTATGGAGGTCTATCCCCTAATACACCATGAGGATGTGCTAGCGGACAGTCCTCCACAGTTGCCAATCTATTGCCAGGTAGGAAGCGACATGGAATTGGCTATGGGGTTGGGATGTTGTAGACAGGATTACCGGGCTAAGGAGTGAGATAACGAACACCTACCATTTCAATATCTCATAAAATGAACTTTTGGTAGGCGTTGACTCGCCATTCACTAAATGGGCCCCTCAAACTATTGCCCGCTCGGGGCAACGAGGCGGCAACATTGGTGTGAACGGCTAAGGATGGAGAGGTGTCCCTGGACTTTAAACTTCAAAATGCCAACTCGCCACTTACGGCCAAACACATCCATCCTTCGAGCATTTAGCTCTTGCGCTCCACTCTAGGCGGCCAACAAAGGCAAACTAGAGGCGGGGGGTGTGTAACTGTGTGCGAGTGTGTGTATAAGCGCATGTGTGTATGTGTACCCCTGGAGGTCTCGGGTTCGTGGTGTTCTACGCACCAACAGCTCGCCACAAGCCGCCCTGCGATGACTGGCTGCACCGGTGACACGACAACACCAGCGGGCGATGAGGTCGTCACATCCCTACGCCTTTTGACTGACTGCACTGGTGACACCACAACACCAGCGGGCGATGGGGTCGTCACATCCCTACGCCTTTTATTATTATTATTATTATGTTGGTACGGGTTTCCGATCACGGGCCCATGGGGACCCGGTCATTTGAAAGGCATTCATGGGGCCGAAGCCAACATGAAGAGGCCTTTGGTACCATATAATATAAATGAGATGGGCGCAACTACGGAGGTCTATCCCCTAATACACCATGGGGATGTGCCGGCGGACAGTCCTCCACAGTTGCCAATCTATTGCCAGGTAGGAAGCGACATGGAATTGGCTATGGGGTTGGGATGTTGTGGACTGGATTACCGGGCTATGGAGTGAGATAACGGACACCTACCATTTCAATATCTCATAAACTGAACTTTTGGTAGGCGGTGACTCGCCATTCACTAAATGGGCCCCTCAAACTATTGCCCGCTCGGGGCAACGAGGCGGCAACATTGGTGTGAACGGCTAAGGATGGAGAGGTGTCCCTGGACTTTAAACTTCAAAATGCCAACTCGCCACTTACGGCCAAACACATCCATCCTTCGAGCATTTAGCTCTTGCGTTCCACTCTAGGCGGCCAACAAAGGCAAACTAGAGGCGGGGTGGGTGTGTAACTGTGTGTGAGTGTGTGTATAAGCGCATGTGTGTATAACAGCTCGCCACAAGCCATTATTATTATTATATTTTTCGCTATTTATAAAATACCGATATTTTTGTTGCGAATATTTCTTATCAGTTTCAAATTGTTTTATTTCAAAAATAAGTACCTACATGAAAAAAGAAAAATATAATATGCAAAGTATTGCGCAGATATTTCATCATAAGAACATATAACTCACATTTTCATTCACTCACACATTTCATTCATTCACTACTTTCTTGCAATCAGTACTTTATGTAGCTGTGTGTGTGTGTGTATGTACTCAACTTTCGTGGCGTTACCTATATTATGTTATGTTGCTCATTCATATTTTTAGGGTTCCGTACCCAAAGGGTAAGAACGGAAACCCTATTACTGAGGCTCCGCTGTCCGTCCGTCTGTCACCAGGCTGTATCTCGGGAACCGTGATAGCTAGAGAGTTGAAATTTTCACAGATGATGTATTTTGGTTGCCGCTATAACAACAAATACTAAAATATGGAATTAAATAAATATTTAAGGGGGCTCCCATACAACAAACATGATTTGTTTATTACAGCGCCATCTACAATGTATTTGCCGAACTAGATGGCTTGCTAATTAACTAACAATCGATGCCGGTTGACAACCAATCACCTCAGTAGTTCTAATTTTGCACACATTTTGTGGTGGCGCTAGTATATAGTTATTTATATAAATTAAGGTTTGAGAGTATGTCTGTCTATTCCCGAGCAATCGGCTTCGAATTATAAGCTCCCAAAAACCACCCTATCTCTCATTTCTGGGCACCCTATTTTACATGATTTTTTTGCTCGTTTTTGCTCGATATTGATAACGGCAACAGGTAGACACTTGAAATATTCACAGAATATTTAATTATATATTGGCTTTAAATTTATTTTTATAGATTGTACCGAACCCTTCGTGCGCGAGTGCGACTCGCACTTGGCCGGTTTTTTTCCAAACGGAATAAATAGTCTTTAATGTTTTAATCCGTTCAACTGATTTTGAACCTCAAGATAGTAAAGGAAGTTCTTGGTCGTCTTTGCATGACAGGATGTCACAATAAACAAAGCAAAATACATTTAAAAGGTAAATTTAAAAACAATTACACACGAAAACATTGTGACATACCCGTCACGACTCGCCATCTTACACGTTTTGAATAACTAAACGCTATGGCACGACGTGTTTGTAAAGGCAGATAAAAAAATTAAATAATATGGAAACCATTCCCTTTAAAAAAAGGTAGTATAATATAAAGAGAAAAAAAAGCTTTCATGATCAACAAAAAAAAACATTTAGGTACAGCTGTGGTGGTTTAGTGGTTCAAATTGGTATTAAATTAGAACTATCTTTTTAAACGAATATTTTCATTATGCATGGTATAAAATTGCATGGAAGCCGTAAAGAACTTATTTAATCCTACACCCACAAACTTCAATTAAAACCTTATAACATAACATAATACATCACATTAATTTCTACCTTGAAACAGATATTAAAGTGACATCCACGTCCCACTAACCTCAGGAACCAGTATAACGTGACCCCTCTTCCCCGACACCCTTGAGTTATTACTTCGGCACCGCGCCCAGCGAGAGATCTCATGAAATGGATGGGATCACAGTCACGAATATACATGGTGTTTTCGTGTCGTGATATTATCAGAGTGGATTTATATTGCTTTCCGAGTCCAAGTGGTTTAGCAATAATGTACAGGATACTAGCTGTGGCCCTCGACTTCGTCTGCGAAGAATTTGTTTATCGCTTTCCCACGAGGAACTACGACTCAAGTCTTCTCATTCTAAGAGAAAGCCTGTGCCCTGCAGATGACGTATAGTCTAGGATGATGATGATGATGATGTTCCTGTCGGGGTTTATTATCAAAAAAATAATATTCGTTTGTGATAAAAAATTAGTGCATGCAAGCGGCCGCCCATCGTTATCATGTATTTATTCGTGAATCGATTTTTAAAAGCAGCTATCCAAGGGTTAATCGAAAAAAGGCTTTATCCCTTTTCGTGAGTTAAAAAGGGTTAACTCCATTTGCATCAAAACGACCAGTGAACGATTAGAGGTGACGTTTTTCAAATAATGGACCACTTTGTCATTGTCCGTCCGTTCTTGTTCAATTTTGCGAACCCTCTGGATAACGATACAAGTCGGTTTTTCTGTATAATTTTACATATGTGTTTAATAATTGATTGATTCAAGTGTTATTTTCACGGATTATTTTGCGGAGATCGTTATTATGCGGAGCGGCACAAACAGCGGAGGTGCGGCGGTGCGGTGGCGGTTGTAATATTCTAACTTGTGCGGTACCGTACCGCGAACTTGTTCATACAAGTTAGAATATTACAACCGTCACCGCCACCGCATCGCCCGCCACGCCTCCGCTGTCTGTGCGTTTAGAGCTTTAGCCCTGAAACACATGAGAAGCCTTATCTTTGGTTTTTGAGCGTTTTGCGTCCAAATTATAATTATTAATCTAAATTAGAGCAAATGTTAGGATCGATAAGTCTACATCTATATCTATACTAATATTATAAAGAGGAAAGATTTGATTGTTTGTTTGTTTGTTTGCATTGAATAGGCTCCGAAACTACTGGACAGATTTCAAAAATTCTTTTGCCGTTAGAAAGCTACATTATCACTGAGTGACATAGGCTACTTTTTACCGCGAGAAAATACCTTTTCCTACGGGAAAATTAATTTATCGCGGGCGAAGCTGCGGACGGAAGGCTAGTACATTATAATTCTATTGGTAATCGCAGTGATCGGAACTCTGGGTGCAAAACTTTAACAAAACTTGCCAAGCGGGCATGAAACACTGCTAACAGACATGAAAATATTAATAAACTACTGAAAATCTGAGATTTTTTTATGTTTTTTTTTTATTTTTATGTTAGATAGGCCAGACAAACGAACTAGTGGGTCACCTGATGTTAAATGAACACCACTGTCCATAGACACCCGCAGCGCTTTACACGATGCCACTGCGTTGTCGGCCCTAAAGGAGTTGGAATAGGGGAAGGGGGAGAGGGAGGGGGAGAGGGAAGGGGTGAGGTATTGGGCCCCCGGCACTCTCACTGACCGTACGAAACGCAAGAAGGATTACTGCTGCTTCACGCCAGTGTTCTGTGAGAGGGTGGTACAGCCCCGGATGAGCCGGCCCATTCGTGATGCAGCGGCTAGCTACAACATGGCTCTACCACTACAAAAATATAGAGTTAAATTGAACACTAATCTGCCAATAATATTCTTATTTTTCTTGGTTGTAAATTCTCCTTAATGTCAGCTTTACAAGTTTTGTTAAAGTTTTGCACCCAGAGTTCCGATCACAATCAGACTGGGTTCCATACTTATCTACCCATCATTCTTTTTAATTTTCTGTAATGTTACATGTAAAAACTACCGAACTAAGTAAGCGAATGCCGATTCAAATGAAGACCAAAATAGCTATGTAATTTTTAGATATTCCCATAGGGATTTAGTATAAACACCGAAATTTCAATTCAACCTCCATCCCTTATAGTTGTTAACGTGTGCGAAGTTAAGTTAAATCTAGTTATACACATGCTCGGCCTATTTCCAAAGTAAATATTATCCTTTACTAATGCAGCAAGTTACACTTACATCATTTGTAAGGCATAAGCGGCAGTGATGTTTCAACTAAACATAACATAAGTAAAGTTGTGCTTAGACGAAGTTATTCGTTTGCTTTGATGACTGACAGGCATGGTGTTTGGCGCGTTTAAATATTGTTGCGTTCATCATCATCATCATTTCAGCCGAAAGACGTCCACTGCTGAACATAGGCCTCCCTCAAGGCTCGCCAAACAGATGGGCCCTGCGCCATCCGCATCCAAAGCGTTCCCGCTACCTTCACCAGGTCGTTGCTCCATCTTGTTGGAGGCCTACCTACAGTGCGTCTTCCGGTCCGTGGATGCCACTCGAGAAAATTTCGGTCCCATCGGCCGTTAATTCTACGAGCCTGACCACTGCCACTTAAGTCTGGCGATTCTTCGAGCTATGTCCGTGACTTTAGTTCTTGCGCGGATTTCATCATGTCTAATGCGATCCGCAGAGAAACTCCAAGCATAGCCCTCTCCATCGCTTTGAGCTTTCTTACCAGGCCCATCGTTAGTAGCCACGGTGAACTTTATACACACTAATAATATTAAGAAGAATTTGAAACTCCGACAAAATGCATAGTTAACGCAACTTGAATCCTCGATAATTTTAAATATGACTCGCTGAATTAAAATTAGACAAGCTCCCTCTTGAGAACGTAGCTATATCTTAATAATCTTTTAGGCAATTTACAGACTGACTTTGGAGACCGTTTTTACGCTGAAGAATACAAATTGCAGCGAAGTGACAGCTGTCTGGTGTAATTTGACAGTGGGGGTATCGAACCCCCGCGAGGGTCACATCCACTGGTTCTTTAGTCAAACAATAATATTATTAACCGGCCAGCTTTGGGTGCTTTCGCAACGCCGAATATTTTTTGTCCTAATAATGTTTGGTCTAATGATCGTTTGATATAGTTTTTCTGTAAATAAAATTGTTTTTTTTTGGAATGATATGGAATGGGTAAATCGCAACATGTAAGGTCAGATTGGGTTTGTTTACAATTATTCTGAAACGAATGGTTTCAGTACAATTCTTTATTTACAAATACTAAAAACACAAGTGCTGTGATATACATAAACACGTGTCAACTCAAAAACTAGTGTGTATACCTATAGTTTGAAATTAAAACAATAAAAAATTAAATTATTCGACCAAACAATAGAATTAGGGCAAAAAATATTCGTCTATCCGATATAAATCCACTAGAAATAGATTTTCAACTAGAAAAGGGAAACAGTGACTTTCTCCAAAGTTTCCTGCGGCACATTACTTTTGACAATGTTGATCTTAGCGAAAGCGCTGGTTCTATAAAACAGAAAAAAAAAGATTCCTTACAGCCTACTTACGAAACCTCTAGCCTAATTTTTATTATTCCAAAAGGAAACTGCAGGCATAAGCTAGTATAAACTAAATTTCAATTAATTCGATAAAAAACACAAACTTTAAACATCCCACTCCTACCAAGTCCAGAACAAAACCAATATCGTCTAGTTTCCAGGAATTTGTAAAAATACGCCCGCGGTGATCACATTTCATCTTCAGCCCGTAATTGAATGAGTCCAAGTTGTTTTAAAACTCGATCACGTTCGAATATTTATTAACTAACTTGAGAAGTATCAGTGAAAATACTTGAGAGTATTAAATACTAGGAAAATTATTTTATAAATTCTGTAAGTCATAATGGGTGACCAAATGGCCTCATGGTTTAGAGAACCTGACTACGAAGCTTTAGGTCACGGGTTCAATTCCCACGTCGGGGAAGATATGTTTGATATGTTTGCTCTCGAGCCTTGCGTGTTTAATATCTATTTGTATCTATCTATATAAGTATGTTTATCCGTTGCCTAGTACCCATGACACAAGCTTTGCTTATTTTGGGACTACGTCAATTGGTGTGAATTGGCCCGTGATATTTATTTATTATTTATTTATAACTATTAAGCTTGTTTTCAAAATAGAAAGCAGCATCTAAAAATAATAAACTGTCTTTTATTTTTTAATCATTGTTAGCGAGCTAAACTTGGGCACATGACACAAGTTCCTACACAGAACGTCAATTAAAAGTAAATTGTTTGCAATTAGCACCAGTAACAAAAATACCTGTGGCCTGTTATCTGTATCTATCTGCTAATGTAGGGAAAAAATAAACCGCTAGCTAATATTTTTTAAGCAGACGCAATCTACAGAAAAACCGCTTCTTATTCCCAGCTATTAAAAAGCATTTAAAGAACAAAAGGAAGTTAAAAGTACTAAGTTTCTTCTTGATGCGCGGAAGAGCTATAAATAAAACAACAATTAAGTGTCTTCCTACCTCGCCTCGCACAAAAATCAAGCGGCCGCGCGTTCCGTCGGTAAAATACCAAGTAAACATAACGAGTATTTATACTTGGTAAATATACTCGGCCCTATTAACTATTTAGTTTCTAGGTCTCTGTATAATTAGTGTAGAGACGGTAAATTAAGTTCAATTAGTAACATCTGCTGGACGGACTTTGCATTCAGAGCGATAAGAGCTCGCTGGTTTATTCATTTTATTCAGTTAGGTGCTTTGGGCTTGGCGCAGGCGCACTTCGCGCTGTAACTTTAGATCGTGGATTAAGGGGGTACCGTGTTTTTGGCGCATTTATGGCATTCATTTAAATTCGTGCTGTATCATTACTAGCAATGCTATAGTCTTGAAATTCATATGTAAGATATTTGAGGATTAACTCTAGAGACTAGTCTTTTTCGAAACACGATTACTTGTAGTTCGCTCGATAGAAAAAAAATCCAAAGTCGTCTCTAAAATACAGGGTTTGTTGTAATTCACTAACATCCTTTTAACCCTAAACTCCTACCACTTAAACAAATGTGTTTTGTTTTACGGCTTTTGTCATAACTTAATATTTTTGGTGTAATAACGTTTTGAAAATTTGAGATTTCCTCTTATTTTTACGATACTCTGTGTATTTGTATGGGAAAAAAAGTGCTTCATTTTAAAAAGTCGTAAACCAAAAAACATTTGCTTGAGTGATAGGAATTCAGGGCTAAGAGGATGTCAGTGAATTAAAAATAACCCTGTACAAATTAAACTCGTAGTACGACGCTAATACTGCACGGAAGGTCATGATTTTTTGAATGTTAATAAAACAAGATGTTTTCTAGGGCGTAGTCTGGCTACATTTTTAAAATAAGTATTTAATAATAATAAAATTTGTTTTAGTAATATGATGAAAATACCCAAAAACACGCGCAGTCCAACCCACCTATCTTGAGCCATCGTGCCTCCCCCAAGCGGCTCCACGCCCGAAATCGCCCACCCAAAATAGATTAGCGCGAAAAACGCGGCGGTACCCCCTTAACGAATGTTTGTAGTTTTAAATGAAGCACAGCTCAACTCGACGAGTAAGGTCTTATTTAAGTAGGTATAGGTAACGCCACCAGAGTTGAGGCCACGCACACAACCACATCTCTTGTAATGACAGCGGGATTTTGACGTTGTGTTGTCGTTAAACGTCAACACAACGTCAAAATCCCGCTGTCATTACATGAGATGTGGTTGTGTGCGTGCGTGGCCTCAACTCTGGTGGCGTTACCTCTACGTTAAGTGACGTTTAGTTTCAAATCAAAGTTGTTCGAGATAGTATGTACAGAATATCTAATGCATAGTTCCAAAGAATTAATTATCCCGAAGGGGTAATCTTAGTTTTCTCAGAAGTAGCAAATAAATGCATAATAACTTTAATTTCATTACTAGATGAAAAAAAATCCGCCTGTATAATTCCCGTTCCCATGGGAATTCCGGGAAAATATACATTCTATGTCACTCGCGGAACTGAGACGAATCTAATGACACCTCACACTTAAAGATCTATTGAGCCGTTTAGGCTGCAGGGCGAGCCAAAGATTGATACATACATAAATACATACGCTCGAAAAACATAACCCTCCTCCGACAGTCGGGTGAAAAGGCGGCGGATGAGTCAGTGTGACTCTTGTTTTTAAAGGGTAAATGACAACTTGATGCAATTTTTAAGGGTTAACCAAAAAGCTCCGCTTTAAAAGGAACCTTTTCCCACGCTCAACGAATTTATGGA
Source organism: Archips xylosteana (assembly GCA_947563465.1). NCBI lineage: Eukaryota > Metazoa > Arthropoda > Insecta > Lepidoptera > Tortricidae > Archips > Archips xylosteana. The sequence goes on along the minus strand of OX387361.1, from coordinate 17,019,039 downwards.
ATCGGCTTCCTAAAACAACATTCCCGAAGCGGTATGGTTAGCATCAAAAGTAGCTGGGCACTTTTGTACTTTGTCGTAATAACACAATTAAATAAACAAATAAATATCACGGGACAATTCACACCAATTGACCTAGTCCCAAAGTAAGCTAAGCAAAGCTTGTGTTATGGGTACTAAGCAACATACTTAAATACATATTAAACACCCAAGACCCGAGAACAAACATTCGTATTTTTCATACAAATATCTGCCCCGACACGGGAATCGAACCCGGGACCTCAAGCTTCGTAGTCATGTTCTCTAACTATTAGGCCATCTGGTCGTCACAATTGTCAATGAAGTATGACGTTTTGCACCTAACTGTAGAGCGACAAGGTGCAAAAGTGACCAGCTACTTTAGATGCTGACTGTATAACTTAGGGATCTTTAAAAAAACGAGCCTCTATCTATCTCTCAAACGGCCGGCAACGCACCTGTGATACCCTTCGTCAGATGTGGGCATTATTGATGCCTGAAATATTACATATTTACTTTAATTAAATTAAAATAAAACAAATATTTAAGGGGGGGCTCCCATACAACAAACGTGTTTTTTTACCGTTTTTATAGGTACGGAACCTTTCTTGCGCGAGTCCGACTCGCACTTGGCCGGTTTTCAAACGAAAACAGGTTTCTTGGCGATGGTTCGTAGACATGTTTCATTAAAATTGGTTCAGCCTTTTCAAAGTTATCATCTATATTGTTAGCTGCGGAAAGGATCTTAGACGCATAATGGGCATTTACTTTATTTTCAAACATATGTGTGACCAAACTGCGTCGGGTTTTTTAAGAATTTTTACAATTTTTAATTTATAGAAGAGAAGAGAGGGCCAAATAAAAGCCATTGTATTATTTTGTATCGTCAAAGCTGGCAATAAGTAGTTCCATATCCAGTATCTATAATTCTTATCATTGTCACCTATATGTCTATTAATTCAACAATACAACAAAACATGCTATCAATGGACGTGATGTATACAAATAACCTAGGCGACACAATAGATAGAAACGATAACAAAATTGGACAATGTCGTGAATAGTTAATTAGTACGTTATTATGTATTCATAAAGTTACGACGAAATTATAGGTATCTGTAAATGTGAACGATATTTTGAAAATAACGAATACAGTGCAAAGATTCGGAACTTCGATTCCATTTGCCATTTACACGTTTTTTAGGGCCACAGCCCACGACGACATTATAATGAAATAAATGAATATCTATGTTTTCATCTTTTAACTTTAATAGGCAAAGGCCTACATTGTTCTGCGTTATTGTTTTTCGTTCCTGTTGTAGTTACGGTGTCTTTGTGTAGTAAATTATTAGGTTCGTGTATTGTGATAAATTAGTTGTCGAGTTCATTGTTGGTGTTATGTTAAAATGAGGTTCTAATCTAATGGCACAGAATATATAATAGTACTAACGTACAGAATGGACACGCTCCACCCCGCACCGATTCGAGTTACCCCACCTCTCAAGGCGCAGATTGCCGGACACCGCCGGACCGGAATCCAGAAGAGTGCGCGCGCGATGTATGTAGGCGTACGTGTGTACAGACGTCGTCGTGCTTATGTAGATTCAAGAACGCGTATTTGTACGTCGTGTCCGCCGCGTGCTAATGGATGGTTCCAACGAAAGACCAGCGTCGGCTGTAAGGCTGACATCATGCTGACTGGGACCATTTGGTGACAATATTTGTCACGAATAATTTTTTTCTTGCTTTAAAGTCAAAGTCAAAATCGTTTATTGCATATCGCATTAAGGCAGGTTTAGACAGGGTCAGTAACTGACTTCAAATTCGAGACAAGTCAGCTCTGACCCGAGAAATACCCAATGTAAATTGATTTGAAGTCAGTACAGCAGTGGGAGGTCAGCGCTGACTTTCAATTTACATTGGGTATTTTTCGGGTCAGAGCTGACTTGTCGCGAATTCGAAGTCAGTTACTGACCCTGTCTAAACCTGCCTTTACAGGCATACGCTGTAACATTAAACTACAGTCTATTTTTTTACTATAAAGTACTGCCCATAGTAAATAGTATATATGACTCGCTCCTTTGTTTCTTGCGAACAAATTGTATGGCGTAGTAGGTACTTAATAGATATAATAAATATAATATAGGTATATATGTAACGCTCTGTAAGGGCGCAGCAGTATCAGAGGGAAACTATTTTAATTTTATTTGCATTACCCGAATCGAATCGAATAAACGTGATATAAGTATAATGTTTTGATAGTATGCATTACTAGGTACTTTTTATCTCAGAAAATTGCATAGTTCCCGTGGGAAAGCGGTAAACGAATTCATCGCAGACTGAGTCAATAAAATAAAGTGCTAGCAAAATTTTTTTAAACCGGTCAAGTGCGAGTCGGACTCGCGTACGAAGGGTTCCGTACAATTATCTATAAAAATCACGTTTGTTGTACGGGAGCCCGCCTTAAATATTTTTTTTATTTTAATTTAATGATTTATTTTTAAAGTCAAAATATAATTAAATATTCTGTGAATATTTCAAGTGTCTACCCTGTTGCCGTTATCAATATCGAGCAAAAACGAGCAAAAAAATCATGTTTGTTGTATGGGAGCCCCCTTAAATATTTATTTTATTCCATTTTTTAGTATTTGTTGCTATAGCGGCAACCAAAATACATCATCTGCGAAAATTTCAACTCTCTAGCTATCACGGTTCCCGAGATACAGCCTGGTGACAGACAGACGGACGGACGGACGGACGGACGGACAGCGGAGCCTCAGTAATAGGGTTTCCGTTTTTACCCTTTGGGTACGGAACCTTAAAAATAATTGTAGATGTAATGCACTGTATGTATAGTAGACGTAGGCAATGGGAATGGTTATCGGCGCCGCGGCAGGCTGAGGCGGAGATGGCGGGATGACCTAGACACGTTCTCGAGTGGCCAAACACAAGTGCAGTCAGGGCTAGTTGGAAATCCAGGGGAGAGGTCTTTGCCCAGCAGTGGGACACTGACACAAACTATAAAAAAAAAAATGAAAATTTTATTTCATTCGAGTTACACGCGTAATAGACATGAAAATTAAGATCCAGAAATCTTAGAATCGCACCGCCTCTCCGATAATAAATTCAACTATGGAATCCATTAAAACTTAGCTGTTAAATTCGCCAGTATTGTTCGAGATAAAGTTCCTCGGTTCAGTTCCAAATGTTTTTGACTTCAGCATCGTTTTGTTGTTTTAAATAAGTTTGTGAACCAACTCTGCATTATTGCATTAATTAAGAAATGTTAGGAAAGTTTAGAAAACCATATTATTTAAAGAGAAGATTTTGTAGTAGAATAAAATCCTGTTCAACACGGCACGTAGTAGTTTCCAACTATGTGGTTATTTCAAACATGATATAGCAAAAGATAAGTTTATATAAACATCATAGACATTCTACGAAAAACACCTAAGTTCAATCATCATCATCATCATTTCAGCCGAAAGACGTCCACTGCTGAACATAGGCCTCCCCCAAGGCTCGCCAAACAGATCGGCCCTGCGCCATCCGCATCCAATGCGTTCCCGCTACCTTCACCAGGTCGTCGCTCCATCTTGTTGGAGGCCTACCTACACTGCGTCTTCCGGTCCGCGGACGCCACTCGAGAACCTTTCGGCCCCATCGGCCGTCAGTTCTACGGGCGATGTTACCTGCCCACTGCCACTTAAGTCTAGCGATTCTTCGAGCTATGTCCGTGACTTTAGTTCTCGCGCGGATTTCATCATTTCTAATGCGATCCCGCAGAGAAACTCCAAGCATAGCCCTCTCCATCGCCCTCTGAGTGACCTTGAGCTTCCTTATAAGACCCATCGTTAGCGGCCACGTCTCAGTGCCATAAGTCATCACTGGCAACACACACTGGTCAAAGACTTTTGACTTGAGACACTGCGGTATATCGGATGACAAGATATCATCATTGCGGAGCTTCCCGAACGCTGCTAAGTTAGTTGGTATTAAATACCATGAGCTTTAAGATACAGGAATCGCGAAGTAATTCAGTTCCCAATCCGCACTGAGCCCGCGTGGGAACAAAAAAACCTAGCCCTCTTATTCTGAGAGGAGCCCTGTGCCCTGCAGTGGGACGTATACAAGCCGAGATGATGATGATGTTGTAACCAAACCTCTTAATTAAACTAACAAAAACAGCGCGAACAAATTCATTCATTAATAAAAAAACACTTAGAAGATTAATTCATCACGCGTACGATCACTGACTCATCTAGCACGTGTGATCTTCGTCATGCGCACACGCATGCCCTCAACGTTCTTATTACCTTAACCATAAGGTTGGAATTGGAAGGTGTGTAATAAATTTATAAGAACGCCAGGTGTAACACCATCTGGCGAAAGTGATATAGTACAGTTGTGATTGAGGGGAGGGGTACAGTTAAGGGAATAACAATGATAGAGGATTAAGTTATTTTTGTATAGCTGGCTACATTGGCATACAATGGGGTAGTTCTACGAGCGTTCCAACCGCTATCCTGTCGCATATAATAAAGAAATAAGCCACACTATGCGGAAAGTTTTTATTTTCCGAGTTTCCTAGACCCATATTTTACATGTTCGGATCGGATTCGGATCGGATGTAGTGCGAAACCGCTCTTAGTAGCGAGCGTGGGTTTTTTTCCGTAAGAACCTTCTACGTAGTATTAGCAATCTGTAAAATAAAACAAATATAAAACGACTTGCGCTTAGCAACACATTTTGCGACTCATTTTTATTACCTACACGACTACGGCAAAGCCAAAAGGAAGTGTAATGATAGCAGTCTATGTATTTTATAAAGAAGATTATTATAGCACCCACATTACTCACTCAAAGTCAAAGTCAAAGTCAAAATTCTTTATTCAATTTAGGCATCAAATTGATGCTCCTATGAACGTCGAAAAATCTACCACCGGTTCGGAAAAAACCCTGTTGAGAAGAAACCGGCAAGAAACTCAACAAGGTATATTTTTTTCAATCAGATCTACATTGTTATTAAATGACATACATCTAAAGTATTTAATACAATTAAATTTTTTAACACAGTAGATACGCTATTTGAGACTAGGGATCGCCAATGCGGATCGGAATTACTACTAAAGCTAATAAAGTAATAAATCCACCTGAGATCCTGGACGTAAGCATTTTTATAATTTCCAGTACTGAAATAGCGCAGCGTAAACTTATAACTACGAAGTTTTTAATGAAAATGCAAGCCCTAAGTAAAAAGTTAGTTTGCAACGTATTTTAAGAAAGATGAAGAGTGTAAGTCTGTAAATTGTGCAATAAAAAAGATTGTAAATATAAATAGATTAAAACTATAGTAAGATTCGGATTATGTTTGATGCAAGACACCGGATAATCATTCGACAGTTTTAGATCTATACGATATCCTTAGTCATGGAGTGAGTCTAGACTTAGAGTCACAGCGCGGCGGGCAATTCAATAATTCGAGATTATTAATTAATAATTACACTAAAGCATCTTCACTTCACTTCTCTGGGATCTTACGCAGGGTTCTTGGCCCGACGCAGAGACCTGACGGCAGTTGGAGGATCCAGAAGAACGCCGGAATTGAGGAGATAGTTGCTGAACCCAACATAATTGGAGTGACCAGAGCTGACAGGTTTCGGTGGTTTGGCCATCTCGAGCGCATGGAGGACGGTCGTGCAGTGAAGAGGGCCAGGATAGACCAACAGAGCGGCGTCCCGTTGGTCGCCCTAGATACCGATGGGCAGATGTGGTGGGAGCTGATCTGCGCGAGCTTGAGGCTGGTGACTGGCGAGAGACAGCACAGGACCGGGATCTTTGGCGTGCACTCGTTAGAGGCCAAGACACACTTTGGATCGTTGCGCCAGAGGGAGGAGTAAGTAAGTATCTTCACTTCAATAGGCTAATTAGAAACAGATCATCATGCAAAATCTATGGTAATGGTAACCTATGGCTTCTCATGCAGAGGAGCCGTGGATTCGAGCACAGACTAGAACCTCTGAGTTTTTCCGAATTCATGTGCGAAATTTGAAATTTATACAAGATTTTCGGTGGAGCAGGCCTGCGAAACAATTCAATGGTGCTTGTGACGTGAAGATCCTAATTCACACTGGGTTCGCCACACCACTACAGCCTAAGCTCTCTTATTTTGGGAGGAAACTTGTGCCCAAGATGGCCGAAGATGATGATGAATAATGGACAAGTACATTGCAGTTTCAATAATGACCAAAGTTACACTTTAGTTGGGGTCAAAGCAATCTGACTTTATGGTAGGTACTCAATCTAAGAATCAAACCTGATCGTAATGAAGAATAAAACTTGTATTCCAGTCCTAAAATCTCAGTCTATTGGTAACCAAACCTTGAAAGTTAAGTTTGACCCTCTTCTAGTAGTCGGACTGACTTGAAATTTGGTATAATTATGTAGGTTGGATGACAATGCAATCGGAAGTGCAGTTAGCAAAAAGTAGTCAGCAAAAAGCTAATAATAAAAAAAAAATTTAAAAACACTTCAAATTCCCAGTTCATTTATGTGCGAGCGAACATTTAAAATTTACCTTGAGCTTTAGGGTGAAGGAAAACATCGTGAGGAACCTGTACACACCTGCGAAGAAATTCAATGGTGTGTTAAGTTCCCAATCCGCATTGGGGCCGTGTGGGAACTACGGTCCAAGCTTTCTCATTCTGAGAGTGGCCCGTGGCCTGCAGTGAGACGTATGATGCTGAGACGATGATGATGACATTCGGGTACGTATTAGGCTGCGTATCCACCGGAGGTGTGCGAGGATGCGTTGCGAGGGATGTGTTTGTCATGAACCAATAGAAACACTTCATTTACAAGGATAAGTAAATGAAGTGTTTCTATTGGTTCATGACAAACACATCCCTCGCAACGCATCCTCGCACATTTCTCGTGGAAACGCCGCCTTACGGAACCTTAAAGAAATATCAGAGGGAAAAGCAACAGATAGGCCGGGCAATCAAAACAGAGAGTATTTACTTGAAAAACAGCGGTTTCCTTCCCACAAAATACTTCAAGCTTTATTTTCAAAACTCAATACTCTCGTAGATCACTAACAATCGGTACAAGTTTTAACCCGGTTTGAGGAACAAAATCGCCTTTGGGCAGCTCGTCGATACCAACGACCCGAAACAGACCATAACTCAACAGTGAAAGAGCCCAGTTCGAACAACTCCGAGCTCTGAACTACCCTTTCCAGGCAGCTTTCGACTGGATGTCGTTGTGCGTAAGACTGAGTTTGGGTTGTGTGGCGGGAGGTTTAGGTTGTTTCGCCGTTGGTGTATGCAAACCGGTGGGACGGGTGTCTGCTCGAGGTAGTTGCTCCGCATAGCAAAAAATAACCACGGTGTAATAGTAACGTGGTTGTTTGATGTGGTGGTGGTTTTAAGCGTACCACTGAATTTATTAGGCATTCACAGCCGGGAACGCATAATGTAAATGTGTTTTTGTGACTTTCAACTGGTGCCGCTGTCATATTTGTACGCTGATAACTTGATAAGCAATAACATGTCAATTCACACGAACACCGTTTTGAGAAAATGACCGGTAAAGATTTTTTTCTACTTCTGTACTTTTATCTGTTTTACATGGTAACGAACAATTAAATAAGAACATAGATAGATAATATGACTTCAGAAAATTCTATAACTCTATCCCCCATAACCCATTATCAGCACTAATTGTGTCGAAATGTTGTTATAACGATACGCCTAGCTGCCACAGATTATCAAAATGTAGGTCACACTCAACACTAAAGCTCACTACTCACTCACCGCCTGCGAGGAAAACCGCTTACAAAAAACACTTGCGAAACACTTGCGCGATTTTTCTTACAGTAGTAGGTTGGTTGACAATGCAATTGCAAGCACAGTTAGCTAAAAGTTAATAATAATGATAATTTTAAATTCCCAAGCTGACATTTGACCTTTGTGTCAATTATGTGCGAAATTACATTTAAAATTTACCATGAGCTTTACGGTGAAGGAAAACATCGTGAGGAAACCTGCATTCACCTGCGAAGAAATTCAATGGTGTGTGTGAAGTTCCCAATCCGCACTGGGCCCGCGTGGGAACTACGGCCCAAGCCCTCTTTTCTGAGAGGAGGCCTGTGCCCTGCAGTGGGACGTATATAGGCTGGGAAGAAGAAGATTTACTTTCATTAAAACTACAACATTATTTGGTGGTTAAATCATTATATTTAAACGGCAACACCACCGTTTCCTTGGTGAAAAGTATATTCCGAGGTAAACCTTTAACAATAACTCCAACTCAATAATATTACCCCTTTTTCTTGTTCGATTTGTTTCCGAACTTTATAAAGGGAACGATCAAATTAAGGGGAAAAACTCGGCAACTTGGGGATTTACATAGCATCATAAACTTTTACCCTTTTATTTGGGTACAGATGTTATTTTAATGAGCAACTTCAGTACAGCCTGAATGTATACCAAAACAGAAAATAAGACAGTTTTATAACAATACGGTTTTGGTGTACTTCTGAACCTGTCGCTTTATTCCTAGAAATTCCCATTTTACTTCAGCATTTTACTTAAGAGAAAAACTTAATCCGACTCGTCTTTTCGTTTTATGCTTTTATGCTATTATGATTTTAAGTAGATAAATATTGTTAGCTAGATAGCCTCCGGTGGCGAGTCTAACTTATTTAGCCAGTTCTTGTTTAATGGTTAGTATGTCAAAATTACTTTGTACTATAAAAAAGCAATCCGTCGATTTATCCCCGCTTATATGCGTCCAATCGTATATATACGCAAAGCACAGGCCTCCTCTCAGAATGTCCTGACTAGACTACATTTACAGTATAAAGGAAACCATATATGGCAATACGGTACGTTACAATACAATACAATTACAACCTGAGGTAAATATGATTTAATCTGTCACCCTACGACGGCTTATTTTCTACTGCAGTAAGGTAAACGTCCCCGTGCTCGAGACACTGACCGAATACATGGCACCTTCAACCTTATGTCATAGTAAGAGAGGTGACAGATGGATGTCATCTACTGGGTGTTGAGGTGTCGAGCATTTACCTTACATTTACGTACGTTTACCTTATGTCGTATTCGTACACGGTAGCTAACTTTTACTCGAGTTTTTAAACTAGCCCGTACTAACTTCACAACTAATTAGTACAACAAAGCTCTAATAAATCCCCTTTCAGCGTTTCCTACTACACAAACGTATACAGATTGTGTTCCTAACTTATTTATTTATCTCCTTTGTTGGTTAAACAATGGAGGAATGTTTGGTGTAAAGATTTGTTCAGCCAACGGAGCCAAGAAACTTTGGGATCTTCTTGCCAGATATTGCAAGGAATTGAGGGATTAATTACCTTTGTTCATTGATCTTTATTATATAGCACTTCGGGTTACCAATACTAGAGTTTGTCTTTTTACGAGTTGATTTAAATTGTAACGTACAATCAACAAAACCGAGGCCTGCCCTGTTTCAAAACAAAGTTCATTGGTATGGATCAAAGCGGAGACAAAACACACACAAGCAAAATGGGCATTTAAGGTGTCAAGGCGACCTTTTTGTCGATGGTACATACATACGCATGAATGTTGTGGTTTCATTTGCGGTGTGGTGTAATTTATATGTTTTTTTTTCATAGGTGTACCTTCACAAATGATTGTTGGAAAGAGCTGTCAAAAATATATAGACATTATTTAATTTTTTTCAGGTTTAAAATATTAATAAAATTGCAGCGTACACTCCCACACAATTTAGTTACGTAGCTATGATATTGTTTCATTGATTTAGTCCACATGGATTGAGAAAAAAAAAGCTTGTAAAATCAAAATGTTTCAAAAATGCACTTTTGACATCTCTGTGACTGTTCAAGATAAAGGGCTGAAATTTGGAGTGATTACTAATTATGAGGCGGCAAACAACTGACATTTAACAATTCAACTATTCACACACACAGAGGCCACAGGACCTTCCTTAGAGCGCGCGCAGACAGAGAGTGGTCTGGAGTTCCGAGTTCCGCGTTCAGAGTTCTGTGTATTGACCGCTCGAGAGTTCCGACCGCCTGCTGTGTGCGTTATCGTAAGGGACTCAGTACCTACATTCGAAAGAACGCAGAACTCTGAACGCGGAACGCCAGACCGCGCTCTGTCTGCAAGCGCTCTTAGCCTACTAAATCCTTTGCGATCCATTTTCCGACCACTTCCTGGCATCCGACTAGTACCCATAACACAATTTTTGCTTTCTTTGGGATCAGTTCAATTGGTGTGAATTGTCCCGTGATATTTATTTACCCCCTTTCGCCATCCATTGATCAAATTTATTTGACGGATAAATGTGATGCCGTCTCTGTTTGGTTTGTTCGAATAGACCAGTGGTTCCCAACCAGTGGTCCGTGGACCACCAGTGGTCCGCAGAAGCCATAATATGGTCCGCGAATGATTTTAAATTTATATTGGGCGTAATTTCCTATTGAGTTTTTTTATTAAAGTTTCAGTTTGATTATTACAGTTTATTACTTTTATTAAATATACACCTACATAGTGGTCCCTGCTAACAAGAATAATATAAAAGTGGTCCCTGATCAAGAAAAGGTTGGGAGCCCCTGGAATAGACGGAGACAGCATCACATTTATCCGTCAGTTAAGATTAATCAATGGGTGGTGAAACAGCCCCTTAATCTGTTAAATATTTTGTCTTTATTTTATACCTCGCATTAAATTCACCGTCCCAATCACATTTCAGCCAATCAGCAAGCAGCAAGATTTCATACCTGAAACAAAGTAAAACCAGTCAGATTTTCAGTTATTTTTTCACATGTCACGGTCTAAAAAAATACTATACTTATATCAATACGTATCGGCGTAGATAAGGTATAATAGGACGTGACCTAAACGTAGCAACTTATATGAAAATACAATATTTAGCAGTGGAGAAGGGTACTAACAACCCGATTCCCCCCGGGTTGACTAAACTTTCGAAGAAACCAAACGCTTCTCCATTACTGCACTGCTTTTCAAGAAGAGGATAAATGGGTAAGATTTAAGGTTATTTTTTGCTCCAACTTTACTTGCAAAAATTTCCACGCCCCACCACTGATATTTAGGCAAAGTCGCCTAAGAAATTCCTTTTACTCCCTCTAACGGGCAAGCTCGGTTGTATGACTTAAAAGGGTACGGTTAAAACACTATCTCTACCTGTAATTATCGACCCGGAATGAATGGCAATAATGTGCGATCTGATAATTCATGTCCTCATTTAAATTTGCCATAAGGTCGTACATCAACCCTTAATTGGCGAAGATAAAAAAAATATATAAATAATTCTATCATGGGACGATTCATACCAATTGACCTAGTCCAAAACTAAACAAAGCTTGTACTATGGGTACAAGACTTATACCTATAAATAAATACATACTTAAATACATTATTATATTAAACATTGTACGAGACGCACATACACAGCTATCTCAGTTGCACGCTATACACCGATGCGAGCGGTCATACGAACTTATGTAAAACTTAATTTAGTGGAAGAATAGCTATTCTTTAAATATAATCAATTGTTTTATTGTACCGAAACAAACATCCAAGGCTCGAACACAAACATTCGTATTTTTCACACAAATAATTGCCCTGATAAGGAATCGAACTCGGGACCTCAAGCTTCGTAGTCTAGTTCTCTACCACTGCAAACCACACCACACTTGAGATAATCTACGATAACATGGCCCGCCCCTCCACAATTCAAGAAGTCATCAATGTATTGTGAAGGTATTTATAAAGCACATCAAAACTTTCAAAGCATGTGTGCGTGTTGAGACAGCCGTCAAACAAAAGCAGATACTACTACATAAAAATTATTTCGTAAATATGTGACTAAACACATTGAAATAGTAATGTGGAGGGGCGGGCCATGTTATCGTAGTTTAACTCCACCACAAAAAACTGCAATCTAGTATATAGTAGTAGTATCTGTATAGTGGCAAGGTTCCAACTATGCTAAACGTTCATGAATAGATTCAGCGTGTTCAGATGTTCTAAGGAAGCGTAATGTTACCTCTCATAATAAATTCAAAGGAGAGCTCCGGGCAAATGGGCTATGCTTAAATCGTCCCTGATTTAAAAGCAAGTCTAGTAAAATATTGAATATATCAAGTTCTAGCCGTTTGGGTGTAACCGATCCGTCGAAAAAACTAAGATGACTTCATAATATACAAAATCCGCATAAACAGCAGAAACCGTTTTCCCTCTCCTTCATCAACCGTACCTACAGCTCCTGGAGTGGAATTCCCTATTGCGTTTGTGTTCCCTGAACACTACAATCTGGCAGTATTCAAGTCTAGGGTGAATGAGCATTTACTAGGCAAGCGTGCTCCATCATAGACCTCATCTTCGCTTTCCATCAGGCGTGATTGTGGTCAAACGCAAGCATGTTTAAAAAAAAGCTGTCTGCGCTGATACTATTAGGTTTTAGCATTTTCAAAAACTTCATATACAATTGTTATGTGTTCATATTTATTAATGATAATACTCTCACTACGAGTACATGACATCATTATATAACTCATAATGTCATAATAATAAATACACTTGCGAGAATTTTACTGTAATAGATAAGATATACGATATCAAGCGCTGATAAAGTTTCACTTGAAAATAAATTACACTGCAGATTTTAAAATTTGCATATCGACCGTTGATAAATAAATATACGTTAAGCGGTACTCATTTGTGATTTAAGTAAATACTACAATCTTACATAAACTAGAAGGTATAAAAAATAATGAGGAAAAGATACAAGTCGATTTGCTTTTCAACGTTCGAAATCATTTTTAAGCATATGGATTATGCTTAAAATGACTACGAACGTTCCATCCTTTATAAATGCGGAAGGGCGTGTCTGTCTGTCTGTTACTTCTTCACGCTTAAACCGCTGAACCGATTTAGATGAAATTTGGTATGCAGATGGTTTGAGTTCCCGGAAAAGGACGTAGACGTAGGATAGTGTTATCCCGGACAATTGCATAGTTTCCGCGGGATAGCGATAAAAGAGTTCTTCGCAGACGGAGTCGCAGGCAACAGCTAGTTTGTGACTATACGTATGTTTGTTACTCCTTTACTTTAAAACGGCTGAACGCATTTAAACGGTTTAGCTATAGTGCCAAGCTTCTAACTCTTCAAGCCATAACTTAACAAACTCTACATCTTAGTCAAAATATGTGGCTTAGCCGTTTCACTACCGTCACACACATAGGCGTAAGGTGAATAATTTATTCAATCCAATCTATCAATCAATCACGAGAATCCATCAAAAAGTTTTAGCGTGAAAGATCCAATACATCTAGACAAAGTTTTGCGTTTCTTAATAAGATTGTTTCAAATTAAAAGTAAACAAATATAAACAAGGAAAAGTCAAAAAAGGACAGCTAACCGAATATAAATAAGGAAAACCGAAAACGAAGAATAACGTTTCTCTTAATCTGTTTCACGGCGTAACAGAAAACGTTGAATAATTGCAAAATCAAACTGAAGTTTTAAGTAGAATTAAGAGGTGACCGAGCTCGACGTCCCACAAAACAAAAGAATCCTCAAATAATAATGAAATGATACAACGAATTTATTCAAACAGGTTGGTAAATATTGAAAACGGGTAACCTTGGCAAAAATGTTCAGGGTTCTTTCTTTTGAAACCCACTGCTCAGGGTTGACACCATGACCCAAATCAAATGATTATTTTTCAATAAAAAACAATGATTTGATTAGATTACATTCATCTAAATTCATTTTTTAACCGCCGACACAAAAAGAGCGGTGTTATAAGTTTGACCGCTATGTGTGTGTCTGTCTGTGTCACCATAACTCTAAAACGGATGAACCGATTTCGATGCGGTTTCTTTTATTTGAAAGCTGGTTTCTTGGCAATGGTTCTTAGACAAGTTTCATCAAAATCGGTTCAGCTGTTTTAAAGTTAAAAGCTCTTTTGTCAGCTGCGGAAGGGATCTTAGACGCATAATGGGTTTTAATTTATCACACCAATTCTGGTAGTCTTAAACTAAACATTAACTATGCATAAACTATGCATAAACGTACTTTTAAATACATAAGTATGAAAATCAAAGGCGCGAGATCAAACATTCGTATTTTTCATACGTAATATCTGCCCCAACCGTGAATCGTACCCGGGACTAGACAGGCATCCAGTCGTCAATCAAATGAAAAACAATAGAAATTATACTTTTAAAGACTGTTAATATTGCATACTTGAAAAAAAAACTAGTTTATATGAGTTTTGAATTCTCATTCGGTTTCTTAATTTAGTAATGAATGAACTATTCCAAAGATGGAATTCACTTCTTGCCACAGCAGATGAAGAAGCAATTTCAAAACATCTGCTTTAACAAAGATGCGTTCTGTTTTATGCAAAAATATAGTTAAAATGCATGGATTTTTTCCAACCCTGATGCTACCGTCAATGTGACAGTAAAGCCTGAAAATGTGTTAAACCTGATAAGGGATGAAGCTGCCCTGAAAAATGTTAGGACGGAGTAATTACAGCAGTAATTAAGGTAATTAACCGACACGTAATATGTATTCATGACTGCAATCCCTGATAAGACCCACGAGCGGAGACATTGCTCATTTTTAATGTACATACTACATTAAGAGAACTGTTTGTTGTTCAAACGATTGGACGCAGAAAACATTAAAACAAATGCCATTGATGTGGACTTTTTTATGCAACAAGGATGGCAAACAAATTTTATTAACGACGTAGATGCGTTATACGGTATAACTTATACCTATACAATTACAACCACAAAAAAATAGTACGGGTATACACTTAAAAATCCAGAAAAATCTTAAAAACTCGAAACTGATGACATTTTTACAAAGGTTTATTCTATGTTTGGTAGTAGATCTGCCCACCTAAATTGATCCCTCCCCCTTAAGTTGATCGTCCAACTTACGGAACACCCTGTATACTGCGATACAAGATGACAGAATCATCAGCGTAAAGTTTTCCAACAAAGAGATGGGTTTCCAGATATTAGAAAAAGGTTTGATAGGCTCCCATCGAATTTTGTGGCAAAGTACAAGAAGATGAGTACGAATTATGTTCACGTTGAATATCTTTGAAGAATATACTACGAAGTTCAAAATTCTAACTTCGTATCGTGTCGTCCTGCTCACGCTAATAGTATTTAATACACGAGTGGTCGAGACGGCAAGGTTTGAACTTCGAATTTCAGAGTACATTCGAAGGCATAAGTATATGATACAACCATCGCGTCAAATGTATGCGAACGGTTAGTAGCATAGAGCTGTACATAGATATTTTTGACGCCTAGTTAACTTACATGTATTTATGATTATGACCTTGACTGACCTTGTTACGCGGTTGCAAAGAGATCGCCGAATCGACGGAGAAAAGGTAATTTCTCTAAGAGTAATTTTCGGTCTATTATGTGTTAATAAATACTATCTCTCTCTTAATGATACCCATTACTTTATTCCATAATCTTGAGTAGACGAAATCGCGTGTAACAGCTAAAAGAATTTTCGCACAGAGATTTAGCAAAGAAGAAAAGTGCCTGCGAAAAACAAACGAATCCGTTGGAGCGTTAATAAAAACGCAAAGTCCACGACAACAAAACAGAATTAAAGCGTTTGCAAAAGTACCGTTAAAACTGCTAATAGGATTATGACAATCCTACGAAATAGCGGGGACGGCAAAAATCTAGGGTTGACAATTTCTCAAGGACCCAACGACTGTAGGATTACTTACAAATGGAGACAGATTCTCTTCATGATCGCTGCAAAAAGCTCACACGGTTTCTTGCTCTTAGGACCTTGGCTTTTAGTAAAGTTTTTTGGAATCAAACTTATAGCACGTAGGAAAGAACCAAAGAAAAATAACGAATCAGATCTGGATTGAGATATAGAATACATAATAAAAAGTAGGTAGGTTCTATTGAATGCCATTATAAACACGTTTCTTGTAAGACGATCCCCTTACTTTTTAACTTTATTTTATTTTTAGTATTTGATGTATAGCGGCCTCGGTAATACATAAACGGTGAAAATTTCAAATGTCTATCCCTAAAAATACAAGGTACGCCATCTTTCACTTACACCATACTCAAGAGACGGCCCTGGAGCAATCCCATTATTACATCCGAGATTATATCACATGACAGAACAAAGCTGCAAACATCAACTATTTTACGTTTCCGTATTTCTAAAGAGACCGTGCCATTGTGAGTAACACTCATGATCTGGCAGAGAGTAATTGGACGACCTGTAAAAGGCGTTTGAAATTTTACAAAAATATCGGCTCGTTATTCTTGTACAGGGAAAATTCAGAGCACAAAGAGAATTTATGCGTCTACAGATCGTGTCCTCATAAAAAAACATGGAACCATTGTTGGCAACAAATAATGGTTGAACAATCCTACCATGTTATACACTAACTATATTAGTCCTACTACTACATATTAAAATACAAAAGTCTGTGAGTTTGTTCATTACTTCATACTACAACGGTAGGACAGATTTGGATACAGTTCGGTATACAGATATAGCTAAACCGTTTAAATCCTTTTGCCGCAGGACAGAAATCGTTATACATATTTATGTACTTGTAAAACAATAATTTAATTTTTTACTATTGTGTTTTTATTTCCTGTTTTGTGCATTTTGGTTTTTTACTGTTGCAAATAAATAATTTTCTTTCTTTCTTTAAATGAGTCCTCACCCGCGGGGTCAGCGATGCCAGATCTACGGAAAAATCCGTAGATCTACGGATTTTAGGCCTTGTGCCCAGCACCTACGGAAATGCTTGTCTAATCTACGGAATTTCAGAATAGGCTCATTTTTTAAAATTAACCTACTAGTTTCGCTGACAACTAGCAAAAATGAACAAAACGGAACAATGAACGGGAAGCCGAAGCGTATGAATAGAAAATTTCTTTCTTGTCAGAATAGATTGCCAATTTTTTTTTTAATTTTTGTCGATTTTCTATTGCCAATTTACGTTAGCCAGACTCTAATCTAATTTTGAATAGCAATTAAAGGTTCAGGTGCAGACGAATATACCTAATTTAAAAAAATCCGTAGATCTACGGATTTTTCTTCAGGTGATTTACGGAATTCTACGGATTTTTTCGCCTGGACCTACGGATTTACAGAAAATGGATATGGCAGCACTACGCGGGGTACAGAAGCGCGGGGATAGACGACAAAGGGGGCCGAGAGGCGGCGGCAGGCACACGAGGCGCGCTCGCCGCCCGCACCTCTCCCAGTCCCCTTTGTCGTCCTACCCCCAGCCCCTGTACCGGGCGAGGACTCATTTAAACGGTTTAGCTACAGCTGGATGTCTCCTTTTACGGCGCCTCTGAAATCGCTTTCACCATCTCTTTCTGCTGTCATCTTATACCATTTGACAGAAAGAAAAAGAGAATATGATAGTAAGCGTCCGCGTGTTAGACAATACGGCCCCTGCGGATGAAAGCTAGTATTCAATATGAATATATTACTGTCTCATAACCTTTTAAAGTTACTATAAACCGAAGACGGTTTATGTTATGGCCCGATTACCGTATATATTTCATAGCCACACTGTTGAATAATGAAGTGTTCATAAGAAGAAGATGTTACGCCAACTTTATGGATACCTACTAGCGTAGAGCTTGTCGTGTTTGAAATGACGCGCCCCACCACCGCGTTTGTGCACGGGATTTGGAGCTCAATTTGAGCTATAATAGAGTCTATTGTAGCTCGAATTGAGTTTCGAATCCTGTGCGTGAGTGCAGTGGTGGGGCGCGTCATTTCAAACTAGACAAGCTCTACGCTCAAGGCTGACACATACTGCTGATTGACTCATCGACATGTCGCTCATGCAGAAGAACACTGACACAATTGGGAATGTCTAAAAAAATTACCAGTGGTTTTTATATTTTTTTTGTATAGAAAAGTCAATTATAAGGAACTAATTTCAATATTTTGTCATTTAGTTCTCTACTTTTTTCAAAATTAATTATTGAAACTATTTTAGTTGATGACGTCAGATTATAATTGAGGGCTCCCACAATGCCAAATTTCTAAATCTATCTAAATGCGTACGATAAGGCAACCCCTTTAATTATTTTTTGCGTAGTGGTACACTATACACTGTGTCACTTTACTGGCACTGTCAAAGTGCTAGATGTCAGACATCGGGTCCAAATCAAACTCCGTAGTATAATCCACGCGTAAATTGTGAAGAATTCTAACCACATAGAATAAAGTACGACTTGAACCGGTCACGCAATTTACACCAATGTCAAATGAAGGTCATTGCTTATTTGTTATATAATAAATTCATTACATAATATTAAAATTAAATAACTACAGAAAACGAGTTAAAAAGCATTTATCTCGAAATGGTTTTCGATTTACTATACATTGCAAAAAAATAGACATCCCCAATTACAAATCATTGTCATTTCAAAACTAAACTTTATGTGAAAAGAAGAAATTAGTTTTGAAATATGAATAATTTGTAATTGTGTCAGTGTTCTTCTACATGAGCGACGTGTATACTGCATTTTGGGAAGATTTTACGAAGGATAGCAACGGGTGGAAAAAAAAACCGGCCTTGTTCGAGTCTGACTCGCGCACCCTAAAAAGCAGTTTGCTATTCCTTTAGATCTGCCTAGTCAATAGTTCCGGTTTTATTCGTAGCTCTGTACTCCGGTATATTTAGCCAAATAATCCGCCGCGGTTTGCCCTGTAGTTTGACCTAGCCAGGTTGTTTGTAGAACCAAACCGCACCTTAGCGTCGCCTGTTGCTCTTATATTATTCAAGCGGAGCTAACACTAAAACTATTAAACTATGTAACCTTTAAACGTGGTCTCTTTCATGCTACCATTTAGATACGGAAAGAAATTCAAGAATACACTACAAGTAAGTACTTATTATACTTCATTAGGCATTTAACAGATCTTCAAACTTCTTAAAACATAAACTGTTGCGTGCTGCTAAAATTTTGCATGTTATTCCAGCTGAACTCACATCTTCTAATATATAAAAATCTCGTACATATAATATTGTTTTTTGGGCATATTTAACCCACACATATCTTACACGTTTTTGGTTTGTTATCGAACTCCTCCGAAACGGCTTGAAAGATTTTTATCAAATGTTTTCTCCATGTTAGGTAGGTCTGAGATAGATCGTAGGCTATTTTTTATACCCCTATTCTTCGCAGACGGAGTCACAGGCAACAGCTAGTCTAATATATAAAAATCTCGTGTCGTTTGTTATCAAACTCCTCCGAAACGGCTTGACCGATTTTTATGAAACTTTTTGTCCACATTCGGTAGGTCTGAGAATAGGTCGGAAGCTATATTTTATATCCCTATTCTTCGCAGACTCGGGCAACAGCTAGTAAAACTATAAAAAAATCTGCAATTCATACAGTAAATAAAACGCAATATTTTCTCTCAGCAAATAGCCACTTATTATTCTCCCTGCAAAGATAAGTTTCCTTGCACAACACCGTCACTGCGGTAAATTACACAGTAGGGATAAGGAATGTTGCAAGGGTTTACTTTACTGATGGGGGACAGAAATGAACCCTCGAAGGCCCTAGAAGCTAAGCCCTTTACACGGGACGGGATACATATCACTGGTTGCATTCAAGAATGCAACTAGAAAAGGGCAAATGTTATTTTATTTTTAACCCCCGACACAAAAAGAGGGATGTTATTAAGTTTGACCGCTATGTGTGTGTGTCTCTGTCTGTGGCATCATAACTCTTAAAAACGGATCAACCGATTTGGATGCGGTTTTTTGACATGATGTTTTGATGACATGTTTCATCAAAATTGGTCCAGCCGTTTCAAAGTTATCAGCTCTTTTGTATGCTGCGGATAGGGATTTTAGACAATTGCGTTGGGGACTTTTATTATTATTTTTTATTTATAGTTATTATTTTACATTATCATCCCTTCGTTTACCAGCGTATAGTGGCAAGTCGAATTAACATAAAGGTTTTAGGCGCAAGCCACACAGAAGAGACGTGGGACGGGGGCGCGTCACAGTCGCGGCGCCCCTGAATCAGTTTTCATACTAAATTTAGATGCGTCGCGATCCAAAGCAGACAGTAGAGACGGGGCGGAGACGCGGACTGCAACGCGCCCTCGTCCCACGTCTCTTCAGAAGAAATGGCAAAATGATTAGTCGACGTCACCGGAGACCGAAGAGCTGGCAGCTATTTTTTTTTTATTTTTTTTTGACTAAAGGGACTCATTTTCATAATATGTTTTAGTTATTATTATTACTATTTTTCTTTAAGGTTTTTTAGTTTTAAATTTAAATAATGGTTACACTATTCTTTTAGGCTAAGATCCTGAAAATATAGTTGCAAGTGTGGAAATAACTTAAATAAATATTTTTGTCGTCTTGGTAATGTACCTACATTTACAATACAATACAATGACTCTTTATTGTACACCACAAAGAAATCAATACAGAAAAACAAGTACAAGGAAAAAATATACAAGGTAAGCAATAAGCGGCTTTATCGCTTCGAAGCGATCTCTTCCAGGCAACCATTTTACAAAGGAAAACAATAAGGAATGTATTTCAGCAGGTGGTGCAATATAACTTAACTATATGAACTTGACTGTAAATAGGTACAGAAAAAAATTACAAGGCATAGAAGCTTTTATAACAAAAGCAATATTATTTCAGCAGATGGCGCATTTTATAGCAGACTAGCTGCTGCCCGCGACTCCGCGAAGAATACGGGTATAAAAAAATAGCCTACGACCTATTCTCATACCTACCGAATACAGACGAAAAAAATCATACAAATCGGTCAAGCCGTTTCGGAGGAGTTCGATAACAAACACCGTGACACGAGATTTTTATATATTAGTTTAGATATAGATCGGCATCTATATGCAGAGCCAAAACCTGACCTAGAAAACTAAAGAAAGGTAAGCTTTATTTAGTTAACTATCCAACTTGAAATGGTTTAACTAAACAGATTGGTGACACTCTTTGAGTTGTTGATATTTATGGGCGGTGGTGATCATTTTCCATCAGATGACACGCTTGCTCGATTGCCTCCCTCTCACAATAAAAAAAAACGTTCCATTTATGGGTTATACTATTTTTTTGTTCAAGTCTCTCCTGTTGACATGGCAAAAATTACTATAGCCAATATTTTCTAGTCAAGTCTACATCGGCGTATGGGACGCCTGGCCACCTTTTGCCCCATTAAATAAATCTCAAGTCTGCTGACTCGGAGTCACTAATTTTACGTCCACAGGAAAGACAGCTTTAGTTTCTTACGCTGTATATGGTCCTTATATAAGTTTCTTCTTTGAAGCAGCTCAATAATTCGTCGGAGACGTTTAAAAGCATCTGTAAACATTAATTTTATATGTGAAAATGTATGAATGCCGAAGTCTAGTTAATTAACATCTTTAAAGTGTAACTAGTCTTGTTTATTCTATTACCCCGACATTAAATCAAGAGTTAATTAACACCTATTTTCTATATTTTAGCACTTATAAAGCGTAACAAATTTATTTACACTTCTCATGCTTGTAAAATTTTCGTATTGTTCGTCTATGACCAAGGCGGGCGTCGACAATCAAGAACATTAAACGTTTATAAAATAAAGGTTTTATTCTACAGGGTTATTTTTAATTCACTGACATCCTCTTAACCCTGAATTCCAATCACTCAAACAAATGTTTTTTGTTTTACGACTTTTTAAAATGAAGCACTTTTTTCCCATACAAATACACAGAGTATCGTAAAAATAAGAGGAAATCTCAAATTTTCAAAACGTTATTACACCAAAAATATTAAGTTATGACAAAAGCCGTAAAACAAAAAACATTTGTTTAAGTGGTAGGAGTTTAGGGTTAAAAGGATGCTAGTGAATTACAAATAACCCTGTATATTCCGTGTTTTATATTATTAAAATAATAAAATTGGGCAATTCTAATACGTTATGATAGAAATAACAATGCAACAATGCATGAAATGTAAGAGCCTGTAAGTTATCATTAATTTGCAGTGTTGATGTTAAATTTCCTTGCGATCGAAGTGAAAAACATAGTGTAACTAATTAATAAAACCCATTTTACCCTTTAACTATCAAACAACTCTCGGCGCTCGGGTGAAATAACGCATTTTATGCACTTTTTGTACAATGTACTAAATGCTACAAAGCAAAATACCTCATCAAAGAACATAAGTCTAACACAAATAACACGACCTGGAAAGTGACAGAACATTTCGGAATTTGTAATATTGTTGTAAGCAAGAATCCCCTTAAATCCCAACCCCCAACAGTGGGGGAGACGTCCATAATGACCCCTAAGCCTCATCATGTGATCAACATGTTACGTCAGACCCTCATGTACAAGAATCACATGGGAATGATAAATTACTAGCATTAGTCGCGAAGGTATGCAGCGATAACGTTGGGTGTAAGCCCGGTTTCCCATTTGTACCTTTCAAGTTGTTTGTTTATTCTTAAATTCCTAACCCGGATTCTGTCTTGGACTGAAGCTGCCTCCAAGCATTTTGTACATTCTAAGACATTTAACACAATAATAGAGAGTGCCTTGAGCAACATTGACAAGACAAGTTTATTAGTGATACATGTACCTAATATAGAAAACTCTATGACATTTATGTATCTATCCCTGTCGACATTATTCTTAGCTCTGTTATTAATAGTGAATTAAGCGTCTTTATTTGCACTTGATTTTTGAGCATTGTATTAATTATTAGGATTGCCAAAGACAATACAAATAAAGAAGAAAAAGAAAATATTGGGCTGTTCAATCTGAAACCGATTTATCTTGTCAGGGGCCAGCGCTTTTCCGTTTAGATAACGAAAAAATATCCAAGAAATTATTCTGAAAAAATAACGAAAAATATTAAGAAGTTAATTAAGGTACTTTTCTTAAGAGTTCATTGCCAGATCTTGAAGTTACTTTTTAAGTATGTTATTTCAATATTTAATTGCTAGCAGCAGATGCAGATGATGCAGATGTATCGGTTTAAAATACAGACCAATTTAAAACAATTTCAGCGATAAATCGATCACTACAGCATTTGTTAATGATTGTAGTACTACATTGTGAATTGTACTACATCGAGGACGAAACAACGTCTGCAAAGGCCTTTAATTCAATGTTATTGTGTCGTCAGACTACACTACTAACATACCCTGTAAATCTAAAATTGATTATGTCATAGTACTCATAATAGGCCCAGAAACAGATACCCTAGACGTTACGACCAATTTATGTCAATACCATAAAGTACGCCAGAGACTGGACGAGTATAAACAAAGAACATATAGTTCGCATAAGAAATAGCCGCTCCCATTTAGTTTATTGATATAACAGACCGGACTGTTTAATAAACATATTCCCGATGATATGTCTGAGAGCAGATTTTCATCAAGCGATAGATCGTTTATAGGAAGTAATAAAAGCTTATGGCAATCGGGAGCTATGGCAGTTAATGGTTCGAGGTATAAAGCTTGATGTTTAGTATAATGTTCTCTCTGGGATAATAGGTTAACAGTGTGGAAGTGATGCTGGTACAGAGACACCAATGGTATGGAAAAAAACTTGCTTCAGTATTACAGGAATTTTCATTCAGTTGACGTTTAGTTACTGTAGACTTAAAAGAAATTATTACGGTCGGACTCCATCTTCACCAGTCAAAATAGTCAAAATAAATACCAATTAAACCGACGAATTAAGAACATTATCCTTTTGACAAGCTGAATAAAAAGCCACACCCACGATATGCAAACTGGTTATTCCGGAGGGCTAAAAGCAATCCTGTTTCGAAACGATGGACTTTATAAAAGACGGAAAGCCAGTCCAATCTTAACAACAAAGTTCGGAACACCGGGGTAAAGTCTGTCTATAGCTTCTCCACCGGATAAACTTCAAAAAGTGTGCTCAGGAACTTTAAGACCACTTCCCAACTGATATGCTGCCAGCGACAGAATCTGCAGAAAAATATTATCATTTACCAATATTCCACCTGCTATACGAATCAGTACACTACTGTGTTAGAGTACAGACATAGACATAAATTTTGTCTAACCCAGAAAAAAAAATCTTAAAAACAATTTTCCAAGGTCTTCCAAAGTGTTTTTAGAATATGCACATGTGGCTACCTCTAATACGCAATCGCCACAGTGTAAAGACGATCACAACACAAGTAAGTATGCCTAAAGTCTACAGGACAACTATGTGAGCTTTGTATCTGGCACCTAACTTGCGGACAGGAGTCCGAGAGCACAACATTGCAGGGCATAAGTAGATATTTAATTATGGTGGACTTTCTGAGCTCTCGCTAGACGATATATTCGAATTAATATTCTGCTATAGCAACAAAAAACTCTTTAAGCTCCCAAAAGATCATCAACGCAACATAACGACGAACATCGCTTCTAAACATACACAAAAGAATATTATTTAACAACAGATAAAAAAGAAACCTTAAACCGAAGCACGCTTTGTTATAATTTAATAACGGTGAACAAATTTTCTAAACCGATACAATTCCCAACAAAACCTGTTCCTTTTTTATCGCGAATAAAACTCGATTTGAGGAATTCTTATTTTATAGGATACGCTAGGGCTATTTATTATCCATTGTGCGCGGAGAGCATTACTCGGCGGTCATTGTGGCGTCTTTTGAGAGATATTGGCCCAATAACTTACGAGAGAGTACTCTTATTGTTGTTACTGCGGCGAGTAATTTTGCTGATTTAACGGACTGTAAGCCAGAGCCCTGAGGCTTGCCTAAACATATTTACAAAACAAACTTGCTAATTTGAGCCTTTGTGTACTCCTTTTATCATTTCAGTAACACTTCGTATCTGCCAATCTAATGCGGCTCAAACGTAATGGATTATATTTTGTTTCCTATTTTTAAAATAAACAAGAAACAATTATTTAAACTCTCGCTTTTCTATTCGTCTTTGACTATTTCTAAACAATTGTTTCTTACAAATTAGTCTATTAGAAAAAACAATAATGCCATCTGGAATTTTGTAATTACGCCATTACTACTGTCCTCTCAACGTCGCCGCAACAATGAAAACGAATTACAAAATAAAACGCGATATAAAACAAGAAAACCAATTAAGGTACCGCGCTTAAGTAATTGCTGGTAATATCCGAAGGGCGGTGGGAAAAAAATTCAACAGTGTAGCAGTTAGACCCCCGCTGAGATTTCGGTGGTGTTTGGGAAGCCGCCGTTCAAAGCACGAAATTCTACTTATTAAATTCTGTGACCTTTTCAACTTGCAGTGGCTTATACTACACGAAGAAATTTAAGTTACATCTCAAAACTTGTCTGCCACTTTCGTTCGTACAAATTCTGCAAACGGTACACGTTATAGTCACATATATTTCTGCACCATTACCGTCTTGTTATTGGAGTAGGTATGGGTCGTAAAATTTCACTTACGAACCTCTTACCTGATCAGGTCTCTTGCAATTCTTTTAGTTGATATTTGAAATACACGACAGTTTCAATGTAAAGCGAAACATAAAGTTACATAACAATAATATGGTTATTAAAATCAAATTTAGCTCCAAACAATGCAAACGTGTTGGTAGAAGATAAGTGGAACCTTTTAACAAACTTTAAAGCCACGTATCATATCAGGGCCTTGCACAATTTATGACAACCATTAGTTTGACGGAAGCTTAAAGTAATCCTGAGGCGAAACAGTGAATTTCTCCTGCATTACTGAAATTAATAAACTTATGGGAAGCGAGTAAACGTTAATGGAGGGATGAACTCGTCAGATTTAACATGACAAGCGCCAATTGAGTTTGCTAAGTGAGGAATTAAATTTTGGACCTAACGGGTAGAAAAATTACCTGTTTAGCAATGAAGACGACGTCATCGAATTGGTAGATTCTATTGAATAAATTTGGAAGCAAAGAAACGATCTGCCCAGAATGTGACTATTGTGACTCGGAAAAAAAAGCTTCAAATTATCATCCTTTCTACGCTATCCGGCTGAATAAGGAACAATTATTGAGATGATTTATCTAATTCAATCCTAAAATCGGTCACTGTTGCTGTTCTGTTGACCTAATTAGTTAGTTGATTGAAGTCTAAAGTTAATAATGATGTTTGAAAACGAAGTAAAATGAAAGACACGGAGTGTTAAATTTTCTTTTGAACATTATCATCTCAAGTAAATGCCTGTTAAATTTGAAAGCTCCGTGCTCGTTCGCCTAAACACTTTATTTGTCCTTAATATCAAAATTTTCATAAAATACCACCCAATATAACTGACACCAATAACTCGAGATTCCATTAAATGATTTAATTAAATTTTGAACTTCGAGACGTAACTCATCCGTTCAAAAGTCTTGAGTTACAAGATTCTGAATTAATTATGGATGGTTAATTATCAAGTTGTTAGCAAAAGGGGGCTTGTTACTGCCTCATTATTTCAAATTTAACGGTTGGCTGTTCTTATTTATGGAGAACAAGTCA
The DNA here is from genome assembly GCA_947563465.1 of Archips xylosteana. Taxonomy (NCBI): domain Eukaryota; kingdom Metazoa; phylum Arthropoda; class Insecta; order Lepidoptera; family Tortricidae; genus Archips; species Archips xylosteana. The sequence goes on along the minus strand of OX387361.1, from coordinate 16,992,429 downwards.
TCATGACGATGATGGTTATACCAAGTTAATGTTTCAATTAACGGTTAAACTCGAGTCATGTTAAATTTCGAAAAAAAATAGCCCACGACTTCATCTGTGAAGAATCTGTTTGTTTGGGTTTAAGTAGTGAGCACTACTCATGATTCCAATACCTGTAGACCGGTTCTTAGAAACTTTTCTAAAGAAAAAGGTTATAGCTAATAGCCTACTGGTCACTTGAACAATGAACTATTTAGGCTTTTCCCTAGGAATTAGTATTGATAGTGGTCCTAAGATCTTCATCACACACTAAAATATTTTCTACTGCGTTTACTTTCATTTCAATCACGATGACTACTACCCATTTAGGGTGAGGCCACACGAGCGTAATTTTGTGAGTCGTGAGCGGCAGAATTTCGGTCCGCGCCATACATTGTGTCAGGTGAGTGTCACGTGATGGCCCGCATATTGTATGGCGCGGACCGAAATTCTGCCGCTCACGACTCACAAAATTACGCTCGTGTGGCCTCACCCTTAGAGGGACTTTAATACTTGACCCTTTATTCTAAAGCTTAAACTAACTTAACCAAACAACGTTTTCAAATTGAACAGACTTTTAATTCTGAATTTTGTGGCCTTTTATGAAACCTTTCTATAATAACATTGTTAAGAGATAAAGTTCGCAGTTCGTTAGGTCCACCTTAATGTGCGTAGGCGTTGAAACGAAACCGTTACTAAGTAAATTAGTAAAAAAGTAATGGCTTCTTTCCATTTTCGAACTTTGCAACTGGTTGATTTTAATTGTTTGCGTTTCATGGATCGTATCTATTTTTCAATTGGATTCTGATGATTTTGTAATAAACTTTCATTTTACATTTATTCACTCGTTTTGTTTAGCTGTAAAGTTATTAATGAGCATTATTCTTTACGCTCTAAAGGTGAATTAGTTTGTTATTACGAACACTAGCCGTTATTGTCATATTGCCGTTTGTAATTCTAAATTTGAATGAATCTTGCTCGCTCATTATTTTTTCAAGCGCAAATATTATTTTTTCACGCAAGTCAAACCCTAACAGAGTGTTTCCGTTGCGAAATTGCAGTTTTAATCTTAAATAAACAGTTGTACCTAATCCGCGATAACCACACCCTCTCCGTTATTATCAGTCTCAGTCGTGTTATCAAAACACGGCCGTTTGATTTCGAAACCTTATCAGCACTGTCCGTTGCCGAAGTCTTTGGATTTTACTACATTCGATTCGATTTTTCTATCGATTTAACCTTTCAAAACCCGAGCACTACCAACAAAAGTAAACCCAACAACTTTATGAATATTTGCGTTTGTCTCCATTTGGCTTGACAGTACTTTTTTCGCTGACTCCCCCGGTAGCCGGCGGGAGTTGAAAGGTTAAAAGAGTCTACATCCCAATAAATGTTCAAAATTGTTGATAATTCACTACAATAACCATATCAAATCCTGGTTTTATTTGTAAAGTTTATTAGTTCAGATAAATATGATTAAACTGATCGAGTGTTGCCAGACGTTCTAGTCTGTACTGTACCTAAGTTTCGTTGTGAACTAGTTACACTTCCCGCTGGCGTTCGGGTCGTCACAGTGTGTATGTTTTTGTGTCTAGCTTTTATATTGGTCCCAGTGATAAACCTCTGCAAGAAATTATGCAGAGTGGGGCCCAATTTATACTTATCTATGTTTTTCATGTTTGTATTATTTTTCCTGTGCACCGAATATATAAATAAACGTCTCCCACTCTCTCAATAAACCCAGTCGTGTATATCGAGGAATCAAATTATTCACCGAAATTATCAGGATCATTATTTATGACAGAATTCTGTTTTCACTTTAAAGCAAGCACTGCCAAATGCATCGATGTGTGTCGGGAAGAAAAGAGAAACAAACTTTTGATAAGTCTCTTTGGTATTGTAAATTATGTTTATCTTGAGTACTGTATTTTAAATTAGGCTAAGAGTCCAGAAGCAACGTCAAAACGTGCCAAGTTAACAGCACAAGTTCCTTTAAACGTATGATAAGACTTGCTGGGTTTGCCAAGTCGCGACCTCAAGATAAATAAATACACATAAATACGTATAGCTCTTGATAAGCGTGAAAGAGTTATTTTCTCAAACATGCTTTGAAATGTATGCGTTAATGTCACGAAATGAAGCCATGAAGTTTGTTGTTTATGGCTCCCTACATTACTTCTTGGCCTAGGCCATAAAAGTAAGTATGAAAAACCATTATTGTCCGCTGCTGTAACTTTTTAAATTTGCTTACTAACATTAAACTGACAAAGGAAAAAAGGAAAAATTACATACAGTCAACTTACGACATTAAAAAAAATCTATCTTCTTTTATTTCTATAAAACCGCCTAAACTACTGGTGATGGATGGATGGATGTATGGATGTATGGATGGATGTATGGATATATGGATGTATGGATGGATGTATGGATGTATGGATGTACAGATGGATGTATGGATGTATGGATGGATGGATGGATGGATGGATGGATGTATGGATGGATGGATGTATGGATGGATGTATGGATGTATGGATGGATGGATGGATGGATGTATGGATGGATGTATAGATGTATGGATGGATGTATGGATGGATGGATGGATGGATGGATGGAAGGATGGATGTATGGATGGATGGATGTATGGATGGATGTATGGATGGATGTATGGATGGATGGATGGATGGATGTATGAATGGATGGATGTATGGATGGATGGATGTATGGATGGATGGATGTATGGATGAATGTATGGATGGATGGATGGATGTATGGATAGATGGATGGATGGATGGATGTATGGATGGATGTATGGATGGATGTATGGATGGATGTATGGGTGGATGTATGGATGGATGTATGGATGGATGTATGGATGGATGTATGGATGGATGGATGGATGGATGGATGTATGGATAGATGGATGTATGGATGGATGTATGGATGGATGTATGGATGGATGTATGGATGGATGTATGGATGGATGTATGGGTGGATGTATGGATGGATGGATGGATGGATGGACGGATGGACGGATGGATGGATGGTTGGATGGATGGATGATGATGATGATGATGATGATGATGATGCATGTTTGAGAAAAGCTCTATACAATCCTCGGCCGGAAGAGGGATTGCTGGACTCGTTTTATCCGGCCTCGTCTACGACTCGGCCGTATACCCCAAATCTCGTCCATCAATCCCTTACTTCACGGCCTCTGCAGTAATGTACTATTATTCTGACTTTGTTGGAGTCATCGTTATTTATTAGCGAAAACGTGAGGAATTTTTATTATTACTTGAATACATTAACATCTGATGAGAGAAGGGTCAACAATATTTGGTAGCGAGCGTCTTTTGAATGTGGTAAAATTAATTATTTAAATGGATGTTTCCATTAAATTATCATCGTCAGAACATAATGTTGACAAGAAAGAATTATTATTAATTAATTATTAATTAATTTTCTTTTATTTTAATTTAGTTAAGTTCGTTGGTGGGATATTAGTATTTAGAATGCAAAAATCCATATTGTTAACATTGAATAGTACTGAGTACCTATAACACATTTGTAGTACATTACTTCCGGTAAATTTAAAATATGTCAGCACAGGGTTATTAAATTCCACCTTTCAAACCAATTTTCGAAGTGTACTTTTCGAGTAATCAAATTACATGAATTTTCACGTGAAAAACGTTCAGTTGTGAACCCTATGCTGCAGGCAACAGGTGTGCCCATCTCCGAAAGGTTTCCGATATTTACAAGTTGCACGAGTAATAAAAAAAGTTCGACGCGCCAGACCTTTGTGTAAAAAATTAATCGTTTTTTAATTGGAAATCAGCTGGACTTCAATAGCTGTATTAATATATAAAACAATGGTGGTTGAAGAGCCATTAAAAAGTTTCTAAACCCAATTTAGAGCTGCTCGGATATTTAGCGAATGTTTTTTCAACGTTGCCGCGTTGTTGTCAAAGGGGATCGCTACTTCTGCCCTGAATGAAAGTTTAACGCTCGTTCCCAAAATATCTGAATTACAAAATACTAGATTGCCGACTTACCCTATTTCTAAAATACCAAATTCCCAGAATACCAGACTTTCCTGTCACTGTGTTTTACTCTATATCGGATTGCCAAAAAAGCCTTGTTTTCGATACACCATGTTCCATTCAAAACTAAATTTCTACCAGATAGTGAAATCATCAGGCTCGTCAGGCAGGTCGTGGTCGTCGTGGGGAGGCCAAGGGGTCGTGTTTTAGGAGCCTGGTGATTTCACTATCTGGTATTATGGGAATTCGGAATTTGAATGGAACATGGTGTATTGAAAACAAGCTTTTTTGGCAATCCGATAAAGAGAAAAACACGGTGACAGGAAAGTCTGGTATTCTGGGAATTTGGTAGGTATTTTAGAAATAGGGTAAGTCGGCAATCTATTATTTTGCAATTTTGATATTTAGGGAACGAGCGAACTCATAGCATCATCAAGCTGGGGCCTTTGTACGTCCCACTGTAGAGCACAGGCCTCCTCTCAGAATGAGAGGGCATGGGCAGTAGTTCCCACGCGGGAATTTCACACACACAACTGATTTCTTTCGCAAGTGTGAAGGTTTCCTCGCTATGTTTTCCTTTACCGCAAAGCTCATGGCAAATTTAAAATTTAATTTCGCTCGGAAATTAAAAAAAAATAACAGGTGCGGGCCCGGACTCGAACCCACGTCCGTCTGCTTGAGGGTACAACATCGCTTCACAAATATTATTTGAAGTTTTACACCTACTACTCAGCCAGTCACTGATTTGAAAGTTTCACCACCCCAGTGTCGGTCGGAGGTCATACAATAGAAATAAAAAAGTAAAAAAAAAATTAAAAATACATACAATCGAACATAGAACCTCCTCCTTTTTTTGAAGTCGGTTAAAATGGAGGAACTGCGGAGAAATATTACACTCTACAGGGTTACAAACGGTAGCGGTAATTTTAATATTTCCAGCGCTTATTTTTCTCCGCGCGGCTGTTTACATTGCGTACCAGCGGCTGCCGTTAGAAAAAGACAACTTTTCTAATTAAACTCGGCTTAATATTTAGTTACCCACACCCTTAATCTTTTTTGTACAATATAACTCTTTTAGGAGGCTTAACTGCGCGTCGGGAGAGGTTCCCTTCTCAGAAATAGGGTGAAATTCTTGCCGAGGGCAACAGGAATTAGCTCTCACGCAGTAACATTTTATAATTCAGCTGCCGTATTGTCTAACGCTTCTGACGCTTGCCTTCGCTTTCACCGTCTCTTTCTGTCATCATCTTATACCGTTTGACAGAAAGAGATAGTGATTGCGAAGGCAAGCGTCGGAAGCGTTAGACAATAAGCCGCCTGGTGTTGTTCACCTTTAACACTAACATGACATTATTTTAAATTCCAAAACACATTAGCGTAGTTTCATCATCATTATCATCTCAGGCTATACAATACGGTCCAATTGCATGCCATAGGCCTCCTCTCAGTTTGAGAGGGCTTGGGCCGTAGTTCCCATGCGGCGTGCTGTTAGGCCCTTAAGAGGGTTTATACCTGCTGAGCTGGCAACGTTGCATCTTTGTTAGTTTTTCTCGATTATTCCATAAAAAAGGAATGAAAATTAAAAATGTTATGTATACACCGACCGCTTTAGCCTAGTTGATAGTGACCCTGCCTACGAAGCAAGAGGGTCCTGGGTTCAAATCCCGGAAAGGGCATTTATTTGTGTGATGAGCACGAATATTTGTTCCTGAGTTATGGATGTTTTCTGTGTATTTAAGTATTTATTTATCTATATAAGTATGTCTATCGTCGTCTAGTACCCATAGTATAGTCGACCAAGTAAGTGATTTACCATTTTTTGTGACAGTTCCTACATCAGAATAAAAAAAATAAGGCTGATTGTCACACTGACTTGTGAGTGAAAATAGCCTTTGATATCTTAAGTCATACAACTGACATTGAACTTTAGGGTGGTAAAGGAGTTTCTTGGTCGACTATACAAGCTTTGCTTAGTTTAGGACTAGGTTGATTTGTGTGAGATTGTCCCCTAATATTATTATTACAAATATTATTTATTATACAGATTGTTCTAATATACAAGTTAATGTGTCTACTGCAATAATAATTCGTGATAGAATTTATTTTCTTTAAAAACGAACAAATTATTACCTAACGGTTTTTAAAGAAAATAAAAGTCTTATCACAAATTGTTATTGCAGTAGACACATTAACTTATATATTAGAACAATTTGTATACAAAATATTTTTAATTTTCATTCAATTTTTATGGAATAATCGAGAAAAACTAACAAAAATGCAACGTTGCCAGCTCAGCAGGTATAAACCCTCTTAACACACGCCATTGAATTAATTCGCAGTTGTGTGCAGGTTTCCTCACGATGTTTTCCATAAACGTAAAGCTCATGCTAAATTTCAATTGTATTTTCGCACACAAATGACTAATAATAATAAAACACGCGTATTTTTTTTTATATAAGAGGGGGCAAACGCAAATGCAAATGGGTCACCTGATGGAGAGCGATCACCGTCGCCCATGGACACCCGCAACACGAGGGGAATACAGGTGCGTTGCCGACCCTTTTTGGAATTTGTAGGATGTGTGTGAACCTAGCATATCAATTTATAGAATCTCAAAATGTAATCGCAGTTCTAGTAGCAACCCGAATAGTTCTACAGTTCTTGATAATTATTTTTTATAGTTCTGCTCATCAAAAAAATACAACGACGAAACGGAACGGACGGGTTGGACACGAAAGGCTCAGGCAGGACTGGTCTGTTTCGCGAACCTTGGGAGAGGCCCATTCTGGCCCATGTGTGTCTTTCGGCTGAAATGATGAGATAACTATTGCCTTGATCACACGTACCGGATAAACGGGGAGACAGTGCTCTCGGCCACTCGGTGCGTATAAACATAGCGCCGAGTGCTGGGCCGAGCGCTTGGCCGAAAGAAGCGGCGAGACAGTAGCTCGGCCCCCGTTCTATCTACTAGGCCGAGCACTTATTAGGCACTGTCTCGCTCGCTCACTCGGCAGGTCTGAAAGTTCACTGTCTCGCCTCGCCACTCGGCCACATGTCGCTTACATCACTGTCTCGGCCGAGAAACATTTTACTGTCTCGTCCGTTTACTCGGTACGTGTGATCTGGTGGTTTCAATGTTAAATTCAATCGTTGGCTAGTTCAGGATAAAGTTTCAACGTAAACGGTTAAAAATTTAGTAGGTAACTCTGCTATTCATACGACATTTTCTCATCAGTCGCGTACAAGAAGCCAGCTCAGTAATGGTTTTTAACAAAAGCACCGCTAACGAGACCTCGGCCACGCGGCTATTGGACAAAGCGCTAGCTTTAAAGATTTAAGTAAAAGCACGTATTAGGAACCCCTGGAGTATTAATGGTGTGTAGATTTTTAAAGTTTCTCTTTTGACACTTAAAAGGCGCGGATTTAAAAGCAGGTTGAACGTAAGTTAAGAGCACTACAGATACTGATGGAATATTTGAAAATTGAAGTTATACATATAGTTACTAGCTGTCGCCCGCGACTCCGTCCGCGAAGAATAATAGCGGTATAAAATACCGAATAAGGTGAAAAAAGTCTTATAAAAATTTGAGTGATAAAGACAGGGGGAAACGAGGACCTTTGACTCGTAACACCCCCTTTTTTTCAACACTTCAAGCGGCGCCTCACTTAAAAGTTCATTCACTCCTCAATTTCCCGTGCACTCATGAAAAGGCACGACCGAAAGATAAGGAAGAACCAATACTTCAACAGTGACATGAAATTCCACACTTCATTATTTTAAGGACGTTGTATAGTCGGGGTAAGAAAAGGTTCGTCACTTTTCGACCTTAACTCGTTGACATAGAGTCGAAAAGTGACGAACCTTTTCTTACCCCGCTATACCTGCTTCAGACGTTGAGACACTTACCCTAGAAAATGTGTTTTTAAAAATAAAGGAGTCTCCTTTACATTTCCAATATTTACGGTCCCTCTATGTGGCGTTCCTTTTTTCCACTCTGTATATATAAACTTCAAAGTCCAAAAAATTACCGTGTACCATAAAAATTACAAGTGCTACAAATCGACATACATAATATGTTAACAGTACTGTTAACTTTTTCTTATGTAGATTTGTAGGCTTCGATCAACAATACTACATAGTATTAGTACAATAACAATAGTAGAATTGTTGATCAAAGTTTGTAGGACTTAATTGTGATGTTTGTGGTACAGGAGCCTGACTGACTGACATAATCAACGCATAGCCCAACCCCTCTGAAGCTAGACTTGAAATTTGGAACACATCACATATACCTTGAGTGTCTTAGACTAAGAAGAGAATTTTCGAAATTTATACGAGATAGGGAATAAATGAGATTTATAATTTTCGCTTCAAAGTGGCCCTATCTTCGTAACTATAATTATTATTTACTAGTCTTGCGTCCGTAGCTTCGCCCGCGATAAATTAATTTTCCCGTAGGAAAAGGTATTTTCCCGCGGTAAAAAGTAGCCTATGTCACTCAGGTGATAATGTAGCTTTCTAACAGCAAAATAATTTTTGAAATCGGTCCAGTAGTTTTTAAGTTTATTCGTTACATACAAAAATACAAATCTTCCTCTTTATAATATTAGTGTAGATTATGACAAATTAAAGTGAAGTGAAGTGAGTGAAGGCTGCAGGTTCAGGGTGGATGCAAGTCGCTTCCAACCGTAATGATTGGGCGTAAATGAGGGAGGCCCATGTCCAGCAGTGGACGTGGACGTCCTACGGCTGAAATGATGATGATGATGATTAATTAATGATGGAAAAGTGTAATGGCTTTTGACTTTAGGACATACGATGTTATGGATCGCGATCGCGAACGAGACCTCGAAATTACTTGTAAAAACACGTTAGCATTCAACACATGATAGGTGGTAACGTCTGAAGTACAGACAAGTGGCACAAAGCGACCGTCCAACACCCTATTAGCGCGTTGTTTTTGTTCTGTAGTTAACAGCAGCTTTGCGTGGAATACTTAAGAGTTTTTGTACAACTATTGCTTAAGTAGCCCGTATTTCTGTGATGAAACCTTTCTCGGTTAACGTTACATAATCAGCTTCATGCCGAACTCTTAGAGCGGTTTCTGATTAGGGTTTTAGGGCCTGTCCGCACAGCGATATTTCACCACGCGGTTTTTTAAATTCTGTAACACATTGAATCTTATGGACGTAGCCGCGTGGCTAGATTCAATAGATTAGCTAGCGTTTTTGGAAGCGCATGTAAGCGCGTCTAAGCACGTTTTCTGCCACTCGTGCAACTGGTCCAACCATTGACGAGTTTCATCATCTGAGGCTATACGTCTCACTGCAGGGCACAGACATCCTCTTAGAATAAGAGGACTTCGGCCGCTAGGGCCAGTGCGGACTGGCAACTACACACACCGTTGAATTTCTACGCAAGTGTGTGCGGGCTTCCTCACACGTAAATTAAGAAAAACAGAGGTGCGTGGCCGGACTCTAACTCGAACCCGCATGGGAACTACGGCCCAAGGCCTCTCATTCTGAGAGGAGGCCTGTGCCCTGCAGTGTGCCGTACATATATAGGCTGGGATGATGAAACGACCGCAGAAAAAAACGCTCATCTCAAACTTAAACGGGGTCAAACTGTAAAATTTGGAAAACTCGAGCCTCCCATGCAAATTTCGCTCCCATATTCGTGAATTAAGTCAAGTTTGTCTGCGGAGGCGGTTCTGAAGCACGGTGATACCCTATTGGTACTTAGGCACGTCTGAATGGCTCTCGAACATTCGGCAAGACAAGACTTTTCGGCGCCGTGCGCCAAATGGAAATGCATGATTAATATAACTGAATAAAACATTCCGAACTTCGAACTGTAGTTTCCAGATTAGCTTTCTGAATACTTGGAGAACTGAATCGCTTATGCGGTTAGAAGTTTCGCTTTAGAAATCATCATCATCGTCATCAAATCGATCGACCGCCGTAGGATCGACATCCACTGATGATGCTTCGGAGAAAGGCGAAACACTCATGTCATGTCTGCATTTTTATTTTTATGGTGGTGGTTCTCTTGTTTGTGGATTTAGTTGTATTTGTAACAAAATTTTATTTTTTAAGGCTTGTGCAGACCGGATGCGTGTGGAGAGTGGAGCTGTGGGAGGGATGGCACACTAGATGCGTGCACATGGTGCTCCATCTTTCTTACAGTTTCATTAATTACAACTGGTGACCTTAATCTGACTACTTCGCGTAGAAGCAAAATAAGTATTCCATTTATTTTAGAAATTTTGTTTAAAAGGGAAAAGCCGGATCAAAATGGAATCGGGACCACAACAGATTTGGGTATTACGTACGATTCTTACTGAAAATTGCTTAAGGGTGATTGTAAATTATGGCAGTGCTAATGAATTTCAAACTTAAGCCGTGGCGTTAAGAACCTGTTTTCCGAATGAAGATAGGGGTGTTGGGTTCAGGTATGGAAAACCCAAGTCGAAAGGAGGCGGCTAATAATTAAGTTGAACAATATTGTAGTTAAGGATTACTTGGTCGGGTTGTTTACGTTGAAAATCAAGGCGCGGTATTTAATATTTTAGGTACAGATTTTGTGAAACCGACACTTATTTTAATATTTAAACAGTTCGCCGTACAGCAAACTAAGGTAGAAATTAGTCCTAGAATAATTAAGTAGCGATTCGTGCTAGTCAAAAACTCGAGTAGTGTTTTTGAGCAAGAAAATCCTAGAGGAGAAAATACTTATTCTCACATTTATCTCAATGGTTCAGTGACAGCCTATTCACTCTAGCCCTGAAAAGTCCTAGGTTGTATTTAACTGGAAATACAGCAGAGGATGTGACCGAATTCCATTCCTTAGTAGTTCGTATTAGGAATGAACCGAACCTGCAGGCTTATTGTCTAACGTTTCTAACGCTTGCCTTCGCAATCACTATTTCTTTCTGTCAAACGGTATAAAATGATGATAGAAAGAGACGGTGAAAGCGAAGGCAAGCGACAGAAGCGTTAGACGATACGTCCTCTGAAAGACGGTTCCCTCGCCCGATGTCCGTTGGTAAAATGGAGATGGAGGAATCGAATCATGTAATTCCTGCTCACAGACTAAACTATTATACAAATACGCGTAGCACAAAACGCAGTAACACGTCATTAACTGCAGAGTGCTACTAACTAAAATAGTCCCAATGCGACCGTACCCAGCCAGACGTTAAATCAGTGGCCCAGTTTACTTAATCGGGTTCGGTCAAACTGCTATAAACATAGTAAATAATTGAAGCATTGTTTTCGTAAACAGTGCTGTTTGTTTCTATTTGTCAATTGGGAAATTAGTCAGCTATTCTATGCGGTAGTGTAGGCGCGGGCGGTTGATTAGTTGCCAACTGAAATAATTGAATTAACTGTAAGCATCCAACAAAACTTTTCACAGTAAAGAACTATCCGACCATTTCATTCCAGACCCCATCATAGAACGTTCTCGCAGTAAGTTTCCTAATGATTTCCCGTATCAAGCAATGCGATGTCACTGTGTGTTTTTCTTGGAAAAGGTCCCAGACTGGGTCAAGTACACTGGACATAAATTAAAAATACAAGAAAGGATTTTACCACCGAATAGCTTAGCAGTTAGTGACCCTGACGATGCACGCGATCGAGATAAAGGACCCGAATTCGAAGTCTGATAAGAGCAGACATTGTTTTGATAAATATAAAATGTGTTCTGGAGTCATATGGATGTTACAAAGACAGGGAGGAATTTAAAGCGTGAAACAAAATTAGTTTTATAACTCAGTTCATGCCGTGCAACATAATGCACTAACTCAATTGTTAAAATAAGTGACAAAATTTAGGATTTCCATACTTTGTTGAAATGAAATCACAAACTCAATGTATGACCACCTCAAATTAAATACGACTAATTAAAACACTTGGGCATTATATTATACAGAATTAACTGAGTTAGAAACGCTAATATTGTATCACGTTTTATATTACACCCTATATGTATTTAAAAATATATCTTTGTGTTTGTTTATCCATTCACTAGCTTATTGAGGCTATGTCAATTAGTGTCAATTGTCTCGCGGTATTTTATTTGTTTTTATCTAGAGTAGCACAAAGACGAGTGCTATATCTATTTAGAAGAAACAAAACATAATGACATAAATCGAATCTTATCATTAAGTTTGGTATCAGATAACGTAAGGTCATACAGAGAAAGCAAAAAATTCAAGTCGACCTTATCAAGGTTAGAATAGTCATGACAATCACATTTTTAATAGGTACTGGTTATAAGCAAATGGTTATATGTACGCCCATCCATTTAGAACTTCATCATCATCATCATTGCAGTCATTTGATTTCGAAATACCCTCCTGTGCCTGCGACACAGAGTTCCCTGGTAACCCTAGTGCACGAAAGGAACACAACTTATTCCCTAAATGGATCTGGCTAGCAAATATTCAAACATTCGAACATCAAAATATCTTCACACTTTCTCATTCAAATATATAAAGTAGGAAGTAGAATAGGATTTGCCCCTTTGCCCAAAGGTCACTATCAAGTGGAATAATCCACCTCCACAATAAACATCAGTGCAGTATATTTACTAACACTCAACATCCTCAACAATTGGACTTTGGCGACCTAATCCAATATTAGACGTTCGATAGCTCAATTTGTGTTGTGATGAACCAGGCAATGTCCCTTGTAATTGAATCTAATTAACTGGACTTAGTTTTATTTTATTTTGAGTTATTTAATGTTAAATAGTCGAGTCGTAGAAAAAATATTGTATGCAACGGTGTATAATTTGGTCTTAACGGCTCGTGCCGTCTTCCATTGCGATACTCGCATTCGCTCGTATCGCAACTCACGTCACTCGCCTTTTAAGACCTCACTTATACAACCGTTACATAAAATACTATTATACACTAGATAGAGCTTCGCCGGCATGAAAACGTCCCGAAAAATATAAGCCAACTGTTGGCTTATATGTCATTTGCCTGCCTCCCTTCAGTTTGAATGACGTAACGCGATCGTAATATGAAGCTGTCAAATAGATTTTTTGGACGTTTTGTATCGCAATGTTTGCTACTGACACTCTATCTAGTGCATAAATAATCTAAGATTAAGTATTAATTAATTTTGATTAACTTGAGTTAAGGTTAGAAAAAGATACTGGCTAAAGCATAAAATTTCACTAGATTAGACGATAAAATTGTAATAAGCAAAGCTTTATCTACGGAATTAAAAATTTAGGCTTCAATTTAAACACTTCCGAACTTCGAAAAATCTACCACCGGTTTGGAAAAACCCTGTTGAGTAGAATCCGGCAAGATACAAGGTATATTTGAACATAAAACTATAAGACTCACTCATAGTGAAAATACTATACGGATCACTCACAGACTTAAAGACTAAAACGAGTTTAACGTGCGCGTTTGGTAGCCACCGTGACGTGTGACTCCGGGAGGAAGGGCTACGGATTAGCCCGAATCATGTCGAGTTTAAACTCGTTTTAAGACGTGAATGATCCGTATATTTTTTTCAAACAGATCTGCAATGTTATTAAATTACATACATCTGAAGTATTTTACTCCACAATTTTTTTTAACACAGTAGGTATTTGGGACTAGGGATCGTCATTGCGGATTGGAATTACGAGTGTTTCCAAACATCCCTGTCCATGATATAATCATTAATCTTATAGTACGGCCTAGATATTAATGTTTTCCTGACGATGGATTTGAATTTTGTATCCGTTTGGTCGGTTATTTCTTTTGGAATTTTATCATAAAAACGTATGCAATTATCTTGTCACTTTAACGTCATGTTCAAAAAGTCATACGAAATTATGTTTAACGAACTTAGTGAACGAATACGTAAAACACTATCTCAAATAAAGCGAAATTTGTACTAAGGCTACTAGGCAACTGATAATACTTAGATAAATACATACTTAACAAATGTAGCATCCATGACTCAGAAATAAATCTTCGCATTCATCATAGAAGTAGCTAACCCTACCGGAATTCGAATCCGTGCGACCTCTAGCTTCATGCTCAGGGTAACTAACCGCTAAGCTAACCGGTCGTCAGTCCACTAGAGTTAGAGACTAAGTCGCTAAGTAGGCAACACTGACGAGCGCGAACATTGACATTCTAGAAGTTTATCTATCATGTTATTCGAGTATAGTTTGTGGAGTTGCCCTAACCAGTAAGAGGATTGGGCAGTCACGGTTGTTATACTCATTCATCATCATCATAGCAGCCGAAAGACGTCCACTGCTGAACATAGGCCTCCCCCAAGGCTCGCCAAATAGATCGGCCCTGCGCCATCCGCATCAAATGCGTTCCCGCTACATTCACCACATTTAGGCCTACCTACAATATCAATATTCAATATCAATATTTCATTTTCAGGAAACAAAACATACAAACCTAGACCTTGTTCTGATTGACAACATATCAGATATTACTAGCTCAAAATCGGTTACCGTTTAGGTCACTATTCGAGCGTTTCAATTTCACATTCGTGGTCATATTTTTACTAATTGAGTGCAGATTTTGAAGGCATTTTCGGCTATTTATTAGAGGTCTAGCCCTTCTACCAAATAACTGGAAACTATATCAAAATCTTCTGCTATTTCTACAAAAAAGGCGTCCACGAAAGTAATCTCGGGAAAATGCTCCAATAATGACCCGTTTATGGATCGGGAACCGTTATCGCCGTTTGTACAGGTCGATTCAAAAGAGCTGGCACGAATGAATTGAATGAGTGAATGAAATAATGTGTTACCCATTTGAATACGCTTCACACAAATGAGTTGATAAATATCAAACTCCAATATGTCCACCTATGGTGACTCTTGATTTTTTACTGAAAATACAATAAAATAACGAAAATAGGGATCATAATCTCCATGTCATTTATTGCGGACATATTCTCACCTGATCAAAAGTGTAGATGAGGCCAAAGGCGTACCTCACTGGTTCAGTAACAGCCTATTCACTCTAGCCTTGAAGAGACCTAGGTTGTATTTATTTACATGTAAATACAGTAAATACAGACGACGTTATGAATTATTTACGACGTTATGAGTTATTTTGGTCACGTTAGTTTGATATTTTATCAATCTAATATATAAAAATCTCGTGTCACGGCCACGGTGTTTGTTATCGGACTCCTCCGAAACGGCTTGACCGATTTTTATGAAACTTTTTTTTTCTACAGGGTTATTTGTAATTCACTAGCATCCTTTTAACCCTAAACTCCTACCACTTAAACAAATGTTTTTTGTTTTACGGCTTTTGTCATAACTTAATATTTTTGGTGTAATAACGTTTTGAAAAGTTGAGATTTCCTCTTATTTTTACGATACTCTGTGTATTTGTATGGGAAAAAAAGTGCTTCATTTTTAAAAGTCGTAAAACAAAAAACATTTGTTTGAGTGATAGGAATTCAGGGTTAAGAGGATGTCAGTGAATTAAAAATAACCCTGTACAGGGTTATTTGTAATTCACTAGCATCCTTTTAACCCTAAACTCCTACCACTTAAACAAATGTTTTTTGTTTTACGGCTTTTGTCATAACTTAATATTTTTGGTGTAATAACGTTTTGAAAAGTTGAGATTTCCTCTTATTTTTACGATACTCTGTGTATTTGTATGGGAAAAAAGGTGCTTCATTTTTAAAAGTCGTAAAACAAAAAACATTTGTTTGAGTGATAGGAATTCAGGGTTAAGAGGATGTCAGTGAATTAAAAATAACCCTGTACAGGGTTATTTGTAATTCACTAGCATCCTTTTAACCCTAAACTCCTACCACTTAAACAAATGTTTTTTTGTTTTACGGCTTTTGTCATAACTTAATATTTTTGGTGTAATAACGTTTTGAAAAGTTGAGATTTCCTCTTATTTTTACGATACTCTGTGTATTTGTATGGGAAAAAAGTGCTTCATTTTAAAAAGTCGTAAAACAAAAAACATTTGTTTGAGTGATAGGAATTCAGGGTTAAGAGGATGTCAGTGAATTAAAAATAACCCTGTATATTCGGTAGGTCTGAATAGGTCGTAGGCTGTTTTTTATGCCTATCCCATTCTTCGCGGACGGAGTCGCGGGCAACAGCTAGTTTAAATATGAAAATGACATGCATCAGTTACTTTCCTACAAAATTGTCAAAGTGACATTACTTTGATTCGATCCATTCGTGCCAGCTCTTGTCGACCTGGTAAAGGCTAGTTTTCGCTTTAATTTAAGCATCTAAGACAATCAACAATTTAAACGTACTCAATTATCAATAGGAATGTTCCCCAAAAACTTATCAAGCATAGTTCGAATCGATAGTAATTGAAGATCGTAACCAAATTTAAGATCCATGGCTACCCTTAATGGAAGGCCCTTGTTAAGTGGCACGATCTGATTAGGGAAAAGGGTTTACTATCGCAATTAGTAGATTCTTATCAGCGGTTATAGCAAATGGTTCCGCGACCGGCACGCAATATTTGGTTTGCGTTACCCCACTTTTATGATAAAGCTTAAGCGAAGAACGAATTAGAGGCAGCGAAATATAGTAACAGATCTTATATGTACTGCGAAAATAACAGTGGTCTGAGGCCGTATTGTCTAACTCTTCTGACGCTTGCCTTCGCTTTCACCATCTTCTTATGTCATTTTAACCCCCGACACAAAAAGAGGGGTGTTACAAGTTTGACCGCTATGTGTGTGTGTGTCTGTCTGTGGCATCATAGCTCTTAAACGGGTGAACCGATTTGGATGCGGTTTTTTTTAATAGAAAGCAGGTTTCTTGGCTATGGTTCTTAGATATGTTTTATCATAATCGGTTTAGCGGTTTTAAAGTTATCAGCTCTTTTGTTAGCTGCGGAAGGGATGTTAGACATAATGGGCATTGAATTAAAACAGCCATACTCAAAGTGTGTTCCGCGGAACCCTAGGGTTCCGCGATACCCCTGTAAGGGTTCCGCAAGACTTGAAAAAAAAATTCAAAACACCTCCCTCTGGTCGACCGTTCTGACGCCTATTAATAAAGAATACACTTTTAAAAACTATTGTTTTATTGTAGGGTTCCGTCAAGTATTTCGCTTTCCAAAAGGGTTCCGTCACCAAAAAAGATTGAGAACCGCTGACTTAAAATGTTCAAACATACGAGTGACATAATTGCGGTGGGGGTTTTATTTATAGTTATATACCGTTTGACAGAAAGAAATAGCGATTGCGAAGGCAAGCGTCTGAAGCGTTAGACAATAAACCGGTCAAGTGCGAGTCGGACTCGTACGTGAAGGATTCCGTACGTCTCCGTACAATGTTTTAAAAATAGTCAGCAAAAAAAATTATAAAGAGCGAATTAAATGCACTGAAAAAAATCAAGTTATTTATGACGACTCCCTTTAAATTTTTAACTTTACTTTATTTTTAGCGCCTAACTTTGTTGTTTATTCGAACTTTTACGAAAAAAATAAACTAGTGAGAAAGAAGCTCTGGAGTAAAGCTGCAAACGCACAGACAGCGGAGGCGTGCCGGTGCGGTGGCAGTGACGGTTGTAATATTCTAACATGTATGAACGAGTTCGCGGTACGGTACCGCACAACCGTTCATACAAGTTAGAATATTACAACCGTCACCGCTAGTGACGTGCCGAGTCGCTGTTTTGAAGAATCGAGTCGACTCGAGTCATTTTATGTGGTATTCGAATCCTGACTCGATTCCGCGACTCGAGTCAGTTAATATGTTATTCGAATCCTGACTCGATTCCGCGATTCGAGTCCAGTGAAGACCTACTCGAGTTATGTTTGTTATGTTTGGTATCTATTTGAATTTTTACTCTAGTCAAGAAATTCAAGTCCAGAAATCAAGTCCGTTACCAATTGGGAATGGATGAAAATATTAAAAGTGCTTGAAACTTTTTTTATCGATAGGAATAACCTTCCCAATTAAGTAAAAAAATTGTCAGATTTTTCAGTTGGATCAATTAATTTTAAAAAATTAAACAGTTTTTAATCGCGCCAAATTACTCGGCTACAGATTGTTGAAGTCTTTTTCCATAGTCCACAACAAAAGAATTAAAAAAAAAGTTCTGTCATTAGACGGTCTCGCTTGACATCACAAACATAACCTCTACGCGCTTTCGAAGTTATTGGATTATCTAGATTTTACGACTGCTTTTCCACAACGGAACTTCGATACTGCCTGCTTTTACGACTACCTTCGCTTTGGACCCTGGAATTGACATTGGAAGCTGCTACGACGACCTACGGAATTGGAACTTCATATCATCGACATCTATCGACATGGATAACATTGAGTTTGTTCGAGCGGACTCTTCGAATCTGCCAAACGTGGATACAGTGGTTTGGGAGTTTTTGAAAAATAGCGACAAGCACAACGTTGCTGAAATATGAGGCGTCAAAACTCTGATGTGAGTACTGCATCTCTTAAAAGAGTTAAGGAATATCTTTCGGTTAACTTTGCTTATCAAAGAAAAAAAACTTAGCAGTGAATTGAACAACTTATTTGATTCCTGGTTGTCTGATGATGTTGATGCTGAATTTTCTTCAAAATACTTTTACAACCTTATTCCTTCTTTAAAAATTATTTTCTTATCATTGTGCACTGTGCAGGTCTTCACGGGACTCATATGTTGAAACTGCAATTGGCTACCCATGTAGAAGTCCGAAGATCTGGTAGTTTTTGTGAAGTGCGAGCTAAAGTTGAACTCAAACACAAACTATCCAGTAAATACTTCACAGTGATAGCTTACTTGATCGAATCTGAGGACAACATTACTGAGACACATCATGCAATCGTTGTATAGCAGCAGCTGACAACTATATGTCTAGGTAAGTAGATTTAGTTAAATAGTTAAGTTCTCATGGCGAATTATCCACACTGTAATGCCATAAGAATATTTTAATTTTGTTAATAAATGAATAAGACTTTTTCTTTTTTCAAGTTCTGTATCCAAAGGGTAAAAATGGGACCCTATTACTGAGACTCTGCTGTCCGTCTGTCTGTCTGTCTGTCACCAGGTTGTATCTCATGAACCATGATAGCCAGACGGTTGAAATTTTCACAGTTGATGTATTTTGGTTTTATAGATAATGGTACTACCCTTTGTGTGCGAGTCCGACTTGCACTTGGCCGGTTTTTTGAGAATTTAGGCCCATTTCACCACTCTTTTAAGTACCTGTAATTTTATGTGACAGATGCATGTGATGCCGTTTCTGTTTAATCAAACTTATAGGAAGGTGGTTAAAAGGGGATTAGAAGGCAAAAAGCACAAAATCTGTGGACTATCATCCTTTTCATATAAGTAGCTTGGGTATGGTGACATTTGGTTTTTTCCATTCCACACCTAGTATGTTTCAGGCCAATACTTTACAAAAAATATATAATTGAATCCCGAAAAAATAAAAAATATGTATTTCTCCACAGCTTAAAATATTTCGTAATAATAAATATCATATTATCTAAGGGCCACAGGCACAGTTCAGGGTTAAAAAATTAAATCGGTAACCTTGGGTTAAGAATGACAGTTCCATACATTTTGACACTTGTTAACCCTGGGTTAGCAGTTAACTCGGAGTTAAGTAGCTAACCCAGGTCCGCAAGCCGGCCTAAGTAATAAGCATTTTACACTGTACTTAAAGATAAATTACATTGACCTATGTTTTTCAGGTGGGTGCGCCTATGTTCAGCAGTGCTCTACTTTCAGCTGAACTGAAACGATGCTGTGATGGCTTACTTAGTCTCGAGTTTCAAAAATAGCTTCAGCCTTAACATAAACCTATTACTGGAAAAAGAAGACTCCATCACTTTTTTGTAAAGGCTTTTTGAAATGACGAGACTTAAAGCCCTGCTTTATTAGAATAGCCTTAAAAGAGAACCGATAGGCTTACATTAAGAGCTAAAAGCCTATAGTACTCTGAAGCACTGATTATAAATATAAAATGTTTTTTTTAATGTTTCTTGTTTGTATTGTGATGAAATTAAATATTTGACATAATAACAGCATTTTAAAATTTATTTTAAGTCTGATTGTGTATCTAACTTGTTTGATAATTTCTTAATAAAGAGGAAGTTATTATCAACAGTATTTATTGATATTCAAATATTGTGCATCCAAAAGCATTTAAATAAACAGATTATGCAGGTAACCAAATACTTTTTTGTGGGGCATTGCATTGCAGGTACAGCTAGTCATACAATACAATACAAATATTCTTTATTGATCACCAAAAACAGTACAGTGAAATTATAAAAATAAAAATTCAGGTAGGCAATAGGCGGTCTTATCGCTAAAAAGCGATCTCTTCCAGACAACCAATTACTCAGAAATTAATAAATATCAAGAGACTAATGTAGGTGGCAGAAATAACAGACAAGAGAAACGCAGTATTACTTAATAGACATACTCATATTATAAATGCATAAGTAAGTTTGTGAGAATGTGTGTTTTTTACTCCTTCCTGCTAAAACGGCTGCACAGATTTGAATTAAATTTGGTATATAGATAGTTAAACTTCCGGAATAACTTTTTATCTCGTTATTTCTATATGGGATTTTAATGTGCGAATTCCCATGGGAATTTTGTAAAATCCTTTAATTTCAATCAAGCTGCTTACGCGACCGAAGTCGCGGGTAAAGGCTAGTTTTCAATAAAACAATATGATTTCATCAGTATGCTTTTATTATAGGACCCTGTAGATTTATTAAACCGCATGCAATTAAAACTATTCCATCTAAATATTTTAAATGATTATGATTAACTACAGAATGAGGTTTTAACATATAAAACTCCCGTACTCTTCTTATGACTCTCTCTACATGAATTCTTAGGCTAGCAATGACTTTAGTCTGAATAACTTCTTTTTTTGTTAAGCTTTTGTTGGTCAGCACACTTGGAGGACGAAGAAGCTTAACATTTTTCGTGCTTAATAATGCTTCTATTTGTTTAAATCCTCTATCTGCCATGATGACGGCATTGGGTGGAAGAATATCTATGAACCCACTTTCCTGCGTGATGGCTTTGTCTGATA
Source organism: Archips xylosteana (assembly GCA_947563465.1). NCBI lineage: Eukaryota > Metazoa > Arthropoda > Insecta > Lepidoptera > Tortricidae > Archips > Archips xylosteana. The sequence continues at coordinate 16,971,326 of OX387361.1, read as the reverse complement.
TTCTTCCACCATAACCTTTTGATATAAATGAAATAAAGCCAGCTGGTGTACACCCAATCAAATATTTTACAGTATTACAGGATTTGTACTGTGACCAAGTCTGTGCTTGTTTGGCTGGATCACTAGGTTTTTCTATTTGGATCTCAAAGCAATCAATAATTATTTGGACATTTGAATATCTACTTTTGAAGACTAAGGGCAAATTCTTTTTTATTTCCATTAAACTTGGCAGATAAATAAAACTTTGAAAGTATGTGGCCAAAACAAAGACATTTTTTTCAAATATAAGACTAATAGTTGACCTGGCCATTTCAAATTGGTCACTCATTCTCATAAAAGTGTTGTTATTTTTTATTTTGAATAAAGTCACAATAATATGAAGTGCTAGACATGAACATTCTTTTGCTAAAAAATCTATAACCCACCAAAAGTTTTTTGGTAATCCTAAGTACATTTTTGGTTTATTTCTAATAATTTGCAATATATTTTTTCTTCCAATTTTTTCATCATAATTAATGCCACTTGAGGATGTATCTGATTCAAAGTTTGATGATCCAAATAGAGAAGCAGATGGACAAGGACTCTCATCGCTGTCTGGTAATTGTGATAATTTTGATGGCATTACTTTCATACCCTTTATTTTGCGTGCCCTAAAGTTTGTGCTTTTATTTTCCGTTTTCGGTTGGGCTATAACAGATTTGTGTTTAAGCAACATATTTTCACATTGAATGGCTGCATCAACCTGAAACATAAATTCAAAGATACACACACCAGCCTATTTAGTAGAACTACAGGCAAGGGTCATCAACTTTGAATTCATACAAAGTTATACATATTTTACTCTTCTTTTATTCACTAACAGCTAACCCACAAAACTAAACTATCTGCCTTGTCTGTTTTCCTGCATTTTATGGACCTGCATGTTTCTGCAGATCAAGGGTAAATGGGCAATGAAGTGTGATTAAATTCAAGTTCCCACTAAATGCTTCAATTTTATTATCATCATCATCTCAGCCTATATACGTCCCACTGCAGGGAACAGGCATCCTCTCAAAATGAGAGGGCTTGGGCCGTAGATCCCACGCGGGCCCAGTGCGGATTGGGAACTTTACACACACTATTGAATTTCTTTACAGGTATTTCCTTGCAATGTTTTCTTTCACAGTAAACCTCATGGTAAATTTATAATGTAATTTCACACATACATTTCGAAAAACTCAGAGGTCTGAGCCCCGGCTTGAGCCCACAACCCTTTACTTGATAGGCCATAGGTCAAACCACTATGCTACCTCGGCTTTACAAAAAATAATTAAACTAATACTTACACTATGTGGGATTTCAATGTCAAGTGTATTGGAGCATGATGAGGAGGCAGCATTCTCAACAGCTCTTGAAGTGGTACCTTTAAATGCATCAACCTATAATAAAATAATTATTATTTGTGTATCAAAATGAGACTTACCATAGCAATTAAATATGTACATAACAACAAAATAGGGCCCAGTTGCGTAGTGAATTACAGGCAAATACAATCAAGTCAAGTGCAGTGATGTACACATATCAGCTTGATGAGCTGCTAGTGAATGACATCATAATATCATGGGAGGGCTTGAGCCGTAGTTCCCACGCGGGCCCAGTGCATATTGGGAACTTCAACACACCATTGAATTTCTTCTCAGGTGTGTGCTGATTTCCTTACGATGTTTTCCTTCACCATATATAGCTCATGATAAATTTCAAATGTATTTGTGCAGGACGCCGCACTAATAGACGATTAAGATTTATGTTATATTATAAATCACCTGTTTAATTATGTTACCTTAAATCAATTATTAAAGATACGCAATTACTGCTTTTCATTCCCAATGATTTAGTTAAGTAAAGTCTACCGGGTTTGATTCCCGGGCCACCACGGAACCTTGTCGTAGTAACATTTACTTCGCTCAAGAGGCATAGTCTATCCTTAGCTTAAATTTAGTTGCTACAATAGGGTTCTATGTGGCCTGGGGATTGAACTAGCCCACTACAAGAATATATGTAAAACCAATTTTGGTTGAAAAAGGGCTAACCTAATTGGCCCTTTTATTATTGGTAAATAATGTCTAAGTCTGATAGGCTAACACTGTATATTAGATTATAATTGATTAATATGTTTATTGGTTAATAAATGCTTCTCGTCGTCCGCTCGGGTCACCCAACGAATGGCGCCCTCGAGCGCCGAAATAAAGGTAGGCCTCCGGGCCAGGTAATCAATCGACTTTGAGGAGCGACACCGAGCGGACCTGGGAAAAACTACAAGGAAGAAACTGGCCTTTCATTCAACCAGCTGCAGGCTGCTGCTGCAGCTGGCAGACCAGACCCCAAGCTGCAGGGCAAGTCGAAGGGTGTCCTGCACAGTAATGTTGCACATAAATTGATAAACTCAAAAGGTGCCAATTCAAGTGCAAACTTACGTTTTATGCTACTGCTACCTGTGTTGGAAAGGCGATGGAACAAACTACTAGGCTAGGCCATTACGGCTTTCTTTAATGTATGACATATAGAGGTTTCTTTGTAATTTTTCCTCTCATAACTAACTAGAAGAGATTCTTATTATGGATAAGTTCACGTTTTTACTATTTTCTGTGTATCATTTGAATTTTTACTGTGAAATAAAGAGGATAACTTACATTATATTAATACAATAAAAACAAACAGCATGCAACTTACTTTTCTTGGTATATTTTTAAGAGTAGCATTCAATTTGAGTCTTGGTTTAGCACCAGAAACATATTGCTCATAATTGTCTAAATCTTCTTTCAGCTAAAAAAAAGAAATAGATGTTATAACTAAGTATAGAGTTCAAGTTATAGAGTGAAAGGTTGGTATTTTTTTAACAATGTATCATGGATCTAATTAAGAAAGACTGAGCTCTTGGAACTTCTTTTCTTAATATAATGTAACAAAATATTTCAACACCTACATATTTGGTAATAGAAAATAAAGTATGTACTTAACATACTAACATGTGGGTGCAATATTATACCATATATATGTATAGGTAGATATCATATGAAGAAACTTACGTTTAAATGATCCTCACAGCAAAAAAGTGGGCGTTTTGGACAATTTCTGCTTAACAGTTGGCACCAGCTATATTTCAGTTCTTTTCTAAGTGTAAAAAATCTCAAATAAGGTTTTTTAGCGTCAGTATTGGTGCATGTTGGAACAAAACATGCTTTTGGCTCCCTCCAACGTTGATGTTCAGCAGAACTCATGGTAGCGAAAACTTAAATCACGATTGTATTAAAAGTCCAGTTCCAATTCCGTAGGTCGTCGTAGCAGCTTCCAATGTCAATTCCAGGGTCCAAAGCGAAGGTAGTCGTAAAAGCAGGCAGTATCGAAGTTCCGTTGTGGAAAAGCAGTCCAGTCGTAAAATCTAGATAATCCAATAACTTCGAAAGCGCGTAGAGGTTATGTTTGTGATGTCAAGCGAGACCGTCTAATGACAGAACTTTTTTTTTAATTCTTTTGTTGTGGACTATGGAAAAAGACTTCAACAATCTGTAGCCGAGTAATTTGGCGCGATTAAAAACTGTTTAATTTTTTAAAATTAATTGATCCAACTGAAAAATCTGACAATTTTTTTACTTAATTGGGAAGGTTATTCCTATCGATAAAAAAAGTTTCAAGCACTTTTAAAATTTTCATCCATTCCCAATTTTATAACAAAAAGGAAAAATCGAAAAGGAGTATCTTCAAACAGCATAGTATTCATTCATTGCATAAGTAAAAGAGATTGAATTCAAGCGAGTCAATCTGACTCGAATACTAGACTCGAGTCAATTGTACTCGCATAATACAATCGAGTCAGCGAGTACGAAACCGATTCTCTCTGACTCGAGTACCGAATCGAGTCTGGCGTACTCGAATCAAAATATTTTTGTACTCGAGTAGGCGAGTCCTAAGCAGGAATCGAGTTTGACTCGAGTCAAGCCGTACTCGGCACATCGCTACGCCACCGCACCGGCACGCATCCGCTGTCTGTGCATTTGGAGCTTTAAAATTTAAGAACAACTAAATCATACGTCGTTGAAATTAATTAAGTTATAATTATACATCTAACAGAACATAGGGTGCGTCCTACAAGATATAACTACAAAACATCTAATTTCATCTTAATAACGTTTACAGGATATTGTAGCGACTACTATTTCTACAATCCAACGCAACGCTTCGCTCCCGCCTTAGCCTTCGATGTTCGGTTTTTTTTTTTTGTAACAGAGCGGAAAAAATGAATGGATTGCTTGATTAGTTGCTTGCATCAAAGTTTTTAGTGAATTTATACGATTTAAATCTTAGGTGTTATGAACATTATACGCATTGATCGTTATATCAATTGATATTATATATAAACAACGTTATACATTACAAAATTAGATATTTTATAATTATACTTTTCGTTCATTATATCCAGTGAACGTTATACTAAACGAGTTTATATAAAGTGAGCGTATATATTATGAATATTAGATAATAAGTTGTTATATCTTCTATTACTTACCCCAGAATATACAGGTCCAAAGGTAAAGTAAACAATCATTTTATTTGAATCGTTGAGTAGTTTTAATCTTATACAACATTATATCTCACGACTTTAATGAGTTTATAAACAACAATTAATAACATGATATTAAATACTTTACAATGCAAATAATGTTAATGTTTGTTTTTATGATCACGTATTTGAACTGTTACCGGGTTCACAACTACCGTATAGGACCTATACTATAGGTTATTAAATCAGGATGGTTGGTGCGGACGCGTCTTTGGTACGTGGGCTGAAATATTATGTAGATAATTCAGATTTTGTGAAACAGATTTACAGGTACGCATTAGAATTTAAGATAAAGGTCACCTAATGTTACCTTGATTTTTGTTGACCTTTTAAGGCTAATAAATCAAGATTTATTATACTGTACTCGGAGTCGAGACTTACCAAAATTACCATGCTATTAAATAAATAAACATGGAAAAAATTACATAAAAAAAAAACGATAAGTTACAACAAAAATAAAAAAATAATCGGCCAAGTGCGAGTCGGACTCGCGCATGAAGGGAACCGTACCATTATCTATTAAAACGGCAAAAAAAACACGTTTTTTGGATGGGAGCCCCCCTTAATTATTTGTTTTATTTTAATTTAATTATTTATTTTTAAAGTGAATATATAACTAAATATTCTGTGAATATTTCAAACGTCTACCTGTCGCCGTTATCAATATCGGGCAAAAAAATCACGTTTGTTGTATGGGAGCCCCCTTTAATATTTATTTTATTCTGGTTTTTGTATTTGTTGTTATAGCGGCAACCGAAATACATCATCCGTGAAGATTTCAACTGTCTAGCTACCACGGTTCATGAGATACAGCCTAGTGACAGACGGACGGACAGCGGAGCCTCAGTAATAGGGTCCCGTTTTTACCCTTTGGGTACGGAACCCTAAGAAACGAAAAGTTACAAGAAAAGTAAAAACAATCAGAATATCGAGGTACATATTTTATACACACTAACAGGTGTCAATGTTTTTCAGGTTTTTTTAAAATTGTGGTTGACTAATATTTCCATTCGTAGGTCAATAATCAAATGAACGGCGTTAAATTTATTTTCAATCAAACAGAAAGGTCCTTACTAACTGACTCACCAACGTCTGGAGTTGGACATACAAATCTGAAAATTTTCATAGAAATTCCCTTTAATTGGCTAAGTAAAGTTTTTTGAAGAGGTGCTAATTATATTTTTTTTCGACAGTCTGCGTTCTGGAGATCGAGAAAGTGCTGCTGTTTTATTTTTATCTCCTATTGTTTAATGGAAATATTTTTTTAAGTGTTCGAGATGACATTTGTGAGATTTTATGGCTGACAAGCCGTTCGTGCTCAGAACTTAGTAGAAACAGAAAAAAAAACCGTAGTGAACTGTCACTTCTGTCAATGTCAAATCGTTTGCGTTTCGTTATACTTTGCGTTTTGGAGTGCTCAGTGTGATTTTTCGACTATTTTTATCGACCTCCGCATAAAATCCGTACTTTCAATTTTACCGCATTTCTCCACAACCTATGCACGATAATTGGATCACGATTGAATACTTTCGATCACTATTTTGGAACTGATTCTTGGACAACGCAAAGCAAACGAAACGCAAACGGTTAGATTTCATTTGACATTGACAGAAGCGACAGTTGACTTCGTTTTTTTTTCTATTTCTTCTTAGTACTGAGCACGAACCGCTTGTCAGCCGTAAAATCTCACAAATGTAATCTCGAACACTTAAAAAAATATTTCCAAAAAATAAAAGGAGATAAAAATAAAACAGCTGCAGTTTGTTGGTGTTGAAGTCAACCACTGTCGAAAAAAAATATAATTAGCATCTCTTCAAAAAACTTTACTTAGCCAATTAAAATATAGACAGGGATGGACGGATTTTGCGTAATTTCAAAAGGAAATAGGTAGTTCTACGAGGGGGTGAAGCCGGCGGGCGCAGGCTAGTATCTTATAATTAAAAGGAGTTAAAAAATGTGACACATAAAATTACTATAATTGTATGAGCAATTTCTGTATCACAACGGAACTTTTTCCAGACAATCGTTTTGTAATTACAAAACGATACCCATACTATGGCTAACTACGCTTTACGTGGATCAAATTTAATTTTTTTATACACCCTGCTGAGCCCCAGAAAAAATATTGTTTTTGAATTAGGAACCCTTTTGTTACATATGTAGTTAAATTTTAAAGTCAGTTTTGGAATTTGTACAAAAAAAATGTACGCGGGGTCTTTCTTAGGATAGAGACGGGTGGAAAGAAAAAGGGGAGGCCTTTGCCCAGCATTGGGCCGTCCAATAGACTATTTAAAAAAAAATAACGCTTGTCCAGTCAAGGTTATAAATATTATGTATGAAGGCGTCAAAATATGTATACAACTCTATGGCACTAACCACAAGGTTGGTGTTTGCATATATTTGACGCGATGGCTATATTATAGTACCTACCTATGCCTTCGGCTGTCCATCAAAGCGGAAAGGCCGACCAAAACGCGCACTACCGCTATCTCGCTCGCGCATCACGTAACTGTACTTAGTGAAAGTGAGATGGTAAATTGGGTAATTCCAGAGGATATAATTCCGAGAAATGGACGCTGCACATCTGCTAAACAAAAAAATAATAATCCTTGAATGAAACCCTTCGGAGCAAAATGTACACAGCGCGTAGGTATTGCAACAAACGCAAAAAACGTAAAATGTCTAGCCTTAATAGAGAGCCCCAGATTGTATTGTCTTTAGGGATCCGTAGCTACCCCAGTAATTTCAACGGTGTCTTATTATCTCGTCCCATTCTGTATTCGTCACTCATTCTTTATTCGTCTTGTTCGCTATCCGTCATTATCTTATTTGGTCAAATTGAGTAACTTGTCTCTCTCTTAATTAGTCTTATTCGTTTTTCGGCACGGTCTACCTTGGACTCATTCGTCGTTCTTCCCTTTCGTTGTTTGTCTCATTTGTCTCGTTTTTGTCGTTGAACGTATCGAAATAATTTTGACGAATAAGTAAATGAGACAAAAAACGAAAGGGAAGAACGACGAATGAGTCCAAGGAAGACCGTGAAAAAACGAATAAGACGTATTAAGAGATACAAGTTGCAGAATTTGACCAAATAAGATGGTGACGGATAGCGAAAAAGACGAAGACGAATACAGAATGAGACGAAATAAGAATTAAATCTGATAAGAAAAAGTCTGATAGTTTATAACCTTGATTAACATATAATAATGTAGGATACTTTTTATCCCGGAAAATTGCACAGTTCCTGCGGTATAGCGATAAGATAAATGTCCAAGATCACGAGTTTTGGCGCAGCAATATGAAGGAAGCCTATGTCCAGCAGAGAACGGATTATCACCATCATCACAGCCAATGTACGTCCCACTGCAGGGCACAGGCCGGTGGATCGGGCCGTAGTTCCCACGCGGGCCCACTGCGGATTGGGAACTTCACCCACACCATTGAATTTCTTCGCAGGTGTATGCAGGTTTCCTCCATACAAGAAAAGAAAAGAGTTTTCTTCTGCGTTTTTTCTCATTCATAATAATGGACACTACCTATGACGAATTCGACTCGTACTTGGCTAGTTTGTCTTTTTTTACTATGAGTAAGGGTAGGTTGTGTATGGGTAGGGTTTATGAAATTTTTGGTGACATACCTAAAAGGTACTGCATACTACGTATATTCAATTTGCAGATTCGTTTATCGTAGGTGTACGTACAGTCAAGTAACTTAAATCGTGTACCTACCCTTTTCACAACCAATTTCACGATGATTTCTTTGGCAGATGTATGGAATGTCAACATAACATTTACAATGAAAAGGATTCACCCTGGTACGTGATTCAGTTTCTTCGACTGTACCTAGATTTATAGTCAAAACCGTTTATAACGACATTCAAGGGACAGCAATATTTGGTCGTAAAACACGGTTGGTCATTGTAACCAGTGTTACTTTGGTATATAAGATCGTGTTGGATTTTTTTATTGGTTGTTACATCCAATATGTTGTTGTATTTGGTGTCGCTATAAATAAACGGTTTTGACTGTAGTAAGCTCTTGCAATACAATTTATTTAGATATGTATTTACTTATAAAACTTATCAATTAGATATTTAAAACTTGGATTCTAGTACAAAAGCAGTTGCAAAAAATAATTCGAACATTAAAATATTTATCTAATTTAGATGTAGGAACGCCGCTTGGCGCTTAGCCGGCGGCGATGTTTTTTTTTTCAATACCTTAACGTGGCATGGGCTGAATCGGCTCACGGCCAGCGTGTACTTGACGTTAAGTACTCTATGGTCCGATTAGTTTTAAAACTCGCATTGGACTGTGGAAGCGGCCTCAAGCGGCTCTCTGTGGCTGTATGCGCTTAAAGGAGCCAAAGGCGTTTTAATTAAATTTAAAACGCTAATGTACCGGATTTACGAGCACATGCATATGGAAAAATAAAGCTAAAAAGGGAAAACTACGTTTTATAATGACGCAAAGTTAGTAGGTAAGTAATTGTAGATAAAAATGGATCGATAATAATCAACGAACTACTAGCTAGGTATCTACTATTCTAAGTACGTTTGTCGTTTCGCATGCTGACAAGATAAATGCCATGACATGAATAACAATAATAACTTACCTTTTTTCAAACGGCCCAGGTAGCTGCATAGCTCCAAAAAGTAGCCATTTCACTAACTTAGTTTAGTTACTACACAAAAATGCTTATAACTACAACTATGACACAGAGATTTCTTGTTTCTCGAGATGAATCACTGAAGAATGCACTTTGTTTCACTACAGAAAAACCAGCACAGAATCACTCCAACACTCGTACGGATCACTTTTTCGTTATTTTGTCGAATTTCGTTTCGTTTTTTCATACATTAACACTCTTTTAAAGTCGTTTATAAACTTTCTGTTCCCACAAACGCGCGGCACGATAGCGCGTCTTAGAACGCAATGAATGACTGCTTGTCCCGATCGCAAAGTATAACCGTACAAAATAAAATGCGCCACGCGCCGAAAGTCGACCAACAAACTGTTGCGCTCTCCAATTCCGCCAGGTTACCGCGACTCGAACTATAAACAACACTCGAAAAACTTCGCGCAGTTGTTGCTGCGTTACATTTTGTTGTTATGTAGCCTTGTTTGGGGTTTACTTGTAAAATAATGCCGTAGTTCGTGTCCAGAACTAAGTTTGAAACGTAAATACCTAGGGCTTTGTTTAGCTAAAAGTCACGGATCCGAGAGCAAAACTAAGTGAAGTAGCCGCGGGTGGAGCGCAGCTGTAGCTGTCAATGTGCAACTGACTTCATGTTGCTTAGGGAGGGGACACTACCTGCCCGTTTTTTTGCGTCGAACTTTTTATATATGGTCAGAGAACATTAACTTACATTACATTTTTACTATAACGAAGTGGGACTTGACTTGGTAATGTTATACATTATGCATGCCACGATTGAGCTTTGTTGCGGGTTTATTTAGAAAGTTGAGCATATTCCGGCAATTCCCTTTGGTTAAATATTTTTTTGTATTTTTTTTATATTTTTATCATTGAGGAATAATGTTATACAACCATTTTCTGTAGTCGGACTTAAAAATAAACAGCTAATAGCGGAGATATTCCAAAAAAACTGATGTCTTTCATTTGATCTTCAAATAACGTCATCAAAGGTTCAAAGGCATTTTTCTTTTATTTTACCTTCGCTCTCACGCTTCACTTAAAAAAAATGTCAATGTCTGTCAAAATGTCATTTAAATTTAACTGATGTCAATAGGATAGGAAACAAAACAAAAAGGCTATTTTCATTTTTGAAACTAAAAAATGGACTATAGAAAGTGTTTTAATTGTTCAAATGACTCCATGAATAGCCCCGGCAAAATATTCGTCCGTGTTAGGGAAGATCTACGTGAGAACTGGTGTCGTCTTGCAAATGTCGAATATTTTAGGATATCTCTCTTGTACTTGTACTGCTGCGAAGATCATATTGATGTATGTAAATGGACCTATTTCGCATTTTGGGTAGATTGAGCGTGTCAGCCTTGACAAATTTTTCACCGGAGTTACCACTGGTAAGCATTTTTTCAAAAATTATCGTGGAAAATAGACTTTCAGAACCAGAAGGTTAGAAACTTATTGACGACATGACGACGTACGAATGACAGATAACAGTATTTTTTTCTCTAAGCAGATGGGCAAAGGAAATCAAGAGTTTCGAGCTACTGGATGACGTATATCCGGTCAACCATATCCGGTATTTAACAAATTAAATTTAAAAAAAAATACGCGGCCAAATTTTAAAATATTCAAATCAGTTTCTTAAATTGGCCTAATCTGTAAGAAAAAAATAAAAAAAAAATCATTTTTTTTTCTAACCAAAGGCAATTCGTTTTTATGAAATGGTTCTAGCAACTTTTTGGTAATGTTATGGAATAAAATTGCCTACTTAAGTCAGTTTGAATACTGAAAAGGGCAGCTTTGGGTAAATCGAGTTGAATTTTTTAACAAGTTTTCACGTTCGTTCATTATTTTCTTATTATTTTTTTTATATTTTAAAATTGTATTGTCTTTAGTAATAATTGTTTGTGTTTTTTATTTAGTGTGTGCGAAATAATTTTTTTTCATTTTATTTCATTTTCATTTCATTTCATTTTCATTTCATTTCATTTCAGCTCAGCACCTAAAATATCCCTTGAACTTATATACCTATCTACCAATACCGACCTACATGCCATAAAAGTACCGTTTGCAGGCTTACAAGTAGGTACTCAACAAGTTGATTAAATAAGTACCATTACTAAAATAAGGCGCGTTTCGGACAACCTGTTCGAGTGCCCGAACGCGGTTCCTTTCTGGGTCTGGTCAGGGGGGAAGAGCCATGCTCAGTGAATTCCTGGCCAACTATGGAATATTCATTAGCCAATGACCAGACACGGGGGAGGGCCTGACAAGGATAAAAATTTTCATTTAATAGAAATTGGCACAATTTTCTTCCAATGGCGTCAAGCCATATTAAAAAAAACAAAGGGTTTTTTCATTTGGATTTTGTCAATAAAAGAAAATGTCAAGATAAACATTTATTTTGTTTATTTAGTACATAATACACGTATGCACGTAATTATAGTATTAACCAATCAAACAAATCAGCGTACATCCACCCACGCTTTGCCCTTTGCACAGTGATGTTGAATAACAAATATATCTAGTTAAACTAGCTTTTACCCGAGGCTTCGCTCGCGTGAACGAGGTCTGGCAAGTTGATTGAAACTCCGGAAAGTTACTAAAGAACACATGTGGAAATTTCGTGTCTAAGCTTAACGGTCGACATTTACCGTCTAACCGTTTTAACGTAAACATCACCAAACAAACATTCACAAACACACTTTCGAATGTATAATATCAGTCGTATTCATCACACTCATACTTACTCCTGAATTGCAATTCCACAAAGGCTTAAAAATATCGGTCCCATGATCTGTGTCGGTCAAATTATTAAACTAGAATATATTCATCTACGAATTCTTCGATCGTCTCCAGGATCTTCTGCTTGTAATGTTCGCTTCTCTGCATCATCGCTTTTATGTACGTGCTTCTGTCTTTCATTAAATTCTGGTGGAACATATCAGAGTCGCTAAACATCTCCATGGTGAGATCATCATCAAGCCAAAACGCCTGAACCACAGACGCATGCAAGACTAGACCCCAAATATTCTGCTCTTCAGCTGATTTGTAAAATACATCCTTAGGTATTATAATTTGAATGTCAATCCCGTTATTCCAAAGGATACTTTTCAGTTCATCGTAGTACAACTCCAAGAATTAATTGAGATAAATCTTTCGGATTTGAGGTTCCAAGTTGCAATGAAGAAGCATCATAATATCACCAGCTGGAAGCTGACAACGAACTCCTTGAAAATCTACTAGGACACAATCATCTGGCACCAAATTACCATCTTCCTGTTCCTTATAGTGAAAAAGTAAGTTGTTATTCCACAAATCTCTATGACAAATTACGTTCCTGTGCTCAGAAGAAGGATCTGAGAAACATAATGCTGAGTTCCAAACTAGAAACCATCGATCTTCAATTGTTTTCATCAAGTTCTTATCCTTTGAGTATTTTGAGAACTCTTTTACTGCTGTCAAGGCTCCGATTTTGCTTTGAGAGAACCATGGATTACCTTCTTGTATATGGCCTGTAGTTAAATATTGAGCGTACTCCTCGTGCAAACGGTAAGGCCTCTGTTGCTCTTTACTCATATTCTCCTCACTTATGATCGAGGTGGAATGGAAACGAGCTAGTGCCTTCAGAGCTTCTGAAATGTGATTCCTATCGTATTTAAGATACTTGTTACGCATTTTATATTGCATTGTCGTCAAATCTTCGAAGACTAGAGCCCTATTTTCTAAATTTGTAATGAATCTCGCACACCAAGCTGGAAGGCCTGAAAAATGTTATATAAACAATTAAGGTACAATGTCAAAAATTACTTACACAATCTCTTATCAGGGTAGGGCCACGAAGCGTTTCAACCGCGTGTCCCGTGTGTTACCAAATTAGACTAATAGTACGTCCGTCAACTAAAAAATCTCAGTGACCACCACCACGCGTGATGTGGTGTGTGGTCGTAGAATTGCAATTGGTTTTAGTTTATGGACATTATTCTTAGATTTTGGTAACACACGGGACATGGCGGTTGAAACGCTTCCCGGCCTCACTCACCCGTCATGTACTTGTTCTATTATCTGAAATTACTAACCTGGTATATCAATATTGTCCTTAATTACCGTGAAAAAATTAAGTTCTTTTTCAAACATATTGAAGTCATTGATCATCGCAGCTTTCGCTTCATTATCTTGTGATACTGTTTTAACAAAGAATGATTGTACTTTCTTTTCATTATTTGAAATCGTAACAACTTTTAACAAAAAGTGATCAGCGACAAATCCTAATATTTTGTCTTCCTCTGCCTTATTTACTGCAAAGCTTTCTATTTTAACTTCATTTAAATTGTATCCATATTTTGCGAGTATCAATTTAGTTTCATCTTCTGTGATATATTGTATATCGGGGTTTTCCACGTCAAATTTTAGGTTGCTCATTACTTCTCCGCTGATGGGTCTCATGTTGCGACTTCTTGTGTTGAAATTTACAAGTGGGTTCTGAATGCTCGTTTGTATCAAATATCATGATTTTATACCGTTTCTATTGCAAATATTTATAAATGATAGCTCTAAGACTCTTGTGTACCTTTTAATTACAATATTTACTAGACGCGTTGGATTCTGCCACGTTACAAAAATAATATTTGTTTCAGGTATATAATCTAAACCAATCTGGTTTTAGTAATGTTTAGAAAGGATCATGTAAATTTATCAAATTTGCAAATATTTACTCGTCTAGACAATGTGATAGTTTTTATTTATTTACTACAGTTTATCCAAATTTCAACATTAATATACCTGCGAATTTTTAGCCCATGGGTTTTGAAATCCCCAAATCCACACCGACGATAAAAGGGGGGTAGGGGACCATTTCCATAATGAAACAACGCCTTTACTTAGGTAAAGTTGGCTCGGAAGACTTTATCGCCAAAGGGACCAAACCAAACCGACAGTATGTGCAAGTTCCTAATTTTCCATCGCTCGTGATATTTCCATCATGCAACAAAACTACTCTTCCATACATGCGTATAATCACGCCTTCTTCCCAGCAAATGGGTAGGCAGCAATGGCGAAGGGTACTAACAACCTGATTCCCCCGGGTTAACAATATTTTCGAAGTTACCAAAAGCTCCTTTTCCATTACTGCACTTTAGAGAAAAGGATAAGTAAATGAGTTTTTGGATTTTTTTGCTCCGGCTTTACTTACAAAGAGATTATTTTGTTTCCACCTGCTACGGTCCCACATCTTTCGCTTCCATAACACTCATTTAGTGTTTTCATACAGCTCGCGAATTTCGGGTACTCTTGATCTGACCTTTCTTAAAGACAACACAAAACAAACAACAAAACTGACCTTAGTTGCACCGTATAATCGCACAACCGTCAATTACGTCTCTAAGAAGATAATAGTATAATAACTAGCTGTTGCCTGCGACTCCGTCTACAAAGAATTCGTTTATCGCTATCCCGATAATTTTCCGTGATAAAAGCTAACCTATGTCCTTCTCAGGGTCTCAAACTACCTCCATGCCGAATTACATCTAAATCGATGTAGCGGTTTAAGTGTGAGGAGGTAGCTGACAGACAGACACACTTTCGCATTTATAATATTGGTATATTGAACACATCATCACCCCGCGAGTGATGACCAATTAAGACGACGCCTGAAGAGTGGCGCTTGTCAATCTCTTAAGCTCCAAGCTCAACTTCCCCGTACTGCATGTTACATACAAAGACAAAACCCCTCGCAGGCTCTACCCCTGCGGACTCACAAGACATTGCATTATAATCTAAGCGGGGGAAAACTATGCATTGGGGTGGACCGTAATCAATAACGCAGTAAGGAAGTCACACACCTCGTATTTGCGCGCTCCGTCCCTGCTCACTAATGTTAATTTTATTCTGGCTGCGTTAAATTGCTTGCAAAAGAATAAAGACAGTGGATTTGAGCGCAAAATCATTATATTCAGCCATTCTGTTAACTCTTCTATATTTGATATCGTTCACACGGCACACTTTATTAAATAATCCTTATCCTTACTTATACATATTATAAATGTAAAAGTACCTTTGATTTAGATAAAATTTGGCATGGAGATAGTTTGAGACTATAGGAAGGACATAGGAGAGTTTTAACTCGGTAATATGCATAGTTCCTGCGGAATAAAGATAAACGAATTCATTGCAGACGGAGTCGTGGGCAATAGCTAGTACTAAATATGTGCTTAAAGCCTTTACTTTAATACTTTTTCTTCTAGAAGAAAGCTAACTTAGTGTCGATGGTTCAAGGGCAAGTTTAAATAATATTTCTTAAACTGGAGATATTGCACTTTGAAATTTAGATGACGAATTTTTTTTATTGCTACCTATTGTGTTGTAGTTTTCAAAGTGAGTGGAACGATGCAAAGTTTTATATAATTTTATTTGTTAGTTATTACTTATTAGCATAAAACAAGGACTGACATCCAGCAGGCAAATAGTCAGAAATGTTCACCGTGGTTAGTTAGCGAAGCAGACAGATGTTCGAAGTTTCTATGTTCTGGTTCACCGCAACTGTTAAGTTCGTCTATGGCATTAATTTGCTTCTCTAGAATAGCCTTCACGTTTCAACTTAGCTTTTACTAATCCTCTTTATAGAAACTTTTACAAAAAAACCGACCCAGTGGTTCTTTGAACAATGCATGAAATGTATTCTGTAATGTATAATGATGACATTGTAACCTAGTTAGTGACATGTTTCTTGCGGCGCATTCTTCTTGGTCAATCATGGTCTTTCCGAAAGCGCTGGTAGACTAAAAAACCGGCCAAGTGCGAGTCCCCCTTAAATATTTTTTTTTAATTTAATTTAATGATTTATTTTTAAAGTCAATATATAATTAAATAGTCTGTGAATATTTCAAGCGTCTACCTGCTGCCGTTATCAATATCGAGCAAAAACGAGCAAAAACGAGCAAAAAAATCATGTTTGTTGTATGGGAGCCCCCTTAAATATTTATTTTATTCCATTTTTTAGTATTTGTTGTTATAGCGGCAACTAAAATACATCATTTGTGAAAATTTCAACTCTCTAGCTATCACGGTTCCCGAGATACAGCCTGGTGACAGACGGACAGACGGACGGACGGATGGACGGACGGACGCACAGCGGAGCCTCAGTAATAGGGTCCCGTTTTTACCCTTTGGGTACGGAACCCTAAAAAAGACATGTAGAAGAGCCCCTAACGGCCTACAGAAATAATTTTTTTAATTTTGTTTTGAAGTCGGTCTGGCTAACAACGTAAATAAAGTTTATACTCTATTAAAGTGTTCCGCAAACTTTTTGTGTTCAAGGCACATCTAGGAAAATGAACATTTTTAGAGGTACACTATTATAGTAGCTGGAGATGATGTTGATGACGATGATGAATGACCTTTCGTAGCCCGCTGGGTCGATGACTTATGGCTTCGGTTTTGCATTTAGGGTGAGGCCACACGAGCGTAATTTTGTGAGTTGTGAGCCTCAGAATTTCGGTTGCGCCATACATTGTGTCACGTGATTATGTATGTATTGTATGGCGCGGACCGAAATTCTGCCTCTCACGACTCACAAAATTACGCTCGTGTGGCCTCACCCTTATCTATGAGCGATAGTTATCATTCTATTGATTTTCTTCACAATAAATACATAATAAACTTTACTTTGATAACAAATAATGGCGCATTACACTATATTTTTAAACACACACAGATTAATCACTAAGTATACCTAATTATATACTTCATGTGACATACATGCAACTTAGACGTGAGGGCCGCAATACGAAATAAATACCACTATTATTATAAAGAGCTGAATTTGTTTTCGAGGAAATTTTGAGGTAATCTAGTATATTCTCATTGCTGGACTTTCAATGTACATATCGACATACGTATTACGAGTATAAATGCGAAAGTTCGCAATTATGTGTGTGTGTGTGTGATTATTTCTGCTTGTTACCCCTTCACGCTAGAACAGCTGAGCTGGGCGGGTTTGGATAAAATTTAGTGTATAGCTTGACATTGGGAATATCATATAGTCTACTTTTAATCCCGATATTCACACCATGTCAAATCCCAAAATCTTAACCACTAAGTTTTTTTTTTTTTTTTTTTTTATGTTAGATAGGCCAGACAAACGAACTAGTGGGTCACCTGATGTTAAATGAACACCACTGTCCATAGACACCCGCAGCCCTTTACGCGATGCTTGTGCGTTGTCGGCCCTTAAGGAGAGGGAATAGGGGAAGGGGGAGAGGGAAGGGGTGAGGTATTGGGCCTCCGGCACTCTCACTGACCGTACGAAACGCAAGCAGGATTACTGCTGCTTCACGCCAGTGTTCTGTGAGAGGGTGGTACTGCCCCGGACGAGCCGGCCCATTCGTGATGCAGCGGCTAGCTACAACATGGCTCTACCACTACTAAGTCTAAACATATTAAATTTTGCACGCGGGTGTTCGTCATAACGTAAATATGATGTAATTTTTCGGAATTTAATAAAATCCTGTAGTGTAGTTCCAATTCAACTGACAGATCTAACTTTTTACGCAGGTGGAAGCGCTGGTAAAGTCAAGTATGAATAGTATGAATAAATGTCAATACAGATTGTTAGGTTGCCCTTTGATAAGTACCTACCTACAGTCATTATATTACTCATTAGAAATTTTTGTTGACGATTTACTTCGAATAATTTCCGATCAGTTTCGCCGTAAGTTTCCAATCTGCACTGGGCCCGCTAGGGAACTACGGCCCAAGTCCTCTCAGTCTGAGAGGAAGCCTGTGCCCTGCAGTGGGTATGTGGGCTGGAATGATGATGATTATGATGAGTGGTGCCGTAATAACTCGATTCTTACGGGATTGCCAAAATTTTTTACATGACGTCAGTAATGTAATAAATAACAAGTATGGCTAAGATTGTACTAACTGCGAGGTGTTGCGTTCAAACTTATACGTAGTTAAAGACAATAATGTTGACTTCACACCACTGATGACGATTTTAAATTTCCTCTGTAACATCTAAGACCGCCTGATGTTTACCGTTACTTTTAATCGTCTTTTGAATTTAGCGTTTTCTACTGAGGTTTATCGATACAGGTATATCGGATGTCGATAATTATCAAATCACTATGACATCTTAAAAGTGCTACAAGAATTTCGATCTCTAACCATTTCCATTGTATAGTTTTCTTATTTCATGTCATGGGGTCGTTGTACATTTACAATGCTGTACAATGTGTAAATAATGCTGGCAATGAGTCTAGGTAAGTACTTACCTAATAAGATTGTTCTATGAGTTTATAAAATAGGTTATCAAAGTGATTAAAGTTGTCTTTAGCCGAACAACCGTTGTTCGGTGGCGACGATTGAACAAGTATACTAATAAGGAGCTTAAAGTCATCTTCGGATAAAAATAACCTTAGCTTCTCTTAACTAACATGTAAAATACAAATGGCTAACAAATCACGGAGCATTTAGGATTGCGTTAAAAGTAGCACTTCGAAGAGAGGATTAACCATAACTTTTTGTTTTCTCATTGAAATAAACATCTATTGTTCACGTACCTATTGTTCAAAAACATTTTTTCTCCGTACAAAAATAAATGGGACGGAGTACCAAGATTTTATTATGCTATGCTAATTAAATTTAAGTTCTCAGTTGGTACATCCCTAGTTCAACAAATGTGTAATGTGTAACGTGGATTGAAAACTTCGCAAAATGGTTACCTAATCCCACTATCTTACTAATATGTTAAACGCTAAAGTTTGTATGGCTGTTTGGAAAGATGTGTGGATGTGTGTCACTTATTCACGCTAAAACGGTTTGACGGATTTTGATGAAAGGCATACAGTTTATAACCGATTAATAAATAGTATACTTTTTATCCCGGAAAATTGTATAGTTCCCGCGGGATAGCGATAAACGAATTCTTCGCAGACGGAGTCGCGGGCAACAGCTAGTAGGTAAATTACTTTTCCAAGATGTGCGTACCTATTCAATTAATATAATTACACGGGAAATCAAGGCGAAACCTTTGATATTATTTGAGAATCATGTGGATGGTGTAGGCGACGACTGTCTGCATTTTAACGACTGCTAGTATTTGAATTGCAACGCAAACGCACACATTTTCGATGCACAGACGTCATCATATTTGTATAGCAACAACAACTCGTATTTGAAATAAAATGTCCACTCTTCGCCGTCCGTAGGCATTATGCGCCTGACGTTTTGAAATAGCAATATCAATTTACTGTATTTGCAACTTTGCTATTAATTTATTGCAGGAGACTAAAATAATATCACATGTGATGTTATCCTTACTTATATTAATATTAATTATTAATTATTAATCCTTACTTAAAAAATAAAAAAATCCTTACTTAATATTATAAATGCGAAAATAACTTTGTTTGTCTGTCTCGCTTTCACGCCAAAACTACTGAACTTGAACCTGAAATGAAATTTGGTAAACAGGTAGTCTAGAGCCCGAGAAAGGACATGGCTACTTTTAAAATTCCCACGGGATAGGGAATAAACGGGATGTATATATTTGGTTCTGAGTGAACCTATGTCCATAATTATGAATACCAGACTTCAATTTTGGCATGCAAGTATAAGTAACAAAGAGTAAAAAACTAATTAGAAGAATTTCTAAAATTCCCACGGGATAGGGAATAAACGGGCTGTATATATTTGGCTCAGAGTGAACCTATCTCCATAATTATGACTCTTCAAATTTGGCATGCAAGTAAAGTAGGTATAAAAAACTAATTTCATGAATTTTGAAATTTCCCACAGGATAGATATAATATAATTAGATAAATCGGGATTTATATATTCAATGCAACTGGACCATATCTCCGTAACCATAATTTTTACACTGTTGAAATTCGGTATGATTATAAGTGATCATAACAACAAAAAAATAATTTCAGGATTTTTGGAAATTCCCATGGGATAGTGAAATATCCATACTTTGTTTGTAGGTAGGGTAATCTCTGAAACTACTGAGCCCATTTAAAAATTTTTCACCAGTGTATAGTTTAATTATTCCTTATCGCCATAGGTTACTTTTTTCCGGGAAAATGCATAATTCCCAAGGGATAGAAATATTTGAATTCGACTTCGGGGCTGATTTTAAAAATTCTTTCACCAGTAGAAAGCTACACTATCTTTGATTGGCACAGGCTACCTTTTTTTGAGGTAAATGCAAAATTCCCGCGGGATAAAAATATCTGAATTTTACTTCGGGGCTGATTTGAAAACTTCTTTCACCAATAGAAAGTTACACTATCACTGGCTGACATAGGTTAATTTTGTTCCGGAAAATGCTAAATTCCCGCGGGTTAGAAATGAGCAAATTCGACTTCAGGCCAATTTTTTAATTTCTTTCACCAATATAAAGCTATACTGTCCCTGCTTGACATAGGCTGCTTATGGTATAACTTTCAAATCTAACGTTCAAATGGTATAACCTTTGTTGATATAATGTATTAGAGACATAATCCCAGATTTACTACATATTAAAAATATCTATAGGTATTATATTTATTGCAAAAACGAGACGATCATTTTTATAACAGCCTATAAAACGACTCTGCATGGGTAAGTTTTTAGGTTATAGAGAAATGGGGGGGACGGGGGGCGAAGCCCCCCCGCATTAAAAAACCAAACCAAAGGTTCATTTAGGTAGAAAAGTAGGTTAGGTTAGAACTGCATCCCCAACAAAAACGAACTGCTACCAGAAAAGTAGGTTAGGTTAGGTTAGTAGAACTGTATCCCCCAACAAAAACGAATTACTACCAGAAAAGTAGGTTAGGTTAGGTTTGAACTGCATCCCCCAACAAAAACGAACCGCTACCGGAAAAGTAGGTTAGGTTAGGTTAGAATTGCATCCCCCAGCAAAATCGAACTGCTACCGGAAAAGTAGGTTAGATTAGGTTAGAACTGCATCCCCCAGCAAAAACGAACTGCTACCGGAAAAGTAGGTTAGGTTAGGTTTGAACTGCATCCCCCAACAAAAACTAATTGCTACCGGAAAAGTAGGTTAGGTTAGATTAGAACTGCATCCCCCCAGCAAAAACGAACTGCTACCAGAAAAGTAGGTTAGGTTAGGTGCGACCTTTACACAAAACGAAAGAAAATTTTGGCTTAGGTAAATAAAACGCAATTTGCACACTGTTACTATTAAATATGTGGTAATAATAAAATATATACCGCTTGATAGTTATATGATTTGTATATCAAATGAACATTATACCATATGATGGTTATCTTATCAGAAATAAGTGTTCTACAAAACGATAACTATACAAAATAAAAATATATAATTAAATATTATACTAAACGTTATTTATATAAAATGATTGACTTTACCCTTTGAAAATATATCAAATTTTGTTATATGAAAAGAAATTATATTATTTATTTTTATATCGATCATTACACACCCGTTGTCGAATAATAATAATAATAATAATAATACTGTCCGAGCCGATTTCGGCTACAGCGACTGCTGGACAGGCTCAGCAGCTGGCGCCTCATTGGTCCGCGCGTTGGTGTGCTCGCATGTGACTGTTGTAGCCAATTTAGGCCTTAAATGTTCTTGAGCATATCGGACAGGTGAGAACGCCGCCACTATAATTATAAGTTAACGCCGTTGGTGGTCTGGCTTTTAGCTCGTCTCTTTTTGCGTCGAGCTCGTCTTTTCGTAGCTTTTCAAAGGCTTCGATGTTCTGCCTTAAAATACGTTGTCGAATACTACTCAGTAGACAATGTTATGGACACTGAACAAGTCACATCATACAATATAGAGTTTCTCAACTCTTTAGAATTATCAGGAGTGCCTTCCCATAAGCTAAGGCTGAAAGTTGGTGTTCCAGTCCTATTAATGAGAAATCTTGACGCGCCAAGGCTATGTAATGGTACACGGCTACAAATTACACTTCTGGGGCACAACATTATAAAAGCTATAATAATGACTGGAATGGCAAAAGGAGAAAATATTTTGATTTCCCGTATTCCAATAATTCTGACTGATTTGCCATTTCAATTTAAAAGAGTGCAGTTTCCCCTGAAAGCAGCATTTGCAATGACTATTAACACAGCTCAAGGACAGACGCTTAAAGTTGCAGGAGTTCGTTTAGAAAAAAATGTTTTTCCCATGGGCAACTCTATGTGGCATGCTCACGTGTATAGGTAGGTCGTTAAACGTCAACACAACGTCAAAATCCCGCTGTCATTACATGAGATGTGGTTGTGTGCGTGGCCTCAACTCTGGTGGCGTTACCATTATCAAATCCGCAAAATCTTTATGTTTTGGCAAAAGATGGGAAAACAAAGAACGTAGTTTATAAAATGTACTTAAATAAGCTGATACAAATACTTTATACCTTATGTGCTTATGTAAATACTTTAATAATTAAAAATGCTACCCAAAGTCACTATTCCACGCGGTCGAAGTCGCGGGCACAGCTCCCTGCTGTGAATAAATATTAATAGCAGGCAAGGCAAGTAAGAAAGACAAAAGTTTCTCAGTAAGTAGTTTATTTTCAATTATTTTATTACTTTTTAGACGTTTAAGGGCCGATTTTTCAATCCCCAGGTAAAAGTATCTGTCAGATAAATGTAAGCTCTGTCCTTTTTGGGGTTCCGTACCTTAAAAGGAAAAACCGGAAACGGTCAAGACCCTTTTTCTCTTTTTAACTTAGTATCACAGACAATGTGACATATGTACCTAAATCTAACTTAAACAAGAATACAATTAGGTATTTACCAATATTATTTATTTTATCTTATCATTAACTTGGTATACACGGTGCTTGTGTCAGGAGATGGTTGGGTAAAGTAGATCAGAATTTTCGATTCAAAATGTAGTATGTGCGTTAAGAGGCTGACAACACCTAATTTTGTTGAAATTGATGTCATTTAAACAGTTTTTTAAGAAAAACTGTTTGTTCTAGCACATCAAAAAATTATATGTTAATAATTCATCATATTTCAAAGACCGTGGACGGACTCGATACATAATTGGACGAAATCGGCTCGATAGAAAATAATTGCAAAGATAGGTCTTAAAATCATCATTAAACGGTTCTATGTCTTTATTTTTTTGGCGTATGCGTCTGCAATTAAAAACATGAAGTGAACATATTCATACCTAAACCGCTAACGAGTCATATTTCGCAAATAATCCACAGTTTTTTTTTAATTCAATATTTGCCCGATAAATTTCAATATACCCGGCTGCCCAGTAATAGCGGCATCTCGTTTACTCCGATACAAATAGACAGTGTGCGCCGACGTTGGTGTTGACAGCGTCTTAACGCGTGGTGTAAAGGTCACCTTTGGCGATGCGGGCCCTCTAGGCAGTTGCCTACACTGCCTAGATAATCCAGCCCTGTGGACACACTTGTTAACCACAATTAATAAATAATGAAAAACAATATGCCGTGAACTCGGAGTGCGACGTATACAATGTTTCTATTTCGAGTAAGAGCTCGTTCCCACTATGTCGTATGTCGGATTCCGATTTTAATCGGGTGTCGGCGCCTATGTTCACACTAGTCGGCTGTCGGCCACGACCGCAGCTGTTTTCGAGGCTTCTGTACACGATTTCCGGACGAGGGCTAACAAAATACACGATATTTTTTGTCGGATCCGACACAAAATCGTTGTCGGACGAGTGTGAATAGCTTCATATAAAATGATCTGCCACTGGAACGACCGATTAAAATCCGGACCGACATACGGCATAGTGGGAACGAGCTCTAACTTTGACTTTCGTTTGACAAATGTCTTTTACTTCCTGTAGAAGTCATCTGAGTGTCCACCAATCTGGGTCAGCTTGGCAGGTACTGATTCACTAATAGGCAACGGACCCCAATGTACAAGATTCCTTCTATTATTTAAGATAGGGTGAAAACGAGCAGGCTGGTCATTTCATTGGGAGTATTGAAGTAATCACCGCCGCCTTCGATCAACAATACTGTATATTGTTGTATTGTTGATCGAAGACCGCCACCCATGGACACCCATAACATAACAAAAAACCTCTAAGTTGTCCTGTTTGTTCCTACATGGTGTCCCGAAACTCAACGATTAACTGGTACCGACCTACCGCACGAGGTCTAATTGGACGTAGTTTAACGAAAAGGATCCAAACTACTGACATTGTCTTCTTTAATTCTCTTTTGTTGGTACTGAAACTAGATCCAAAATCAAAAAGCGACTTGTTGGTTGAGGGTTGGATCATTTTCGTTAAACTACGTCCAGTTATTTAGTTAAGCGATAGTAGATTCACATAATATATCACTTTTAGTATTAGATACTTTCGAAAAAAAATCTCATCACAGCCTAATTAATGTCCTCTGCAAGGGACCGGGAGAGGTGCGGGCACACGAGGCGCGCTCTCCGCCCGCACCTCTCCCGGCCCCCTTTGTCGTCATACCCCCCAGCCCCTGTACCGCGCGGGCATGGATTCATCTAAGAGGACACGATGCGCACCATTTCTCCCTACAAACGTAGTCCCCTGTTTCCTCCCTGAATAATGGCTTTTGAGCCAATTTTTTTTACTGTGTAATCTGTATCTACCACAGCTATGCCCCTATGTTTCGTTTTTTTTTCCATATTTCAAATAACATAAGAAATATGAGCTTTCAAAAACTGAAAAAAATTGCCCAATTTCAACGTCATTTTCAGACACTCATCAGAAAAGAATCCCTCATATAAACAAAAAAAGGAAAACATAGGGGCATAGCTAAATCTGTCCTCTAATTATTTTTGACAAAAATAATTTTATTGGTCCAGTTTTCGAGAAGAAAACAGGGGACTACGAAATGCTGTATTGATCAATTTTACGCGTCTATTAACTCAGAAGCTCAGAAGCTGCAGTTGTCCCGCTCTCGCTGTACTGACACGGAGGGGTTCGGGCGAGACAGCGACATTTCATTCCTATTTCTCAAGTCTCTCAGCTATCGTATCCTCTTAAACGGCTTAGCTATAGTATGTAATAGATTATTGTAGAGTTTTTTACCCTATACAACCAGATTATTCTGTGTTTCGCCTGAATAAATAATATACTTTATGTGTTTTTGTCTATTAAACAATCTTCGTCTTGCAAATCCTATGGAACTCGACTTCTGGCAGCACGTAGTCTTTGGTCAGATCCTTGAAGACTCGAAGGTTGCAGAACGGGTCTGGACAGCCGAGGATGCGGAGATGGGTCGCTATGCACTGACCAGCTTGCTCCAAATATACGGGCTGAAAAAAAAAAACAGTTTACTCAGAGATTTAAACCAGTTAAACTCAGAGGTGCGGGTTGGGATTTGAGCCCACGACCTTTTGAATCAAGTATCGGTACACAACTATGAAATGAATTACATCGACCCTTAGTGCTTACCACCATACCATTACCTATAGCTTAGTGGTTTGGTCTATGGCCAGCACAGGATCGTAGGTTCGAGCCCGGCCTTGCACCTCTGAGTTTTTCGGAATTTATGTGCAAAATTACATTTGAAATCAACCAAGCTAAGAGCTTTACGGTGAAAGAAAAACATTGTGTGAAAACCTGCACAATCCGTACTGGACCCGCGTGGGAACTCCAGCTCAAGCCCAAATTTTGAGAGAAAACCTGTGCCCTGCAGTGGGACGTACAGGCTGGGATGATGATGATGATAGTGACGGTATATGAACACTTACCAGCACACTATACTCTCCACTCTTCGACTTGTATAATTCTAGGGCAAATAGCGAGCCGTAAGCCGGCATGATGCGCTCGTCACCCTCGACCCTGGACGCAGCCATCAGCCCGCCCATGTTGTAGTCGTGGGCCGAGAACATATGCAGCTTCTTCACCTTCCGACCTGATGTTGCAGCATCAGCTGCCTCCAGGAACTTGTGCAGGAGTACGCCTGGGGATGATCAGATTTTACAAATATACGTAAGCATTCTATGCAAAATAAACATTTATACGATCACGCCTCCTTCCCAGAAAAGGGGTAAGCCAGAGGCTATTTGAAGGGTCCACGGAAAGAGAACATGTCTAGCTAGTCACCTAAACAACTTTTTGAGTTATAGCGGTTTGAAAGTTAGGCATCTCGAACAATTACTATGGTAACCATTTGTTTAAAAGTGAAAAATATATAATATTATTTTCAGATATCCCTATTTAATATAATGGTAAGTTATAGTCTTCGATCAACAATACAACTAGTACTTTACAATACTATAAGATCATCATCATCATCATCATTTCAGCCGTAGGACGTCCACTGCTGGACATAGGCCTCCCTCATTGATGCCCAATCATTACGATTGGAAGCGATTTGCATCCACCCTGAACCTGCGGCCTTCACCAAATCGTCCGTCCATCTCGTTGGTGGACGTCCCACGCTGCGCTTGCCAGTCCGCGGTCTCCACTCCAGAACTTTTGGCCCCCAACGGCCATCTGTTCTACGTGCTATATGGCCTGCCCATTGCCATTTCAACGAGCTAATCCGTTTGGCTATGTCGGTGACCCCGGTTCTTCTACGAATCTCCTCGTTTCTGATACTATAACAATACTACAACAATACAATAGTATTGTTAATCGAAGGTTATAGTGCTTTGCGAGCTCTACATTTTGAGATAAAAAAGTGACTAGACATGTTCTTTCCGTGCACCCTTCATTTGTTTCCACCTGCCACGATCCTGGGATAAATCTTTCGCAACCATAATACTTATTAGTCTTTTCATACATGGTCGCTTGTTTCGGGTAGGTATTTTTTTTGTATGTCGGAGAGGCCAGACAAACGAACTAGTGGGTCGCCTGATGTTAAACTTAAATGATCACCACTGTCCATAGACACCCGCGCGATGCCAGTTCGTTGTCGGCCCTAAAAGGGAGAGGAAAAAGGAAAGGGAATAGAGGAGGGGGAGAGGTATTGGGCCCCCGGCGCTCTCACTGACCATACGAAACGCAGCAGGAGTACGGCTGCTTCACGCCGGTGTTCTATGAGAGGGTATTTGTGCGCTTATATTATAACCAATTTCTTCCATTATTTATGTGATCTCATGTAAGTGAATTGTACAAGTTCTTTATGAGATTAAATGATCTTAAACCTTAAATTATGCCCTTATTTTACGGATAGAATCATTATTAATGAAAGGTTTAAGTTTTAAAGCCGTGAAATGCGGCGGTTGGACTTACGAGCCAATTAAATTAATATTTACCCCCGCCAAATTTTTTCATCTCATCAGTCTTGAAGAACAGCCGGTAAGCCAGGAGAGAAGCCTCATTCAGCTGCGGGAGGATGGGCTTCGACCATTCCGGGATATCCAGACCGAGGCTAAGCTGAAACACAAATAATACTTCAGCCTCAAGAAGTTACGTGGGTCATTCAAAAAAGTTGTTTCCGTTGACATTGTCTAATTATTTTCTGCGGTTATTTGAATTAAATTATTGATGATTTGCAATCACAGATAATTATTGATTATCGGAATGGAAAATGATGCATTCTTTATGTAATATTTAAAAGAATGCATGGTAACAAAGTGGTAGCTCCATACAAATAGTTAACAGAGTGTTCTGCGCAAAATTTGAAAATAACCCACGTCTGAGTCCATTGGGAACTTTGCAGTTTCGAGGGATAAATAACAGTCTTTGTGTTAATTAGGAATAAAGTAGTATCGTAGGTAAAAGCCCAGAGCTGTGAGCTTTATGGTGAAAGCAAATATTGGGAGGGCCATCCTTACGATCTTTTAAAGAAGAAAGAAAGAAAAACGGAAACCGAGACAAATATTGTCACAAAATGGTCCTAACGCAGCATGATGTCAACCTTGCGGCCGAAGCTGATCTTCCCTTGGAACCATTTGAACCTCAGTTTAACATAACACGAACAATGAACTCGACAACTAACATTTATCGCTTCGAAGCGATAAGGCCGCCTATTGCTCACCTTAAATTTTTTTCATGAAATTGTTTTTCTGTATTGTTTTCTTTGTGCCGTACAATAAAGAGTCATTGTATTGTATTGTATTTATCACAATACACAAACCTAATAATTTACAACACATAAATATACCTTAACTACAAAAGAAAAGAAAAACAATATGCACAACTGTGTCTGTATAGGCCTATTGCCTTTGCCAATTAAAGGTAAAAAAAACATAGATATTCATTCATTATGACTACGTAGGGTTTACTCCATCGAACCATCTGAACCGTGACCCACTGTGGAAAGTTTTCGTACTACGACCAAACATTAAGATTCTAAATGTTTCTCGTTAAGATATTTCTAACGTTGGCGTAGAATCATAACACAAGTCATCGTAAGGAGTTTATCCAAAACAATGAATTTCGCAAAAATAGCAGTTGTTGTACTTTTGGTTGCCTTCGATTTATCTTTTAAGCATCCATCGACAAGATAGAAAAATCTTGTTAGAATTCATCGAGCATCATCGTCATATTATACAGTGTGTAAATTTCATAAGGGCATATATTTTATCCAGACATAGTTTGCGACCATACAAATCACGTGAAATAGATATTTTGTTAATAACTTTTACTAATGAAGCGTAGTTAATTTTTTAAAAAAATGTAAGGAGCAATGTAACGCGTACAATTTCATTTGACATGAGTGTTTATTTACCTCATGTTATGTTGTCAAACCCTATTGTTAGGCAGAAAGATTTTCTGAACTTATGACAAAATTGATGCTACGATCATAAAGCACAATACTGAAAACCATCTTGCTAACTTCCTGCTAAGATCTTATCGTAATTTACTTATTAGTGACTGTCGGAGGCAATGGAGATACTTTCGTGTTTAAGTTCCTTTTGCGAGTCTTCACAAATCACTTCATTAAAAAAATGTTTCGCATTCCAAGCAGGTGGTGGTGATTGCATGACATGAGTTTTCAATTTCATTAGCACTTAAATAACATTGTTTACATTTAAAACTACCTTAATCAATAAGTACCTAATCTTGACGTTCCTTATTTGACACTTTCATAATGAGCCTAGATAACATAAATATCCAACGCCATGAAGGTAATTAGTACTAGGTAGTATTACAAGTTCGTTGTCTTTGTCGCGTTTGTTTTCTTTTCTATTCAACCTTTAAGAATAAAACCACAAAATTCAATAGCAAATGTAGAGCGAACTCATTGGTGGTGTTTCTTCTGACATAATTTGTCATGACGCCGCCGACACAAATCAATAAGATTGTTTTCGTAAACAATACGATAATCGAATATTAGTACCAATGAACTCTTCGATATAATAATGGCATATGGTGAAGCTGGACAATGTGGAAGAAGAGTATTAGAAATCTACAGAGAGCGATTTCCGAACCGGCGACCTCCGCGAAACTCACGAGTCATCATCAATGCTCTCCAGCGTATTCGCGATGGTTTGACTCTGACTGGGAGATTCAGTGATCACTCTTTACCAGCTGAAGAACGTGTGCAGCTTTGTTTGCTGAATACGTTCGAAATCAATAGATTAGGAGGTTTGGTCCTTGCCGATGGCCTGCACGAAGTGGATTTTTTTCTATGGGGAGCTGTGAAAAACGAATTTTTGCCTACTCACAACCACGAGTATTAGTGGAGTAGCTAAGGGAGAAAATCACGGAAGTTTTTCAAAAACTTCAAGAAGTGAATTTACGAAATGTGAGAACGTCCATTAGTCGTCGTTGTGTCGCCTGTATTCAAGAGCAAGGCAATGTAGAAAACAAATATCTCAGGCGAGTGAACAACATTTTAATTAAAAATTAAATAAATTAATGATCTTTATTTTTACTTTTATTTTTGAACTAAACAAATGTCGAACCGTTTGTGTTATGACGTTGTTCGTAAACGTCATGTTCAGGTAGGTACGTTAATTCATCGACGCATTATGCTGTACATTGCTTGCTGAATTAATTTGTACGAAAAAATGAAATACAACTAATGTTGATTTTACACATGTAATTACGTTAATTAGTATGTATACTAAACGTTGTTAAATTATATGATCGTATGAAATTTACACACTGTATTTAAGAGCAAGGCTCTTGTCGGTGAAGTAATTTTCAGCTTATTCTACATTCCGCTCATTCCTTCACTTCTTTATATAATGAATCATTTATTTTTTCTTTTATTTGCCCATATATGTCCTTCTTGATCTTCCCCTTTTCCTTTTCCCTTCTATCTTTCCTTCTATAATAGTCTTAATGTAATCATCGAGCATACCTGGCTTTTAAACAAGTCGTGTAGTGTCTCAAACAGAACCGGATCCTCTGTGAAATTGCGGCCAGTTTCCTCCTTCAGGAGCGGGACGAGGTCTGCGTATGGCGCGAACTCCGCGTTCCATGCCGCCATCTTGGCATCCGCCATTAACGCCTTAAAGTGGGCGCAGTTGGAGTAGTAGCGTAACTGAAATGAAAAAAGGTAAGTAATAGGGGTAAATAAGATTATCCTTACTTCCTTAGGTACTAATATTATAAACGCGGAAACTCTGTACCCGATCTGTCTATGTGTGGAACCTCTTCGCCGCTTTAGACGAAATTTGGTATGGAAATAGTTTAAGACCATAGGAAGGGCATACCTATGATAGTTTTATCGCGGAAAATTGCGTGGTTTCCCTGGGCAATAGATAAATTCTTCGCAGACGGAGTCGTGGACAGTAGCTAGTAAATATCCATAGTATATTATTTAATATTATAAATGTAAAAGTGTGTTTGTTTGTCCGTCTTTTACGTCGAAACTGAGCGCGGATTGCCTTGATTTTTTATATGGACATAGTTGAAGGGCTGGAGAGTGACATAGGCTGCTTTTTACTACGGGAAAATATCTGATTCCCACGGGAAAAGACGTTTCAATCTATTTCAGTGGGAGCGAAGCCGCGGGCATCAGCTAGTAATATTATAAATGTGAAAGTGTGTTTGTTTGTTTGTTTGTCCTTCTTTCACGTCGAAACTCAGCGACGGATTGCCGTGATTTTTTTGTATGGACATAATTGAAGGGCTGGAGACTGACATAGGCTAGTTTTTACCATGGGAAAATATCTCATTCCCACGGGAAAATAAGTTTTGTTTGTATTAAATCCTTTAATTGTGTACATTTTTTTAAAAACGACTAATATACTAACTAAATGAAATTACTTTAAATGAAATTATAACTTTAGTTTAAATACGTTGCTGATTTTGTGGAGTCGTTTTAATAAACAACACCGTTCACCAAAGACGCAAGAAAACACCATTTGTTCAAACACTCCTCACGATTTAGGTTCGATAAGTCTTTATGTTTTATTGCGTCACGCATGATGTACATTAAAATTACTTGGTTCTTTGTAACATTTGAAACAACATAACAATACTAACATATCGCTTATATACTCTGATAAAAGTTATAAAATAAAACGGTCAAAGGCTAGTCGGACACGTACATGAATTTCATTCATAATTATGTCTCTACTAGATCGAACACAGGACTTCAAGCTTCGTACTCAGGTCCTCAAACCACTGGGCTGCCCGGTCGTTATCAAATCAAAGCTAACACACAACCAACAGCATCAACTATTCATTCAATTACAGTTTGAAAACAGCAATCTAACAGTGACAGGGTAAATTAATTCTCAAATGGATACGGAAGAAACGCTGCTCACATTCATTAGGTTTGTAATGTGACATAATTTCATTTTATGCCCCTGAGATACGGCCGGTTTGGTAAACAGGGAAAGATCGCGGAAAAAACATACTTCCTTTTGTTCATTGTTAGATGATTGACATCAAAATAAATGAAAAATGTAGAGCTGGGCTTTGTATAGTCGTGGAATGAAAATATCGCCCTTTACTAATAAATACTGATACATATTTATTCAATTAGGCGTTACTTTGCGGAGGTCTATAATAATGAACTAAACAATTACTTTGCTCACGCGACCTTACGATAGTTACGTTTAAGTAAGAAATTACGTGTTCATGCAGTTCCTCCACCTCCACACTGTACGAACACACACAAATCACACAAACCCAATCACCACCACCAAACTACACTGACGCGTTTCGAACTCAACCAGACCTCAGACATCTTCAGCAACAGTACGCTATGCTACCAAATATTACTAACATACTTTTAACCTAAAATTGCTAAAAGTAGCAGTTAGTAGTAAATATAGCGTTTCGTGTGGTTTACCCCCTTTGGGGATACAGGCGTGTGTGTGTGTATGTTTTCATTTTAGGACAATGCGGGTGTGCTGGATCGCTACACCAACCCAAGCTTAAGCTACCTAAGTTAGATGATTAAATTCTTACATAGTCTTCTTCCAACGGCACTGTGGTATACGGCACCGGCTGCCATACTTTCCCGATGCTCTCATCCCACTGCTGCTCTATCTCCGGAGGGTACGCTGCAGCCATGGCCATCAGGGCCGTCATCTTCGTCCGCTCCTTGTCCGTTGAGCGAACCGCCAGCTCGTCTTGAAGGTACAGGGCTGAGAGGATATTGTGACCCTGGATGCCGTAGCGTTGGCGGAGGAACTTCCCAATTTGGTACGCGCGGCGTTTTCCCGTCTGGAAATTAAGTTATACAGAGTTTAAGAAATCAAAGCTCCCTTAAAAATTAGATGATCCGGTGGGAATTGAGTTGTACAGTAAATACGAGTCATAAATACGAGTAGGTATATAGAGCATTTCGTCAGTTATTTTAGTTATTTTATTAACCGACTTCAAAAAAAGGAGGAGGTGCTATGTTCGACTGTATGTATCATTTTTTCCTATAACAAGTCATAGACTGTTAGTACCTTTTGAATAATAGGAAACGTCAATGCGATATTCTGTTTTGTTTGATATAAAATGTTGACAGGACTGATAATTGCCGTGGTGCAAACAAATGTCAACTTTAAGACGCTGTCAACACTAACGTCGGCGCACACTGTCTATTTGTATCGGAGTAAACGAGATGCCGCTATTACTGGGCAGCCGGGTATATTGAAATTTATCGGGCAAATATTGAATTAAAAAAAACTGTGGATTATTTGTGAAATATGACTCGTTAGCGGTTTAGGTATGAATATGTTCACTTCATCTTTTTTATTGCAGACGCATACGCCAAAAAAATAAAGACATAGAACCGTTTAATGATGATTTTAAGACCTATCTTTGCAATTATTTTCTATCGAGCCGATTTCGTCCAATTATGTATCGAGTCCGTCCACGGTCTTTGAAATATGATGAATATTAACATATATTTTTTTTGATGTGCTAGAACAAGCAGTTTTTCTTAAAAAACTGTTTAAATGACATCTATTTCAACAAAATTAGGTAAAGTCAGCCTCTTAAGGTGACGAACCTTTTCTTATCCCGACTGTACGTTACTTACACGTCAAAAATGTCTATACACCTCTATGTCGCTAATCATAAGGTTGGAGTTTGCATTTAACGCGATGGTTGTGTAGATATAAGATATAAGCCCTCGACCGTTGGTGCCACATCACTGTCATATGCATCAACCTGAGTAATTGGTATATACGGTGAAATTACATATCTACCTACTCGTATATTTCTAATGGTAAACCTATAAAAAAAATCCTAAAATCGAAAAGTGAATTATCCGAATTTCTTAATCGCTAGCTTTACTGACTTCGTTTGCGCAATCGACTCGCGAATGGACCGAATGTGCTAGATGCATTTTTTTAGTGGTCTAACCATATTCGAATTATTGCCTTCCAAATCAAACCTGTTTGGGCACGTTTGGGTAGTTTCAAAGTCTATAAAAGGACATAGAAACAAGTTTTGCACTCTCGCCGCGTATGCAGTACTACAAATGGTTTACCGTGAGTGTAAAAGGGACATAACAATGTTATCAATAACATTAATAAGTATAATGTAATGTGCGTAGAACGAAGATGATACTGTTGAGATGATTTCATTTAAATTTCATCATCAGGTATACTTATCAATTTTATAACTATCATTGTCACATGTGATGTAAATATTGTGTGATATTCATATTTAATTTTGACACTGACCGATAATATTTTAAGATAACAGAAAGTGATTTAAGCATGACTATTTAGTTCATAAATAAAACACGGCGAATCGGATTCCCGCCCTAAGGGTTCCGTACAACTTTAGAACCAAGAAAAAATAAGATATTCTACATTCCACGAAAGACAAAGTTACCAATCTGTTCGTTTTCAAGCCTAGGGTGAATGAGCTTTTACTATAGCATGCTCCATCGAAGACCTCATGAGGCGTGACTGCGGTCAAACGCAAGCCTATTGTATATAAAAAAATTTTTTCGCAGGTATGACTTTCAGTTTCTTTTTTTAATATCATAAAATAATATTATCTGATTGTTTAAGTAATTGTGTTCCGCAGTCATGATTTCATTCGCCTTCCCGGGCATCACTTTCCCTGTATTTTACCCATCAATATTAGTTGCAGCAGCTGAAATCTGTCATGGCGCATCACGTGCCCCAGATATTTGATTTTGACCCGAAATTCCGATCCGATTTTGATTCGAAAAAGACTATTTATAGGGAACGAGCACATAGACGGTGCTGCCATCAATTTGAATGTTTTAAACTGATAAGTTTCTTTTACTGTCCGCATAGTAATTAAATATATTATATTATTGTAATTAGGTTGTTAATTAAGTGTAATATAAATATGTATGTTAGTCTTTAAGGTATTTTTATATGGGCCTATGCAGCCTGAAATAAAATTATTCTATTCTATTCTATTCTATTCTATAGTCTCTTCTGTCACATTAGTGCTGCCGCCTATAGTTTCTGCACGTTCCCTATATGGTTTTGATTTCTATGGTTGTATGAAAATACACTTTTGAAAGGTAAATCGCGTAACTTTGAAGCTTAATTTATTTACAGCTGCAAGGGGTTGCAAGCTTGGCTACCTATGTATTTCATATTCATGTCAAATTGATACATCCACACTTCACGATCCACGTTTCTAAGAAAAAGTATCTTGACAAAGAGACGGACCCGTAACCCTGAACCTTATAATCTAAAGCCATCATCATCATCATTTCAGCAGAAAGACGTCCACTGCTGAACATAGGCTTCCCCCAAGGCTCGCCAAACAGATCGGTCCTGCGCCATCCGCATCCATCGCGTCTAAAGTATATATGTGTATAAGGGTCCCTTTTTTCTGCTTGAGTTATGGAACGGAATCCTAAAAATGGGTACGTATCAAAATATATAAAGTTTAAAACAAATAATGGACGAAATACATTATGGTCATTTGATATAATGCAATTTTCTTGGGAATTCTCAACTTTACAGGATTTTCATAAAACAAACCTGACCTAACCTAAACCAATCGGTAGATTACACGATTAAAAAAGTTCATTTAATCAATAGCTTCATAGAAAATTTTAGTATAATATATTATGACCATTATGTATTTCGTCCATTACTCGTTTTAAACTTTATATATTTTGAAACGTTCCCCCTAAAAATACAGTCAACATTATCATATTTTAAACAAAACTACTTTAGATTGGTCTGATTTTATTGTCTTCATACTTCTTCTGCTAGTGATATCATGAGGTAAATATAGATATTTGAATGTCATAAACGTCATAATGACCGAAGTGAACATGATACAATATGATATGATTGTAGATACTTGCATAAATAGATAGATATACTGAAATCTCACTCTATAGTGTACAGGTTGATTCTGAAGATAAGACAAAACACGTTGAAACATTCAAATTTTTGTTTTTTTAATGGACACTAGCTTTTTCTGCGACGTCGTCCACGCAATGGACTTAGAATGAATCGAATGTGCCCAATACTACCCTTATAATAATAATATTATTTTAAGTAGTAAGTAGTCTAAAACAATATCCGTATTAAGTATTGGATTTCAAATGAAAATGGCACGCTTATTGTTTAACGCGCTCGTCACCATCATATATCCTTCTGTCAAACTATATAAGATGATGACAAAAAGAGATGGTAAATGCGATAGCACCTGCGCTTTAGACCTTGTTTAGACCCGTGTTTTATATATGTAAATTATTATTTATTATTGTCTTAGAACCTTACGTTAGTCAGCCCCTCCAGCCCTTCTATGTACGTGATGTTTTTCAGCCTTTCAGCCTGACTGGAAAGTGACAGCTCGTCAGAATCAGGTGACCTGTCGCCATGACGGTTGACCTACAAAAAAAGAAAAAAACTATAATTTTATTGTGAAATACCAGTATCATTATCATTTACCAAATACCAGTATCAACTAGTTACCAGTATAAAGCTATAGAGTTAAAAATAAGATTGACAGAAATATCACGTAAGCTAAACCGTGAGGTGCCTATAAGGCTTAAAAGCCATATATTTTCATGTTTCTAGCTCAGTTTGTAACGACGCCTAAAACTTAGTTATTGCAAAAATTGTGGTTATCAAAGATTTTAATTTCACTGGTTAATGTAATTTAGTAAAACCAATGAAAATGAGGAGAGCTGAAGATCAAGCTCAGTGGAGTGCCATGGGAGAGGCCTATGTCCAGCAGTGGACTGATATGGGCTGATGATGATGATGATGAAAATAAAAAAAACGTACCTATGCGTAGGTATAGTTGGAGAGAACGTGGCGACATCTGTAAATACATGCGATAACATTGTCTACTTATTTATCCTAGACGAATTTGCGAAAAAAATATACAATTTTCAAATAAGACATTTGAAAATGTTTTTTCTCTAGGGAGACCAAAAATTTGGATTGACTGACTGGAAAAAGTTTCGTTGTGATACGAAAATTACCTACTCGTAAAAATGTACTGTACTGTATGTAAACTACCGGCGTTAAAATTTCTCTTTAAAATCCCTCCATATTTTTATCCGACTGTCGAAGGAGGGTTATGTTTTTCGGTATTTATGTATGTATGTATGTATGTATCATTCTTAGGCACGCTCTGCAGCCTAAACGGCTCAATGGATTTTGAAGTGTGCGGTGTCATTAGATTCGTCCTCAGTTCCGAGAGTGACATAGGGTATTTATTTTCCCGTAAATTCCCATGGGAACGGGATATATACAGGCGGGTTTTTTTCATCTAGTAATTAATACGCGTTCTGCTGCCATAAAATTAAAATTAAACCATTACCTACCCAAGCACGTCGTTTTAATTATTTAATGACGTTCTCATTATATAAAATAATGATAATTGTCTTTTGTTACACGTAATTATTGTTGTTTCTCATTGAATCACGATCCCTGGACGAATCCGCACGTGCCATCGATAACCCCTTCATTCAAGATAACATACTATGACGTAAATTACTAAACGGTATAATTAAAATAATTTGACATACATCCTATATTTGTCTTGATTATGCACGTGAGTTTTTTATTAGAGATAAAAAGCATAACCAAGTAACAAACGACTGACCTAGAGGTATTGCTGTTTGATAATAAAATAGTACAGTAAA
The DNA here is from genome assembly GCA_947563465.1 of Archips xylosteana. Taxonomy (NCBI): domain Eukaryota; kingdom Metazoa; phylum Arthropoda; class Insecta; order Lepidoptera; family Tortricidae; genus Archips; species Archips xylosteana. Next base: position 16,933,667 of record OX387361.1, on the reverse strand, counting down.
TAGTGTTATGCTTTCGGTTGTATTACGCGTTTTCAGTGTAACTATTAGGTATATTATTTTTTTACTAGGCAACAGCAAATTATGTCAACTGATTATTATAACACCTATACTTTTTTCACATATATCAGTGAGCTTCATCTATACTAGTGTTATAAATGAAAAAGTAAGTCGGTCTGTTTGGCTGTTCTTCCATTTCCAACACGCCCTGTCTGCACTTTTATGTCCAGCCAGTTGCTCGAGAACGTGTCTAGGTCATCCCACCACCTCCACCTACAATTGTAACTCATAAAAATAATGTAGTATTATGTAGTATAATGTTTATAGTCTTTCAAATCTGGCTTTTGCATCACATTGGTATCACGCTGGCGGTGCTGAATAAAAACTTTCGCAATTTCCCGCTGCATTTAGCATTATATGAATAGTTAATTATATGGGTGTTATCATACCGGATTTTTTGCATATGTTTTTGTATGTAGCTGATCACGGTCGGCCAGGGGCTGTATTCAGCATTTGGCCACGCACTTATCTCATCCCAATCCCATTCCTAACCACTTTTAAAATGCTGAATTGAAGCTCATCGCAAGCTCATCGCAAACTAATCTCATCCCTAGTTCATTCCTATCCTAAATGGTAATTGCCAGGCGAATAAATTTTTATCCCCATACAAAACGGAACGAAACCTTTTTTTAATTGGCAATAATCTTGTTCCTACAAAATAATAAACTCGGTATAATGACGTTTTTAATTATTGATTATGATTATGAATGTTACAAAAATCATAATCATTTATTAAAAATTGTTTGGTTAATTTTATTTTCAGAAATTAGATTAATCTAAATGAGACGTTTAGTTTAGTATTTGCTGTCGCTTAAATTTTCGTAAAACAGAACGGATTAGGGTAAGTAATTAAAAAAAAAACCATGAACATTTTTTATTAAATTTTATCTTGGCAAGTATTTATTTATTTCTTGTCATGGAATCATAATGCTCTAGATAATATATTTTTCGCGTTAGGCCGGCCGCATACACGCGGAATTTTTCTTCGGTTTCCGTACGGAATGACGTGTGCGAGCGAGACAACGCTATATACTTTCGTAGCCCTGTCTCGTTCGCACGCGTCATTCCGTACGGAAACCGAAGAAAAATTCCGCGTGTATGCGGCCGGCCTTTTAAACGAACATCTAGACTCATCGAAATTGGCGTGGTTAGTTAATTTTTTTTTTCAACAAATAAAAATACATATTTTAAATACAACTATGTTGGCGCGTGATAGAATGGGACGGATTGAAGGCCACTCACTCACTACAAACCGAAGCGCGGGGTGCCGACGGAGCATGCCCAGCGCGGTCAATAACACTGAATCATATATACGGTGACACACTCTGGCAGCGCAGCACAGCGTATTGAATCAGTGTTATGCAGAGCGCGCGTCGCCTCGTGCACACGCCCCGCGCCTTCCCCGCGCTGCGGGCTGTGGAGGGAGGGCTTTATACCTTTATATTAGTTGTCATTTGTATGCTATTATTATATCCTGTCTGTGGGTCGCCGCCATCTTGTGCTGTCAAGTCAACGACGTCATGTCATTATTTTTTCATCTTGTTTTGTTACGCGACCGACGCGCCTGCGCTGTGTTATGTTGTGTTGTATGTAAACATCGAGTCGAGTGCCGGTAACCTCTTGTGTTCTCCCCTTTTGGTCAAATTGTAGTTCCTTGAGAAGCCATCCTCCTCTGTTTTACAGTACAATTGTTTAGTGGAAGTGATATTCCACTGACTTACAACATGGGAAAATTCACGCGTATGCCCAAAAATGGTTCATATGTACCACTACCACTCTCCTCTGAGGGTAAGTTTAATCTTTGTAAGAAATAACAGTCAATAATAGCTCTTTCCATGTTCAAAATTTTCTTCAAATATTAATTTCACTAAGCATTTCACTAAAATAAATTTGTATTTATTGCTTCAATGTTTTTTGTTTTAGAGTACAATGAGAACATAAATACTGTGCTAACGAAGATTCAGATGATGATGTCGACGACAATGCATTAGAACCAATTGTTTTTAAGGGCATGCAAGGTATGTGAAGGTGAAGAGTATCTCATATTGTCTCTTTCAAACTCTTTTAATTTCATTACACACTAGAATAAAATTGATTGTGCAACAGCAAGATCTATCTATTCTATACATATAATAAATCTGTAACAAGTCGGTGTCTGTACATTGAAGATATTTGAGAAAAACCCAAAACAATTATTTTTAGAATTATTGTTTGTTTGTCTGTTTGTCTGTGCGTTTGTGCGCGCTAATCTCAGAAACGGCTTAACCTAGAAGGATGCGGTTTTCACTGATATGTTGGTATTTTCTTGGATTAACATTTAGTGTTTGTTTCATTTGAATCGGTTGACAAATAAGAAAGATACAATACTTTCAGTGTTAGATAGCCCATTTATCGAGGAAGGCTAATAGGCTATAATATCATCATGCTGGGAGTACGGTGGTGAATGTGAACGCGGGTGTGCGGGGGGAGGGGGGTTTGGAGCGGGGTGCAGGGGTGGGGGGGGGGTTGCGGGGGGGTATTTTTTATATCGAGGAACTAAGGAGAGCCATAATTGATGAAAAAGCAAATTGGATCAAAAAAATAAGCTGCCCAAATTACTAATTCCACGCGGACGGAGTCGCGGGCAAAAGCTAGTCCATAATAAGTTTAATAAGCAGTACTTACTTAACAATTGATGAATTAAGACATTGACATTGGCTAAATTTCTTAAAAATTCAATCCTATGAGAATGGAAAGTACCCTATATGTTTTAATTTCCAAAAGATTTTTTTATTAAAATACACCATTAAAAGGTTGGGCCTTTTGAGTGTGGTTACAAGAAATGCCTGGCAAGCCGGCAGACCAACCACATAACTGTTTAAAGGTTTTGAGATGTCGATGGGATGCCGATGGCACGGTTACAATGTGTAATGTACTACTTTATAAAGCTCGACTTAATAACGAGCTGTTGCCCGCGACTCCGTCTGCTAACAATTCCTTTATCGCTATCCCGCGCAAACTATGCAATTTTCCAGGATGAAAACTATCCTATGTCCTTCCCAGAGTCTCAAACTATCTACATACCAAATTCCACCTAAATCGGTTTAGCAGTTTAAGCGTTAAGAGGTAACAGACCGACAGACGGACACTTTCAGATTTATAATTTTAGTACGGATGGTACAGGTAACGCCACCAGAGTTGAGGCCATGCACACAATCACATCTCATGTAATGACAGCGGGATTTTGATGTTGTGTTGTCGTTAAACGTCAACACAACGTCAAAATCCGGCTGTCATTACATGAGATATGGTTGTGTGCGTGGCCTCAACTCTGGTGGCGTTACCTCTATGGTACGGAGCGAGATTTTAGGATTTAATTAGATTTTGATTAAATTTTAAACTTGTACCAAATTGAATTCACTTAGATAAAACATTGCTTTCAATAAAAAATAGGTTCATCAAGTTACATATCATCATCATCATCCCAGCCCATGTACGTCCCACTGTAGGCCACAGACCGCCTCTCAGAATGAAAGGGCTTGGGCCGTAGTTCTCACGCGCGCCCAGTGCGGATTGGGAACTTCACACACACAATTGAATTTCTTCGCAGGTGTATACAGATTTCCTCGCGATGTTTTCCTTCGGCGTAAAGATCATTTTGAATTTCAAATGTAAGTTAAGTTACATGTAAAAAAAATTAAATCGATCTTAAAAATCACTATCTAATCTGTATGAATTTGGTGCCTCAGCGCGAGCCAGCAGGAGTGATAGAACCCCAATAGATGTATGTAAGTACATACATAGGTAGTTAGGTTGATGATTAAGGCCCATTATCTTTTACAAAATATTGCTTTTCCCGACTCAGAGACGTTGATTGTTAAGGAATACTTTTGACTTCTGATGCTTCACCATCAGTTCCACTTCGCCATATTTTACGCATTTCGACGACATTTTTTATGAGCTCATATTGATTAACAACTACTTACATACTTTAAAATAATCGAGTTGCAACCCGTGTAATTATTGTTATGGAGTCCTCACCAGTTGCAATTCATGAAATGGTGATTTCTAAGAGAACATTCACAAGTTATTTTCGTGGTTTTTTTACAGTCAATATTTTTTTATCACGGACTAAATCAGTCTTAAAATCTAATCCGGCAACAGAAACGGTATTAAAATAAGTATACGGTTTATTCAGAGGGCCTATCTATTATCACATGTATTAATTTGGAACGGTTACTCAGAAATGTAATTCATTCAGCGCTGGGGTGCTATAAACACCTCAGCATTAGGCTGCGTATCCACCGGAGCTGTGCGAGGATGCGTTGCGAGGGATGTGTTTGTCATGAACCAATAGAAACACTTTATTTATAAGGTCCTAAGGGAATGAAGTGTTTCTATTGGTTCATGACAAACACATCCCTCGCAATGCATCCTCGCACATCTCTGCTGGAAACGCAGCCTTATGCTGAGCCAGTGTCCTATTTACAACCGCAATGACACATTCTTCTTTATTTTTCGTGTTGTCTTTTGTTTAGTAAAATATTGATGATGATAAATAATAATAATAAATAAATATCACGGGACAATTCACACCAATTGACCTAGTTCCAAAGTAAGCTAACCATAGCATGTGTTATGGGTACAAGCCAACGGATAAACATACTTATATAGATAGATACATACTTAAATACATATATATTAAACACCCAAGACCCGAGAACAAATATTCGTATTATTCATACAAATATCTGCCCCGACGCGGGAATCGAACCCGGGACCTCAAGCTTCGTAGTCAGGTTCTCTACCTACTAGGCCATCTGGTCTTGTGTTGTTGTAAATAAATGTATTTTCTTTCATTCTTTAATTTTTTATCAAAATGGTAGGGTTTCATCTGGTCTTAAAATTGTGTTCGGTAATATTGGACAGTCTTACTATGACGTTTCGTAATCACACAAAGCTGTATTACACGACAGTAGTGAAACGGTACGGTTACCTCGAAATGTACATTTTGGTAAAAGTGGCGATTTTTGACTTTACACTTTATTTACGCAGATTCGCAGATTCGCTCGGTGTACAGAGGCAGTCAAAATTACGCTCTTTAGAGCATACTGCACTTCTCTGTACTCAGGAGCTTTGTGGACTGTCTGTTCGCAGCGTTCCCTCAGCTGTCTGCGCGTCCAGTACAACGACGCCTTCAGGGCACTGTTGGGGCTGCCACGTTTTTGCAGCGCCTCTGCCATGTTCGCGGAAGCGCGAGTGGACAATTTCACTGCAGTCTTGCGGAAAAAAATGGCGTCCCTTTTAATTAGGATACGTGGCAGCCCAAATAGTCTCCTGAAGACTTTATCTGCAAGAAATGAGTGCTCAATAATGCAACATTTAATTAAAAATACCCTTTCTCTTGCTAGCTAACAAAATATGGATCATGTTTTCTGAATAAATTATTATTATTATATACTGTTCCGGACAAAAGCGTTATCGAGTGCACACGCACCGAGTAGCGACTTGCGCGTCGTAAACTTAAGAAAACATTGCGATATAGTTAAGTCTTTATAATAGTTTCGTGCAATGTAAACATTTAAGTATAGCTGTTAATTGTAAATAAACATACTCACGTCTAGCGTATCATTCCATAGCGGATCGGATAGGATAAGATCACGTAAAATGTAAACAAACAGAACCTATTCGATCCGCCGCGCATGCGCGTTATCTACGACTGATCACTCCCGCGATGCTAAGGCGAGTATTTATACCCCTGAGGTGGGGGACGAGGTAATATACTAGCGTCGCGGGGGAAAATCGGTCGTAGATCGACGACACACGCCATGCCGTACGTAGGAATGATAAATTAATATGTAAATAAATATAAGGATTAGCATAAGGTTAGCGTAATTAATAAAACGCAATGTTAGTTCTATATTTAATAAAATAAAGACCGCGCGGGGGTGAGGTAGCCCGGCGAAGTGGAGGGGATACGGCCGGCAATAAAATGAGGCCGGCCGCCCGCCACGAGACACTCTTCCGTACGCCGCCAAACGATAAACATCGCCGAACTACAACACCTCCCGCTACCTGGCATTCTACAAAGTATTGTTTTTCTTCACTCCATCATTAACTTCAACCAGTCATAGGTGCATCCCGCACATTGTGGTCCTTCGTTCACCGGATAACATCAACATTTCAAGAATAACATCAACATTTCAAGAATTCAACATCAATATTACAAGATTTCAACATCAACGTTTCAAGATTTCACAACATCAAGAATGCCAGTCACAAGATCCACGGGGAGAGTACAGACGACGTCCGCCGAACCAACGACGACGGACGAAGCCACGCTTACCGCAACATCATCGACGCACACGTCGACTACAAATACGGGCGCGACAGAAGAGACACACGTCGACGGCACAGGGGACTTCGAGCTCTCGCCCCCCTGCACCGCCGCCGTCCAAATCAATCAGAACGACAACGAGCCGCCGTGCGTTACGTCTAGCGCAGGCGCGAGAAGAAGCACTCCGAATCAAGCTGGAGCTCGTACAAGCGCGCATCGCCACTATCGAAGCCGAAGATAGCGGCGATGAGGACGCCACCGTCTTATCAGCGTATGGACAACGTGTCGACGAATGGTTCGAAACGAATCAAAGACTCGCCATCACCAACACGCCACACAACGCCGATCAAGAATCACCGAAGTCGAGTCCAGCAGGAGAGGAGCACATATACGAAGACGTTCCCGTCGACGCCAATGCCGAGCGCGTCGGGACCGCCATCCCCCTCCCGCCGATGCCACCGCCGCGCACGCCGGGACCGGGACCCGTGCCCCCCCCCTACGACGCCGCCGCGCCCCGCGCCGACGCCACCGCTTCTTCATACATCGCGCCACACGAAGGCGCTCACATACCTTCTCATTTTCAACCGCGTCAACCTCTGCTGGACGCAACCGAAGAGAAGATCGTCGCGACGCACAAACAAAGCGTCGACATATCGGAGCTCGCCGCCGCCATCGCCATCGCCGCGCGGGGCAGCCATAGTACACGCTATCACATCGAGCTACCGCAGTACACAGGAGCCTATCAAGAATGGCTCTCCTTTCGTGCCGCATACAACGAGTCCGCGCCGAGCTACAGCGAAGCGGACAACGTCGCGAGGCTACGACGAAGCCTCAAAGGGAAAGCCAAAGAAGCAGTCGAAAACCTTCTCATCTTCAACGCACGTTCCGACGACATCATGAAAACGCTCGAATCAAGATTCGGACGACCGGACGCCATCGCACTCGCCGAGTTAGAGCGGCTACGCGCCATGCCACGCCTCTCCGACGCGCCACGCGACATCTGCAGTTTCGCCTGTCGCGTAGCTAACACAATGGCTACGCTTAAGGCCCTAAATCGCTCGCACTACCTATACAGTCCTGAAACGACAAAATCGATGCTGGAAAAGCTGCCGCCGACACTACGATACAGGTGGTTTGACTACGCCGCCGCAGTAACATACAACGACGAGCCAGACTTGCTGAAACTATCAACATTCCTTCAGCGAGAGGCCGACTACTGCGCGCCGTACGCCGCACCAGAAAACATCGATCGCACGGCAACACCGCCACCGAAGAGGACACAACGAGCGTTCGCCACCACAGCGAAACCGGAAAAATCGACACCGAGATGCGCGTGCTGCAACACAATCGGCCATCACATCGACGCGTGCACAAAATTCTTAGAGCAAGAAACGAACGAGAGATGGAACACAGTGAAGAATCAACGACTCTGCTTCCGATGTCTACGCTACAGAAACAAGACGCACTTCTGCAAACGAGTGAAGTGCGAGCGAGACGGCTGCGAATATTCCCACCACAAACTTCTTCACAACGAGAAGAAAATTGAAGAAGTCAACGAAACCGTGGCATCGACGTGGATGCCGAAACATTCACGCACATATTTAAAGATCGTTCCGGTCGAGGTCAAGGGACCGGCGGGAGCGGTGCACACCCACGCACTGCTCGACGATGGATCAACGATCACGCTCATCGATGAGCAACTAGCCCGAGAAGTGGGCATTGAGGGCCCGACGGAGCCTCTGAAGATAGAAGCGATAGCCGACAAGAAGATAGTGACTTCGAACTCACGTCGAGTCAAATTCGACGTACGCGGCGCAAACAAGCAACACAAAATAAACGCCCATACTATACAAGATCTTCATCTATCGCCACAATCGGTCAAGAAAGAAGATGTCAGCGCGTGTGAACACTTAGAAGACATACAGTGCCATCTCACATACCAGTCAGCCGAACCCAGGGTACTTATCGGTCAAGATAACTGGCATCTCCTCATCGCCAGTGAAGTACGTCGAGGTCAACGACACCAGCCAGTGGCATCTCTAACGCCGCTCGGCTGGGTGTTACACGGCGCGCACACGCGTACACTCGGAAGACAGACCCATTCGACGTACCACGTGACCACACAAGAGGTCGATGACCCTATGAACCGTCAGCTGAGCGACTACTTCGCATTAGAAAATCTTCTCGTCGAACCAAAGCGCCCCCACTCCGACCCAGAGGAGCGGGCGCTCGCCACCCTCAACGAAGCCATAACGAAAAGGAGCGACGGCCACTACGAAGCCCCGCTACTTTGGAAGACAGAAGATTCACGGCTGCCGGACAACTACGAAAACACCCTGCGGCGCCTGACCGGCGTCGAGAATAAACTCGACAAAAACGAAGCGCTCAAGAAACGCTACAACGAAGAAATGGACGCCCTAATCGTGAAGGGCTACGCCGAGCCTGCGCCATCACACAAGTCATCCAGAGTGTGGTACCTGCCACATTTCGCCGTGCTGAACGCCATGAAGCCCGACAAAGTGCGAATCGTGCACGACGCCGCTGCCAAGACGCGAGGCGTGTCGCTCAACGACCGCCTACTCACCGGGCCCGATCTCCTACAATCGTTGCCCGGCGTGCTAATGCGATTTCGCCAACATCCAATCGCAGTCGGAGCCGACATCAAAGAAATGTTCATGCAGGTAAAAGTCAAGCCTGAAGATCGAGACGCGCTGCGCTACCTGTGGCGCGGCGACCGCCGCGACGACGCTCCGCCGAGCGAGTATCGAATGACGTCGCTAATCTTCGGTGCTACGTGTTCGCCGTCAATCGCAATCTACGTCAAGAACATAAACGCGAAAAAATACGAAGAAACTCACCCCGAGGCCACAGAAGCGATTATCCGCAACCACTACGTCGACGACTACCTCAAGAGCTTCAAGACCGAAGAAGACGCCATCCGAGTGTCACGTGACGTCCGCTACATACACAGCCAGGCGCACTACGAATTACGCCAATGGACGTCGAACTCGAAGCGAGTCGTCGAGAACATCGTGAAAAAACCTGCATGCCTCACGCCCGTCGACCTTAACAAGAGCGAAAATAAGACGGAACGCGTACTGGGGCAAATCTGGAAGCCAGCGACAGACTAAATCGCCTTCAATCTCGACCTCACACGCCTACCACCCGACGCGTTGGATAACATCGAGCCCACGAAGCGTCAAGTGCTAAAAATTATGATGTCCGTGTTCGACCCACTCGGACTCGCGACGCCCGTCACCATCATAGCGAAGAAAATACTGCAAGAAGTATGGCGCCGCGGGACTGGCTGGGACGAGAAGATCGAAGCCGACCTTGCCCAACGGTGGGCAGAGTGGACACTCCAGCTGAGGGCTCTACGCGACATGGCGATCCCGAGATGTTATCCCAACTACTCAGAAGCGAGTCAGCGCGAGCTACACGTGTTCGTCGACGCAAGCGAAACTGCATACACGTGCGCTCTCTACTGGCGCACAACTGCGGCGGATGGACACGTGAACGTGACTCTAGTGGCAGCGAAGGCAAAAGTCGCCCCCCTGAAGCTCATATCGATCCCACGCCTCGAGCTACAGGCAGCAGTACTGGGGACCAAGATGGCGGCCGCAGTCATCGAAGAACACGACCAGAAGCCCGAATCGAAGACGTTCTGGACAGATAGCCGCACGGTACTCACGTGGCTAAGAACGGGCGCGCGCTCATATCGCCCTTTCGTCGCACATCGCCTCGCCGCAATAGAGGAAATGACGGCAGTCAATGAGTGGCGGTGGGTGCCGACAAAACAGAATGTTGCCGACGAAGCGACGAGGGAGGCGCCGCGAGAGTTCAATGACAGACACCGGTGGTTCACCGGGCCGGATTTCTTGCACAACGAACGCTCTACATGGCCGGCGGAGCCACCACAGTCAAAACGCGAAGATATCGAACAAACGGGTGAAGAACGGGTCCACGTTACGACATCACAAGTCGAGACGCCACAGACGTGGCTACCGTCACCCGAGCGCTTCTCCAAATGGGAAAAAATGTTGCGCGTGATCGCCCGCGTACTCCAGTTCGTTGACCTCTGCCGACCTCACAAGGCGAGGTCACTTTATAAACGCACGGCGGCGAATAAACGAAACGACGCCGACTGGAAGAGCCAACCGAGTCGCGAGACGCCACGGACGACGGCGAAAACGATTAAGAAAAATGACGAATACATACTTCTCGAAGCGAAGTACATAAGAAATGCGGAGAAACTCGTCGTACGCGCCGTACAAGACGAAGCATTCACCGAAGAGAGAAAAAACCTCTCCAAAAATCGACCACCGACGCTACAGAGTCGACTGCGCCCCCTAGCGGTCGAACTCGTCAACGGGGTCATCGTAATCAAGACAAGAATCGACGCCGCAACGGACATCACCGAAGCCCAGAAGAGACCGCCAGTGCTTGACGGCAACCACCCGGCCGTCAAGCTGTACATCGATTACCTACACCGTCAGCTGGCGCACAGCGGGGTCGAGGCAACCATCAATGAGTGTAAGCAACACTACGCCATCCTACGCCTGCGTCCTGTGGCGAGGATGGTACTACATCGCTGCCTACCGTGCCGCATCAAGAGGTCAACGCCAACGGTCCCGCCCACTGGGGACCATCCGCGAAGCCGGCTGGCGCACCATGAGCGCCCCTTCACCTACACGGGCCTCGACTACTTCGGCCCCCTCACCGTAACCGTCGGCCGTGGTATACAGAAGCGCTACGTGGCGCTCTTTACCTGCTTGACCGTGCGCGCGGTACACCTAGAAGTCGTCCCCAGTCTCAGCGGGGACTCAGCGGTCATGGCGCTCAGACGCATGATCGCTCGCCGCGGCTGTCCGACGGAGCTGTGGTCCGACAACGGGACCAACTTCCACGCCGCAGAGAGAGAACTTCGGGAAGCCTTCATCCAGGCGATGCAACAAGAGGCAACGAAGCGCCAAATCACCTGGCGATTCATCCCAGCGGCCGCACCCTTCATGGCGGGCGCATGGGAACGGTTGGTGGGCGTAACCAAAACCGCCCTCCGCGCAGTGCTACAGGAACGCCGACCAAACGACGAAACTCTCGCCACTCTACTCGCCGAAGCAGAATATACGGTAAACAGCCGCCCCCTCACCCACGTGGCCGCAGACCCCGAGGAGCCAGAGTCTATCACGCCGAACCACTTCCTACTCGGGGGCTCCGCGCGCGCGCCCACGCCGGGCACCTTTGACGACTCCGAACTCGTCGGCCGAGCGACGTGGAAGACGAGTCAACGCCTCGCCGATCACTTCTGGAGTAGATGGCTCCGGGAGTACCTGCCGACACTCCAATACCGGCGGGAGCCCCACGGACACGGCGCGCCAATCGCCGTGGGTGACATCGTGCTCATCGTGGACGGCACGCTCCCGCGTAACACATGGCCGCGGGGGCGCGTCATCGCCCGATACCCGGGTCCAGACGGTGTCACTCGAGTGGTCGACGTGCAGACGAAGGGAGGAGTCCTGAGGAGGCCTACGAAGAAGCTGGTGATACTACCGACGCAGCCAGACGTCCTACACAACAACGATTCTGCAACGCTCGACCGAGCGATTGCACGGCGGGAGAAATGTTCCGGACAATAGCGTTATCGAGTGCACACGCACCGAGTAGCGACTTGCGCGTCGTAAACTTAAGAAAACATTGCGATATAGTTAAGTCTTTATAATAGTTTCGTGCAATGTAAACATTTAAGTATAGCTGTTAATTGTAAATAAACATACTCACGTCTAGCGTATCATTCCATAGCGGATCGGATAGGTTCTTAGATTCCAATAAGATCACGTAAAATGTAAACAAACAGAACCTATTCGATCCGCCGCGCATGCGCGTTATCTACGACTGATCACTCCCGCGATGCTAAGGCGAGTATTTATACCCCTGAGGTGGGGGACGAGGTAATATACTAGCGTCGCGGGGGAAAATCGGTCGTAGATCGACGACACACGCCATGCCGTACGTAGGAATGATAAATTAATATGTAAATAAATATAAGGATTAGCATAAGGTTAGCGTAATTAATAAAACGCAATGTTAGTTCTATATTTAATAAAATAAAGACCGCGCGGGGGTGAGGTAGCCCGGCGAAGTGGAGGGGATACGGCCGGCAATAAAATGAGGCCGGCCGCCCGCCACGAGACACTCTTCCGTACGCCGCCAAACGATAAACATCGCCGAACTACAACACCTCCCGCTACCTGGCATTCTACAAAGTATTGTTTTTCTTCACTCCATCATTAACTTCAACCAGTCATAGGTGCATCCCGCACATATACCTACGGCAGGTTAGGATCTGTAAGACTGGTTTTGGTACATAAAGTGACGAGATCTATAAGAATTTCACACAGACGAACGGTTACTTTTTTGGTAATTTGAATGATCTACGGGCGACTGGACTGAGTTACCACCGTTATGGTCCTTGGTGCAATTTTCGTCATGTCTGTGTGTCTGTCTGTCTGTCCGTCCGTCTGTCTGTCTGTCCGCAGCTTAACGCAGTGGCTATTTGTGCTAGAAAGCTAAAAACCTTCCATAGACGTAAAGTGGGGGTGATTTCTTTTTTCTCGTCTAACTTTAGTGTGGGGTATCGTTGGATAGGTCTTTTAAAATCATTACGGGGTTGTGAAGACGATTTTTCGATATAGTGATTCGTTTGCGAAATATTAGTGCTTACATTTTGGCGATTTTTTTAATGAACTGTTTTAAAACCTTGTAAGGAGATACGGAACCCTTCATGTACGAGTTCGACCGACTCTCACTCGATCGCTTTTTTTTTAAATGCAGCTTCAGGGTTTTTGTTTTAGTTTAAATTAATTTGCAATAGGTACCTACTTCCCTAAAATTAGCTCAATTTGTGCAACCTTGCATCTTACCTAACGTCCCAGTTTGTTTTATGACTAGTTTTACGCTTTGCCTCAAGTCTTAACACAATTATATAGCTATTATAATTGCACAATTAAGCACTAACTAATAAACTGTTGACCTTCTGTTTTCGGCTTAAGTACTTAATTTGCCTATATTTCGATAAACAATTATTTTTCTTTTTTTTGCACTGCTGCACCTTTTGTTCGCTTTATGCACTTGCTTGGCTGTAAAATTTCAGCTTTGCGGTCCACGTGTCGGTTGCTCAAGGCCACGGCTGCCTCCAGCGACGTGAATTCTCGTCGCGGCTACTGAAGTTGCAAGTAAGCTGATTTGCCGATTTTAACTTTATAAAATTTAACGTGGGTAGCTGTTGTTTTCAATAATAAGTCATACTTGTACAACCAACAACAACATGGTTGATACAAAGAAAGTTGCTCCACTTGCAGAGCTAATAAAGTAACCAAACTTAGTTCTATGGAAAGTCAAGTTATCAGTTTTAATAATTATTTAAACTCAAAATTGATGAACTGAAACAATTACTTTGCTCACCCGCGACCTTACGATAGTTACGTTTATGTAAAAAATGCGTGTTCATGCAGTTCCTCCACCTCCACACTGTACGAACACATATAGGTAACGCCACCAGAGTTGAGGCCATGCACACAACCACATCTCATGTAATGACAGCGGGATTTTGACGTTGTGTTGACGTTTAACGACAACACAACGTCAAAATCCCGCTGTCATTACATGAGATGTGGTTGTGTGCGTGGCCTCAACTCTGGTGGCGTTACCTTTACAAATCACACAAACCCAACCATCACCACCACCAAACTACACTGACGCGTTTCGCTCAATCAGAGCTCATCTTCAGAGTTGGTACCACAACCGTACGCTATGCTACCAAATGTTAGACAAACATTTACACGTACGTTTGTACGTGTGTGGTGTTGTTTTGAGCCTTTTCTCTGGGGCTTTTCTGTGCTTCCATGTTTCAGTGTATTTAGTATGAAATGTATGGATTTCACAGGATGACCGTGAAAAGGTTACCTATCAAAATTTAGAATTATTTTTTTCCGAATGATTTTTTTCTGAAACTGTAAATATTTCAGGATTTTTATAAAACAACCCTAACCTAACCTAACCTAAAGGGTTCTACACGATGGTCCTGAAATAAATCCTGAAATATTTACAGTTTCAGAAAAAAATGCTTTCGGACAAATGAAGTTTTCGGGATTCTAAACCTTCCGAAATAAAATTTTCTAAACATCGATAGGATCCCTCGTAAAAGTAATATAAAATGAAGTTGAAAAATAAAAAAAAATACTATATCACACTTTTTAAAATTTGGCTTAGTAGTGACATCTCTTGTCCGGGTGAGCGGGTAATTCCGAAGGAGTGTTGAAGTCTCTCGATGAGGGTATAGTTGCGCTGTATGATTGATACATCGCACATTTCAGTCTGTTAAATAATCACCTTCTGCTGTGGACCGTATCACTGCAGAAGGTGATTATTTAACAGGCTGAAATGTGCGATGTATGGGAAAAATTCGTGTCTAAACTCCTGACCAGTGGTGGTGTAGGGGAATAGCACGCGGCACGGAATGCTGAGGACCTGGGTTCGATTCCCAGCATTGGTCTTTTTTCTGGGGTTTTTTCTGTGCTTCTATGTTTCAGTTTGTATTTAGTGCCAAAAAGGATAGACAAACTAGCAATAATAAATTAGAAATCACAAACTACGAAACTGTATTTAGGCCAGATAAAAGCATTTGTGATTTCAGATAAACAAGATCAAGAAGACACTAAGGATCGGCCGTGCGTCGTGTGCCGTGCTGAGCACAGGGTCTTCGACTGTCCTGTATTCAGGCGGCTGTCTGTCGATGAGCGGCGGTCGCGGGTGTCCATCCTCCATCACTGGTAAGTCTGCCTGCGACCGGATATAGACTGTAACGTCCCGGCCACGAACTCGCGCGTTTGTCGGCGCGGCAAGCGTTTTATCAGTTCATTGCGTGTGCCGCCAGGTAACCACTGTACGGCGAGCGTCTCGGCCGCGCAATGAACACAGAAGACGCTTGCCGCGCCGCCAAACGCGCGAGTTCGTGGCCGGGCCGTTACAGTCTCTGAGCTAAGACGCTGACGGACAGACAGACAGACGGACAGACATGGCGAAACTATAAGGGTTCCTAGTTGACTACGGAACCCTAATAAAAGAAGACTTTTGAGTAATCGCGTAACAAACATACAAAAGAAAAAACATACTGTGAAGTTGAGAACCTCCTCCTTTTTTAGAGTCGGTTGAAAAGCTGTAAAAAATACAAAAACCGCTCAAGGCCATAATATTTTATATGTACATTATATTTGTCGAGTAAAATGACTGTGACTTACGGGAAGACAGGCAGATATGCGTTTCGTTTGAGCTATTTTGGCTACGAAATCCTAAAAAAGGGATGACAAATAGTGGATGAATATCAGCCGTGTCATATATTAGACAACCAACGCTTTTGAGTCCTAATAGATGACAGTCTTATTTATCAAAGTAACAATGAACGAAGTCTACATTTTATAACATAAATCATTACCCGTACATTCTGGCATCAATAATAATTAATTACAAATTTAGTTCACAACTAACCGTTGAAGTATCTTAAATAACTCACCAAACACGCCCACGCTCTACTCGAGCTTAAGCATATAACTAAGAAAATGTAAAGATTTGATTGTTCATGACAACGTCATAACTAATATTATTTATAAATTGAAAACCCTCTATTTTAAAATTGGCCTATGAAATGCTAAATACAAATATTTCTTATCGCTAAAATGAGGTAGTGATAAAATTAATGTTAATCTTATCTTATATATCGTAATTGAAAATATAGGCGACGAGGACTAGTACAGCGACGAGCACTGGGACATTTACCTTAATATGGTAGAAAAGATATTTCGCTTAACCGATTTAGATGAAATTTGGTATACAGATAATTTGAGTCCGTGGAAAGGACATAGGATGGTTTTTATTAGGGTTCCGTAAAAAGGGTAAAACGGGACCCTATTACTGAGGCTCCGCTGTCCGTCCGTCTGTCCGTCTGTCACCAGGCTGTATCTCACGATCTCACGAACCGTGATAGCTAGACAGTTGAAATTTTCACAGATTATGTATCTTGGTTGCCGCTATAACAAAAAATACTAAAAAATCATCATCATCATTTCAGCCGAAAGACGTCCACTGCTGAACATAGGCCTCCCCCAAGGCTCGCCAAACAGATCGGCCCTGCGCCATCCGCATCCAATGCGTTCCCGCTACCTTCACCAGGTCGTCGCTCCATCTTGTTGGAGGCCTACCTACACTGCGTCTTCCGGTCCGCGGACGCCACTCGAAAACCTTTCGGCCCCATCGGCCGTCAGTTCTACGGGCGATGTGCCCTGCCCACTGCCACTTAAGTCTAGCGATTCTTCGAGCTATGTCCGTGACTTTAGTTCTTGCGCGGATTTCATCATTTCTAATGCGATCCCGCAGAGAAACTCCAAGCATAGCCCTCTCCATCGCCCTCTGAGTGACCTTGAGCTTCCTTATAAGACCCATCGTTAGCGGCCACGTCTCAGTGCCATAAGTCATCATTGGCAACACACACTGGTCAAAGACTTTTGACTTGAGACACTGCGGTATATCGGATGACAAGATATTGCTGAGCTTCCCGAACGCTGCCCAGCCGAGTCTAATTCGTCGATTGACCTCTTTCTCGAAGTTGCACCTACCCAATTGGATTGTATGTCCCAGATAGATATAGTCGTCAACAACTTCGAGCAAAGTATCTCCGATTTCGACGGGAGTTGGTACATAGCTCCGGAACTCACTTCACGGTTGCTATGGGGGACTTCAACGCAAAACTGGGCAAACGGGATGGTAAAGAGCTGCGAATGGGGCAATTTGGAGTAGGGCCACACGGCGGACACGACGTACAAAATACGCGTTCTTGAATCTACATAAGCACGACGACGTCTGTACACGCGTACGCCTACATACATCGCGCGCGCACTCTTCTGGATTCCGGCGGTGTCCGGCAATCTGCGCCTTGAGGGGTGGGGTAACTCGAATCGGTGCGGGGCGGAGCGTGTCCATTCTGTACATTAGTACTATTATATATTCTGTGGTAGGGCATAGGAATCACCGGGGCCACCTACTGGCCGGCTTTATGGAGAAGGAGGGACTCTATATGATGAACTCCTTCTTCAAGAGCGAGAGCACAGGAAATGGACTTGGATGAGCCCTGACGGTGTAACGAGGAATGATATAGACTTTATTATGTCGACGAGGAAGCAAATATTCAATGATGTCTCCGTGATCAGTGCGGTTAAAACCGGGAGTGATCACCGTATGGTACGAGGCACATTGAATATTCGGTTCAAGCTTGAAAGATCGCGACTGATAAAGTCTACGCTCCGCCCGGCACCAGCCCAGCTACAAAACCTCGAAACGTTCCAGCTTGAACTTCAGAATCGTTTCGAATGCCTAGGAAGCGACATGGATGATTACAATGACGGGTTTGTGGAAGCTGTCCATACGGTTGGGTCAAAGTTCTTTAAGACTCATCGTACAAATAGAACCAAAAAAATCACACCTTCTACTCTAAAGCTGGAAGCTGGAAGATCGACGTAAGATGATCCTACAGACATCTGGTGACGCTTGCCAATACCGGGGCTTAACAGACAGATCTCAAAGTCTCTGAAGCGCGATATACGCCAGTTTAATACTAATAGTATTGAAGTGGCGATAGAGCGCAACAGAGGCTCTAAAGTTTTTGCCAAGAATCTGTCTGTTGGGCAAAGCCAATTAGCTAAGTAAAGTTTTTTGAAGAGGTGCTAATTATATTTTTTTTTGACAGAGGTCGACTTCAACACCAAGAAACTGAAACTGTTTTATTTTTATCTCCTTTTATTTATTGGAAATATTTTTTTAAGTGTTCGAGATGACATTTGTGAGATTTTACGGCTGACAAGCGGTTCGTGCTCAGTACTAAGAAGAAATAGAAAAAAAAACGAAGTCAACTGTCGCTTCTGTCAATGTCAAATGAAATCTAACCGTTTGCGTTTCGTTTGCTTTGCGTTTTCCAAGAAGCAGTTCTAAAATAGTGATCGAAAGTATTCAATCGTGATCCAATTATCGTGCATAGGTCGTGGAGAAATGCGGTAAAATTGAAAGTCCGGATTTTATGCGGAGGTCGATAAAAATAGTCCAAAAATCACACTGAGCACACCAAAATGCAAAGCAAACGAAACGCAAACGATCTGACATTGACAGAAGTGACAGCTCACTTCGGTTTTTTTCTGTTTCTAGTAAGTTCTGAGCACGTACGGCTTGTCAGCCATAAAATCTCACAAATGTCATCTCGAACACTTAAAAAAATATTTCCAGTAAACAATAGGAGATAAAAATAAAACAGCTGCAGTTTCTCGATCTCCAGAACGCCGACAGTCGAAAAAATATATAATTAGCACCTCTTCAAAAAACTTTAATAGCCAATTGGCAAAGTCAATGACGGGTTTGTGGAAGCTGTCCATACGGTTGGGTCAAAGTTCTTTAAGACTCACTGTACAAATAGAACTATTCGATACCGCCATCCGTGAAGGGAAAACACCAAAAGCATGGAACAGAAGTGTAGTGGTGCTGCGATAATACCTTATTGAAGAATTATAGACCCATTTCACTTCTGAGTCATGTTTACAAGCTGTTTTCGAGAGTCATCACGAATCGTCTCGCGCGCAGGTTAGACGACTTCCAGCCTCCCGAACAAGCCGGATTTCGAAAAGGCTTTAGCACCGTGGACCACATACATGCGTTGCGGCAGGTTATACAGAAAACCGAGTAGTATAACCGCCCCCTTTGCCTGGCATTTGTGGACTACGAGAAGGCCTTCGATTCGATACTAAAAAATAGAAAAAAATAAATATTTAAGGGGGCTCCCATACTAAAAACGTATAACATAGATGCCCTGTATCACTGCAGAAGGTGATTATAATAATAATAATAAATAAATATCACGGGGCGACCTAGTCCCAAAGTAAGCTAAGCATAGCTTGTGTTATGGGTACAAGGCAACGGATAAACATACTTATATAGATAGATACATACTTAAATACATATTAAACACCCAAGACCCGAGAACAAATATTCGTATTATTCATACAAATATCTGCCCCGACGCGGGAAGCGAACCCGGGACCTCAAGCTTCGTAGTCAGGTTCTCTACCTACTAGGCCATCTGGTCGTCGATTATCTAACACATAAGGTGATCATGTGCGATGTATGCTTAGATAATCTAAGACGGGATACGTCTTTGACGTAGGTACCTTGCAAATCTTTCTGCCAATTCGCCCGGGGGGCGAGGTACAACGAACAGCACATCTATACGCGTTGCCGCACACTCATGTCAAAAATGTGTGCGTTCCTACAGATGCCTACCAAAACGAAATCGTCACACAAATGTAAAGCGCGCACACAATATTCGCAATTTTTCGCAATAAGCGTCATATATATTTTGAACGAAAGCTGTCATCATTAAGTAAAATTTTCACGAATTTTAATAGTTTTTCACTGCGGATTCACCTACTCGTAATTTAATGACAGAAAATTGTAGACATCTGATTTTTGAGATCAATACACCTATAAAGATTCTTGTACAAGAAAACCTATGGGTACTACCCGTTTCTGTACCCGACGAAATTCCTTCTTGGCGTTCTGGGGTTTCATTCTCTGGAGGTTAGGCGTAACTACTCTCTGTTGACTGTACTCTGCGGTGCCTTACGTGGTGACTCTGACTGTGGTGAATTGGTGGCGAAACTGGTGCGCTTACATGTTCCGCTCCTGACTAAATTTCTTTTTAGGCCACGCCACAATTTGTTACTGGCGGTGCCGTCGGCGCGTACCGTTGCTCGCAGGCAGTCTCCGTTGGTTCGCGCGTTGTGCCTTCTTAATGGTCTTCTTGCATCAGCTCCAGAGTGTGACGTATTTGCTGATTGCTGGAATAGTGTATGCGATGTATGTCTGAGGTTCTGCGAGATGATGGATGCTCGTGTGTCCACTTGTATTTAAATGTGTTGTTACGTTAATTTATGTTATAATTTTATTTTATTTTCATTTCTCTTTTTTTTCATCTTTTTGTTAAATTTATTTACTAAATCTGTAAGTTTTTATAATAGTTACTTAAGTTTTTAATATGTTTACGTTTCTCGGTGAATTGGTTTTACTGTAATGCCGGGCAAACAGTGTTCACAATAAATAAATAAATAAATAAATAAATAAATAAAGCTAAATAAGATCGCTGCAAACCTCCGCTGCTGCCCTCTCGTTCTGAGAGGAGGCCTGTGCTCTACAGTGGGACCTATATACGTCGAGATGATGACTATGAGACTGCTCCGATCTATTGTTTATGACACGAGACATATATATCGTGTTAAATTCGTGGTAGTTTTCGATGAAATGAAAATCGACGAATTTCAATGTTACCTAATAATAGCTACCCCCTCTTTCCACTTCCTCCAATGACTTTTTCCCTTCTTACTTTCGGGCACTTTCTGGTTGGCAGGTCGCTGACGTCGTTACCGGTGCCTGCGCTGCAAGATCACAACCCAAACCGCCTGGACCACTACCTGCGGTTATCTAACAGCTGTGCCAGCACTTCTGGATTCGCTGACCGAGCGAATACGTGTTTGAGCTACAACAACGGGACAAGTGGAGCAACAGACAACGCGACCTTCAGCTTGGAGAACTCGTGATCATCAAGGACGACGGCGCATGAGCTGAGTCACCAGACTATATCCCGGTCCCGGCAAGGGTGATGTTCTATACGTAGCCAATATAAGGACCGCAAGAGATATTCATAAACGGGCTCTCAACCGAATGTGCCTTTTTCTGTGGATAAGGGTCCATGATCCAAGGGACTTGCCCAAATTAATTCAAAGCCAGGCATCCCTGCCCGTTCTAATAGATTATTACTAGCTGGCCCGGCAAACATTGTTTTGCCATATAAATTGTTTCTTATCACCTAGCCTAGGGGTATAAAAAATAGCCTAGAACCTATTCTTAGACCTACCGAATATAGAAAAAAAGTTTCATAAAAATCGGTCAAGCCTTTTCGGAGGAGTTCGATAACAAACACCGTGACACGAGATTTTTATATATTACAAGATTATACCTGCTATCGAAAACGATGATGATGATGATCTGATCCGACTGGCTTCGCCCATGGCCAACAGCTTCAACACAAAACTATATTTACATATAATAAAACAGTAGAAATCATGCGTCTGTCTGTATGTACACGCTAATCTCCGAAAGTATTTACTGAATGGATTTTCTTGCGCTTTTCGCAGATATTATGTGAAGCTTAACTTGGGGCAACATTTAAGCGTGTCACACACAGCGCAGATGCGGTAAGGTTTTATCTGCGTATAAAAACTTATCCGTCTGCAGGTATCACACACAGCGCAGATGCGGTAAGGTTTTATCTGCGTACAAAAACTTCCGTCTGCAGGTATCGCACACAGTGCAGATGCGAGGTTTTACATTCACTGTAAAATTTTGGAGCTGAGTAGACGTGTTTTGTGGTGCGGATTGCTTATACACGGTGTTTTTTTTATATAAAAGGGGGAAAACGAGCATGCGGGTCACCTGATGGGGAGCAATCACCGCCGCCCATGGACACCCGCAACATTAAGGGTGTCACAGGTGCGTCGCCGGCCCTTTGAGAGATAGATAGGCTACAATGAATTTTCAATAAAAGAGCGTTACACTTTCTTTATTTCTCTTCACGTCAAAATGTAAAAAAATGCGAAAATGCATTTCTACGCAAGGATGACTTGTTGTTTGCTTAAGTACCTAGTACGTAATCTTCATATTTATTTTATTATACACTGAAGTTCCCAATCCGCCCTGATCCCCCATGGGAACTACGACCCAAACCCTCTTATTCTGAGAGGAAGCCTGTGCTCTGCAGTGGGACGTAATATAGACTGGGATGATGATGATGATGAAAGTGTGCCTCTGCGCATCCACCTGTAGTTATCTGCAGATAAAATCTTCACATCTGTCGGATTCTGTCGATATATGTCGATGCTCACAGATACGCAGATAAAAATCTTACCGCATCTGCGCTGTGTGTGGTCCTCCATTGAATTGTATAGAAAGCGATATTGACAGATATCCGTTCAGGTACAGATATTTTACCGCATCTGCGCTGTGTGTGATACGCTTTAAGCTTTGTTTTATTAAAATGGGTAACAATGAAAAAAGTTATCGTCGTTTAAATCTTCTTCTTCTTTCTACACATATAATAAAACAGTAGAAATCATGCGTCTGTCTGTCTGTCTGTATGTACACGCTAATCTTCGAAACTACTAAATGGATCTACTACGGACGGCTTTTATAGCGGTGTAAGTGGCTACACTACAATGATATTGATAATTGATTGATAAATGATGATATTCGGTGATAATTGACTCAGGGCGGCAGGTAATAATGTGAACGACCGCGCTGATTGAATGAGTTTATTGCACTTACTGTTTTTTAACCCCCGACACAAAAAGAGGGGTGTTATAAGTTTGACCGCTACGTGTGAGTGTCTGTCTGTCTGTCTGTCTGTCTCGTGGCATCATAGCTCTTAAACTGGTGGACCGATTTGGATGCGGTTTTTTTTAATAGAAAGCAGGTTTCTTGGCAATGGTTCTTATATATTTTTCATCAAAATCAGTTCAGCCGTTTCAAAGTTATCAGCTCTTTTGTTAGCTGCGGAAGGGATCTTAGACGCATAACGGGCATTGACTTAATGTTCAAACATACGAGTGACATAATTGCGTTAGGGGTTTTTAAAATTTTTAATTTATAGTTATATATTAAATAGTAGATTGTACATCAAGGGGATAAAGCACTGTATTATGTCACGGGTGCGATATTGAATCCTGAGCGTAATGAGGGACTCCAGATTTAACGTTCCATTTCGTGCAAGAGTTTGTGCAGTTGTTCCGCTCCGCACTCTTCATATACAGTTAATAGTATCAGGATGATATTATCGCGATATGATGATGATTCGCAATGATACCAGAGACAATTTATTTTATACTCATAAAAAAGTTAAATAATTTTTTACGTCTAAATAGTTTGATCAAAAATTTCTTTAACTACGTATTAATTAATTAATGATTTACTAGCTTTTGCCCGCGACTTCGTCCGCGTAGAATTCCAATTAGTGGTAAAGCTTCTTCATCTCTTTCATTGTATAAAACAAAAATCCGGCAACGGCAACATCCATCATTATTATCATTTCATCATTTCATCATCATCAGTATCAGTTAGTGAATATTATAAATCCCGTTCATTCTCTATCCCGTGGGAATTTCAACAAATTTGTCCTTATTCTATGCAAATTTTCGCTTATTTTTATCCCGCGGGAATTTTGCATTTTCCCCGAGAAAAAGTAGCCTATGTCCTTAAAGGTATAGCTTTCTACCGGTAAAAGAAGTTTTAAAATCAGCCCCGTAGTTCAATTCACTTATTTTTTTCCCGTGGGAATTTTGCTTTTTCACGGAGAAAAGTAGTCTATGTGAATAATGGTTGGTGTAGCTTCCTATTGGTGAAAGAAATTTTCAAATCAGCCCCCAAGTGATATTCGCTTCTTTCTATCCCACGGGAAATTTGCATTTTACCGAATAAATAGTAGTTTAGCCTATCTTATACCAATAAAGGATAGTGTAGCTTTCTATTGGTCATTTTTTTTAAACTCAGCCCCATAGCTAAATTTACTATTTTCTATACCGCATGAATTTTGCATTTATCCGGAAAATAGCATCCTATGTTAATCAAGGACAGTGTATCTTTTTTATTGCTGAAAGACATTTTAAAATGAGCTCCGAAGTTGAATTTTTTTTTTCTATCCCTTGAAAATTTTGCATTTTCCCGGAAAAAAGTAGCCTATGTCAATAAAGGATAGTGTAACTTTTTACTGGTAAAAGATTTTTTTTTATCGGATCGCATGTTTCAGAGATTATCTATCCCACAGGAATTTCCAAAACTCCTGCAATAAGTTTTTTTGCTATTATGTATGACCATTTACGTTTATACTGAATTTGAAAAGTTTAGTAATTATAGTTACGGAGATAGGATCCAGTTGATTTGAGTATATAAATCCTGATTTATCCTTATCCCGTGGGAATTTTCAAAATTATTGAAATTAGCTTAACATGTTAACGCGAAAGTTTGTAAGTATTGTTTGTAAGTATGTAAGTATGGATGGACGGATGGATGTTTGTTACTCTTTCACGCTAAAACCAAGATCACCTGGAAGGTAAAACCAAGTCGGCTGCTTAAATGTTGGGCGTGCTTGGCCGCTCTAAGCGATACTTCACTCCAAAGCAGCGGCTTCAGATATATAAGGCACAGCTTCGGCCAAGGATGGAGTATTGCTCTCATCTCTGGGCTGGCGCACCCCAATATCAGCTGCTTTCACTTGATCGCATACAGCGCAGGGCGTGCCGAGTTGTCGGCAACCCCTCACTCTCCGTTAAACTCGATCCTCTTGCTCTCCGCAGAGACGTTAGCTCCCTTTGCGTGTTCTATAAGATCTACAACGGGGAATGTTCTGAGGAAATCTTTGACCTCATTCCAGCTGCGGGGTTCCATTACAGATCCTCCCGTCGTAAGCGTTCATTTCATCGACATCATGTTGATGAATGGCAGTCTTCGACGGTGCGTTTTAAGCGGTCTTTTTTGCCACGAACTTGCAAAATCTGGAACGAGCTTCCCGCTGGGGTCTTCCCATCGAGTTACGACCTGGGTGCCTTTAAGAGGCGAGTGTACAATTTTCTGCAGGGCCGACAACGCACTGGTATCGCGTAAAGCGCTGCGAGTGTCTATGGACAGTGGTGTTCATTTAACATCAGGTTTAACAACAGTTCGTTTGTCTGGCTTCACTAACATAAAAAAAAAAAAAAACGTTTTGAAGGATTGTGATGAAATTTGGCACACAGATAGTTTATAATCCGGATTAACATATAGGATACTTTTTATCCCGGAAAATTGCATAGTTCCCGCGGGATAGCGATAAACGAATTCTTCGCAGACGGAGTCGCGGGCAGCAGCTCGTATTACATAATACAGTCTTAGTACTAGCGCTCGGTTAATTTTCAATGCGGGGGGGTGCGAGGGGGGGGTTTGAATGTTTTGTTATGACGTTGTCGCGTTAAACTATCGTCTGTAAACCGACTTTACAGACAACCGGTTTTTTTACATCGTAAATGAGTTTGTCAATTGTGCACAGGAGTCTGTCCATATGAGTGCATAGGTACATCTTTGTATATCACTATATGATAAGAAGAACACCATCTCTCTTTTTAAGTCGAAGGCTATGTAAGAAAATGTTGGTATGACGTGCTGTATGTACTTGCCCTTCTTCTGTGGCACAGTGATAATATGATCCAGTTCGTAAATGTCGCTACTGACAAGGGGAATTCGCACTTTAATTATAAGATAATCTTCTTTATGAGCTGTGCTAACAACAAACTACCAAGGAGCTCTAATCTTGGTAATGATACTTTCTTGTTCTGAGGAGCTACCTTTGTCTTTGCGGCAACAATGCGCGATGTGTATGCACCTTTATAGTTAGTTGTTACTACATACACAGCGCAAGCGTAAGCTTTTTCCGATGCGTCGCAAAAGCCGTGCAAATGATATGATTCCTTTTCGCCTAAGTATCTTGAAATACTGAAGTTTTCAATGTTTTTCAAGTCTTCTTGCAGGCATCGCCATTCATTGAGGATGTCTGCGGGGAGCTGTTCATCCCATTTTATGTTGGTTAACCAGGTTTTCTGGAACAGAATCTTTGCTCTGATAGTGATAGGAGAAAGCCATCCCAGGGGGTCATAAATTTTTGAAATGTCTGATCACCTTGGCCCTTCTGATACTCTATTCTATTTATAAACGTAAAGGCGTCTGATGCGGGATTCCATTAGAGGCCTAACGTCTTCCTAGATTCTGTGTCCTTGAAGTCAAATGGAATGTTTAATTTAATGAGATCTGCGTTATTGCTGGACCACTTGCGAAGGTTCAAACCTGCTCCAGTTAAGACTTGAATTAACTGTCTTTGTAATTCTTTTACTTGCTCCAGTGAGTCATAGCCTGTCATGAGGTCATCAGTATAGTATAGAAGCAGTTCTCTAGGGCTGCTACAGCTATACTCAACGCCGTATATAGAATCCAAAAAAACTACCAGTGTGTTGCCAATAAAATGAAAAAGTTTTTCATCGTTAAGTTTTAACTTTTCTAAATATAATACATAAGTAATTTATTTATATGTAATTGTTAAGTTAAAATTAAACGCAACCGCATAAATAAATAATTTAATATCAATATTAATTTCACCTACAGATATTTGGTTGTAACTGTTTTGTAGAAGAAAAGTTCATATTACAGTGGTAATACTTCAGGTTTAAACAACATTTGGATACATTAATGATGTAATTTGCGTACCTATATACTATTTACAAATATTTTTGATGTGCACATAGAAATGTTGACAACAAATCACGTATGCCAAACTTTATGGTAAACATGGCGACCACAGGACCACCATGACATCTCCAATTGTTTCATTCGGCATCTGACGTTTGGATTGATCGAATGCTTTCTGTACTCGTGATAATTTTTGTTGTTTTTTGTTGTTTTTGTCGTTGTTGAGTTTTTGTTTCCTGTTAAGTTTTGTTATTATGTTTTGTTCGTGGGTTTTGCATTTAAGCAAGTAACATGGAACCGGTACCTGCAGGCTTATTGTCTAACGCTTCTGACGCTTGCCTTCGCAATCACTATTTCTTTCTGTCAAACGGTATGAGTTGATGACAGAAAGAGATGGTGAAAGCGAAGGCAAGCGTCAGAAGCGTTAGACAATACGGCCTCAGGTCCCTCTCACAGGGACGAGAATCTTCCTCCTTCTCCACCAAGGAAGCGTCCTAGAAGTCATATGAGTGTCAATTCAAGTCAATTGATTGTGATAAATTTTGGCACATGGATAGAGTTCAAAACCAAGGTATTCATGTGCAACACACATTGTACACAATACGGTATGCGTAGGTATACTTATAGGAAACATCAAAAACATGGGATAATCTTTACACTTAAATAACAACAAAATATTATTATGACTATTTTTTATTAATGTGCATGGGTTGGTTACACCTGGAAGGTCACAATGACAATGACACTTGTGTCAGTTACGTTCGGCCACCTTTGGTAACTTTTTTGGAATCTATATACGGCGTTTAGTATAGAGGGCACTGAGTTGCGTTATCTCTAGAAATCTGTCTCAATGTTCTCATCGCTAGGAAGGGGCTGCCTTAGTACCGTAAGTCACGGTTGTCAGATGATATTCACGAAGAGATTCTTCCGGCGAGTTCCTCCATAATGATAGTTTGTAGGTGTTGATCGGCTTCTCTTATAAGGACTTGACGAAACATCTTTTCAATGTCTGCGGTCACGACGTATTTGTGCGTCCTCCATTTGAGGATGAGGCCCTGAAGATCTTGCTGTAAATTTGGACCACATTCCATCAAATCATTGAGACTGGTAGCCTGACGATGTCTTCGCCGATGCATTAAAAACGACTCGTAATGCGGTTGGGGTAGAATCCAATTTCAACACGCCATGATGCGGTAGGTAACAACGTGACGTTAACTGTGACGTCATAGGGTCAGCTAAGCGCATGTGTTGTAATTCTTTGTATTCATTAATGAATTTTCTATAAGTACGTGTCTGATAGATAATGATCTATTTTTTGTCATTCTTTTCTCTAATTGTTTAAATTGTATGACGGCTTTCGATCTGGATGCTCTAAGGTTTTCTTCGGAGCCTGGCTTCATCGGTAGAGTGACTTCATATCTGCCGTTGTAAAGACGTCGAGTTGTCGCTTGATAATATTCTTCACAAAATCGTTCTGGCTCTGCTCTGTCATAGTGGAGGAAGACTGGTTAATATCCTCCACCTCCCAGAATTTTGTTAAGTCGTCCGTTTGATTGATAACTACGTTGCAGTTAAACGTTTTAACGATGCCTGATAAAATCCATCCGAGCTCTGTTTGCTGGGCAATGGGAGCTAGCGGTGAACCCTTGATCAGTCCATTCATGATAATCTCTGAGTAAACGCTTGCATTTAAAAGTAGATCAATTGGTTTTGATATGTTATACTCAGGGTCTGCTAGTTTGATATTTGGCAGGTGTGGCCAGGAACGTTTAGTGAACGAAGCGTTAGGCAAGTCGTTTAGTACTCATCATCATCATCATCATTTCAGCCGTAGGACGTCCACTGCTGGACATAGGCCTCCCTCATTGATGCCCAATCATTACGATTGGAAGCGATTTGCATCCACCCTGAACCTGCGGCCTTCACCAAATCGTCCGTCCATCTCGTTGGTGGACGTCCCACGCTGCGCTTGCCAGTCCGTGGTCTCCATTTCAGAACTTTTGGCCCCCAACGGCCATCTGTTCTACGTGCTATATGGCCTGCCCATTGTCATTTCAACGAGCTAATCCGTTTGGCTATGTCGGTGACCCCAGTTCTTCTACGGATCCCTTCGTTTCTGATTCGATCCCGTAGAGAAACTCCAAGCATAGCCCTCTCCATAGCTCGCTGAGCGACTCTGAGCCTATTCATCAGGCCCATAGTAAAGCACCACGTCTCAGTGCCATATGTCATCACTGGCAACACACACTGATTAAAGACTTTTGTTTTGAGGCACTGAGGTATATTGGACGAAAAGATGTTGCGGAGCTTCCCGAACGCTGCCCATCCGAGTTGGATTCGCCGATTGACCTCCTTCTCGAAGTTGGACCTACCTAGTTGGACGGTTTGTCCTAGGTATACATATGCGTCAACAACTTCAAGAACCGAGTTCTCGACCACAATGGGGGCAGGGACAACATGAACATTAGACATAACTTTCGTCTTGTCCATGTTCATCCTGAGTCCTACCCGTCGAGAGACTCCATTGAGGTCTTCAAGCATCGTGCTGAGTTCTTCCATCGATTTTGCCATGACCACGATATCGTCGGCAAACCGAAGGTGAGTGATGTATTCGCCGTTGACATTGATGACTAGTCCTTTCCATTTCAGGAGCTTGTAGGCGTCCTCCAGAGCGGCAGTAAACAGTTTCGGTGATATTACATCTCCCTGTCTTACGCCTCTTTTCAAGGGAATCGCCTTCGAACTCTGTTCCTGCACTCGAACCGACATAGTGGCATTTTTATACAAACACTTCAACACTTCGATGTACCGGTAGTCAATATGGCACCGCTGGAGAGACTCGAGCACCGCCCATGTTTCGACCGAATCAAAGGCTTTGTCGTAGTCCACAAACGCTAGATAGCGCTACATAGCGGCAAGTTATACTCTTCGGTCTTCTGTATAACTTGCCGCAGCGTATAGTACTCGTGATATGATTAAGGCTTGTGTCAATATTGATAGCCTCCATAAATTGATTCACATTCCAAGATTATTATTCCTTTTTTCTGTTTGGATGATGCTCCTATTCCTGATACCGACGCTTGGAAGCGATGTCGTTGTAATCCCAACATGTGTGGGGCATTTTCAGAAATCAATGTTATTTGTGAATCCTGGTCAAGGAGCGCTCTCAATGTGATATGAGTATTGTCCGCTGCTTTAACCTTTAATGATAAAGCAGTCAACAGAATTTCTTCATCTTCGGCGGCCACGCGACCTACGTTGTGTTGTTTGTCATTAGGCGACTTTGTCTCGATCACGTTGTTCGGCGATTGATTTGTCTTGGATGATGAATATTTTATTGCGGGATTTGCGGGTGACTGTACTTGTATGATATCGTTATGAATAATCGAATTGTGCTTGCCTTCGCAATATTTACAGCGGCATTTCGAAATGCACGGCTTGTCATAGTGCTTATACAAGCAGTTTAGGCATATTTGTTGTTTTGCAATTGTCTTCAACTTGCATTCCGATGATAAATTAAGGAACCTTTTACATCTGAATAAATCAAGGGTTCCGTGACAAAGTGGACATTGTGGCGTATATATATGTAGGTGCGGTTTGATAATTTCTCTAAAATTTGCGATTGATCTAGGATACCTTTGGCGCGTACTGAGGCTGCGGCATAAGAATAAATAAGAACATAGGTAGAAGGGAAACTCCCGCTCCGGCCGGACTCAAAGGTCGCGATATTAGAGTACTCGGCCGGAGCGGGAGTTTCCTTTCTACCTATGTTCTTATTTATTCTTATGGCTGCGGGACCATGTTGCTGGTGGCTTCTGATAAGTACATGTTAGTCTCTCTTATTGATGGGCTCAAGAGCTGTACATTTGCTTTCTATGAAGTGCATCTGCTCGTCGAACGACGGCAAGTCTCTTGACGATTTGCGTGCTTCTTTGTAATCCTTGTGTAGGTATCGTTATCCAATTTTTTCGCAATTAAATGGACAAGAAGTGGATCCCATGTGGTAGTATCTATTCCTAAGTTATGAATCGCATATATACACTCCATTGTAGTATCATGCAGGCGTTTGAGTTCAAATGATGTTTGTTTGCGGGTTAATTCAAAAATGTCTCGATTTGATTGGAAAAGAGAGCGTGAGGATTATTGTAGCGATGAACAATTAAGTAACCTCCCAGGCTGTATCGTAATTTTCTGATGACATTTGCAGATGTTGGATCAACCGTTCAGCTTCACCTTTGACCTTGCTCTTTAAGTGCTGCATCTTTTGTGATTTGCTTAGTCCAATGTTGTTGTGAATGGTTTCCGTGAAGAGGTCGAAGAACGTAGGCCAATGTCCGTATTTCCCGGTAAACGTAGGAATTTCCACCTTGGGTGTCGATTGGTGCAGATGGGCGGATCAACTCAGTTTGTGATAAAACTGTTTTCGCTTACTTTTGAGACAATGGGACCATGGGCAGAAGACACTAAACTTTTCATTAAGGATTTGTCTACACTCCTGATTTTGGCCTCAGACGACCCAAGGGCTGGCACTTACCTCTCACAAAGATTAGGAATAGTAATTCAGAGAGGTAACGCGGCCAGTATCTTGGGGTTGGTCTGTGGCCGAAAATTTAGACGATATTTTTACTTTGTACTTTTAGTTTAAGTTATATTTAGTTCTAGTTTCTAATTATATTTTGATTTTGTTCCAATAAACTTAGCTCTCGACTGCTAAATTGTGGTTGTATTCCGGAATTTTGGAGGTTATAAAAAGGGCAGTTCGTTAGCTAGAACAAGTAATTTTCGAATGTTATTAAAATCATCTTCGATTCTTCCTAACTCCGAATCATAATCTTCATCCCGACCCTGTAACATGTTATCGATACGCAAATGTAATTCATCAATAACACGCCAGCGATATTGCAGATCTGTCAGATGGTCTTCAATTTCCCATTTTTCTACCATGCTTTCTAACTTAATACGGTTTGCGATACGTGCGAAGGCTCTGAAGATTGTCCTCTGTTGAGATAACATTTCTTCTACAGGACCGCATGGTACAGTACCTCGGTTTTCCATACTGCTCATAGGAATCTCAAATCGGGGTCCAGCGTTATCTTTCGCCTTGGCTTCTTTAGTTTGGGGCTTGTGTTGACGGGAGATTTGATATGTTGATATGACCTTTCTTTCCCTTTCATAATACTCGACCATTCCACCATAAATGATAACCATCTTTGCCGAAATTAATGCAAATCCTTTCGATCTCCTGAATGATCCGACTTTGACGGGTTCACAGAGTGTCCATTCTGATATAAAATTAAATTTGTTGGATGATAAAGATCCGGTCTGTACTACTTCTGTATAACGGTGATAAATATGATTGGTGTCGATGGGTTTTCTCTTAGTGCCTCGGGATGGTTGAAATGTGTGTAGTAATTGCACCTTCTCAATCCAATTGGTGAGACCCGCTTGTGGGAGGCCAATCGAACCGATTTGCTAACACACAGGGAAACCGGATACACTAAGGCACTTTTTCAAAACTGCAACGACACGACACACTGTAATCCTACGGATCCGCGGCACGAAACACGCAAACGTAGTCCAAAGAAGGTTCGAAGAACCAATAAATGTAGCGGCTACACTATAATGATATTGATAATTGATTGATAAATGATGATATTCGGTGATAATTGACTCAGGGCGGCAGGTAATAATGTGAACAACCGCGCTGATTGAATGAATGCGTTTATTGCACTAACTCTTTTTATATTAAAAATACATTTCACATGACCTACATTATAATTATTGCCTACGTAGCGTACGATTGACCGTACAGCTTTACTGCGCGGACGAAGTCGCGGGCACCAGCTTCTTCTTCTAATATATAAAAATCTCGTGTCACGGTGTTTGTTATCGAACTCCTCCGACATGGCTTTCGACCGATTTTTATGAAATTTTTTGTTCCACATTTGGTAGGTCAAAGGATAGGTCGTAGGCTATTTTTTATACCCCTATTCTTCGCAGACGGAGTCGCGGGCAACAGCTAGTATTAGTATAATGCAAATGATAATCCCTTCCTTGGTAGAGATGGCACTGCCTCTTGTGGGATGCTGGGATGCGACGTGAGCGACTACCTTCACGCCTTCTCACTTGAATTGCACGTCGAACTAGATAGACTAGATGTGAGGCTGAGAATGTCGCAAGGTCTAAACACCTCAAATACTCAGCCTTGGAGCCCACGTATGAATTCGTACCTTTTGCGGTAGAAATGGCTCCTCCAGGGGCTGCGACCCTTGCTCCGGGTCGTACCTGGTTCAGCAGATTGCGTTGGCCATATAGCGGGGCAATGCTGCGGATGTTATGGGAATTTTTGAGCCAGGTACGAGTACGACGCGAGTGTCGACCCGAAACATGTCGAGTTAAAAAGAGTTTAACTGGACATGTTTCGGGCTAATCCGTAGCCATTCTTCCCGACACCATACGTCGTCGTATGTCGAGTTAAACTCGTTTTAAGACGTGAATGATCCGTATATTTTCGCTATTGTTATTGTCTTCGATCAACAATACAACTGTATTGTTAATTCAAGGTTATTGTTGTAATTTAATAAGTATAACAATTGGCTACTTTCCTAACTAGTCAGTCTTTTAGATTATCAAAAAATATTGGACACGTATTTTTTATTTTGTCAATTAAACAAAAAATTACGAAAATATGGCGCGTTTAAGTTTCGCGTGACGTCACTTGTTCCTACACTATGTATGAGCGTTTTAGGAACAAGTGACGTCACGCGGAACTTCAACGCGCCATATCTTCGTAATTTTTTGTTTAATTGTCAAAAGAAAAATTACGTATCTAATATTTTTTGATAATGTAAAATACGGACTAATAAGAATTATTATTTTTTTACCTAGGAAACATCCCTATTTAACTAATTTTATTTATTTCTTGATTGTGGACCTATGGACTTGTAATTGAATAAAGATTATTTATTTTATAATTATTATTATTGTAATTTAAGTTATTAATTTAATTAATTGTATTATTCGAGTGTCATTATTTATTTAATGTTTTAATTTTTTACTGTATTTGTTTTCAACATTGAGTTATTATTTAATTGAAAGATAAAAATAAATGTAGAATGATAATTCTGAATCGAAGACTGATTCTGAAAATTAATAAATAATGAAATAATCCAATTATGCATTATTAATTACCTTTTATGACTTTAGAGACACGAATGAATACCATCTCCCACCAGCCGACGGAAAAATATGTGGAAAGCGAGATAGCCACTCATCTCTGGTCACTCAGCCTTCTACTACTTTCAGGGTCAAGGGTTTCGCGTGAATGTTTGATGAATCGGTGAGTGAGAGTGGATCAGTCAATCGGTCAGGATTTTTATTTTGAAAAATATGTATAATTTCGTGAAAATGTAAAGTTCCCGCGGGATAGCTCTTGACTGACAATTAACACGTTGGCTGCGAAACCATGTCTTTTCCGCACGGTACGCGTCTTACCGCCTGCGCGGGCGGGGCTGTGTATCGCGTAAGTAACGCACGGTCTGAATGTACGTAAAAATCAGCGCCGCAGCCAACGTTTTAAGTAGCTAATTTAGCTGTACCTACTTTCCCTCGGCGAAAATGTAAAATCCCCAGAGGATACAAATAGGTACTAAATTCTACATTTAGACCAAATAAAAAAACTTTCACTAATAGAAAGCTAACACTGTTCTGGTTTAGGACACTTATCCCGAGAAAGTATGAAGTTCCCGCTGGATAGTAATAACTGTTTAGACCTATTTTAAATATGCTTAAATGTCGATCAGAGACAGTGTAGCTTTCTATTAGTGAAAAAATTTTTAAAAATTAGCTCCGAAGTTAAATTAACTTATTTCTATTTCGAGGGAATTTTACATTTTCCCGTAAAAAAAGGAGCTAAGTATATCACTCGGGAATAGTGTAGCTTTCTGTTGCTGAAAGTTTTTAAAATCAGCTCTGTAGTTTCAGAATTACCCCCTTCAAACAAAGTTTAGATATTTTCCTATAGATACCATAGGATTTCGGGAAATCCGTCCTTAGTGCACCTCTATGACATTCTAGGTACCTATAAGTATGTAAGAACTGAAACAATTACTTTGCTCACCCGCGACTAGAGTTTAACATTTGGTAGTGTAGCATACGGTTGTGGTGCTTACTCTGAGGATGAGCTCTGGTTGAGTTCGAAACGCGTCAGTGTAGTTTGGTGGTGATGATGGTTGGGTTTGTGTGATTTTTGTGTGTTCGTAGTGTGGAGGTGGAGGAACTGCATGAACACACATTTCTTGCATAAACGTAACTATCGTAAGGTCGTGGGCGAGCAAAGTAATTGTTTCAGTTCATTAATATGGACCTCCGTAAAGTAACGCCTGATTCAATAAATAAGTATGTAGGGTCAAGGAGGGTACAGTCGCTAGAATTTTTTCAACGGGCTATAGCATGAAAAGTATAAATGCCTGAAATATTTTTTGTAGGCACAAAGCAGCGTTTATTATTAAGTTTTATATGTAGTAAATAGATTTCCAATTACTCTCACCAAAAAAGAGATAACGACCTTTTTTTAAAAAAATGGGAATCGAGCCACTGTATACTACTAGGTATAGCAGGCCTCCTGCATGCCATGTACTTACGCGCGATATTTACCTACCGCGGGGACGATCTCCTGGGATCGAAATTTTAGTACGTTATCACAAGCGCGCGCCGACACACATTCATTCGTGTTCCACGAAAAAAATATGCCGCCTGGACTTTTATACGTGAATGGTGAAACAGGGGGCAAATTTTAATATGACTATGCTAGAATTAATAGCAAATATAACAATTTGAGAGTTCGTATCGTGCTGTCCGTCTTACGCTTCTATAAAAAGCTATAAGCGTGATCGGGATGGCACGATGCGAAGTTCGAAAGTTGACCTTATCTAGTACAACGCTAGGATACTGTGAGCATGGCAATGTGTTCTGCGCATTACAATAAATATCCTTTTTTTGTTAGGATTCCAGAGCTAAAATGGCAAAAACGGAACCCTTAGGTATAGTTTCCCCATGACCGACGACCGTCTGTCCCTTTGTCCGTCCGTGGCTTAGCTTAGGGAATAGTTAGAAAGTTTGCATGGATATAATATATAGCAATTATCCCGACAAAATGGTAAAACAAAAAATAGAAAAAAAAATATTTTTATCCAAACTGCCAGCTCTTGTCACTGTCGGCACGCACATATTCTTAAGGAGTAATCTGTGGCTATAATCGCGGTAAGTACCAAGATTTTGTACAGGATGCAGTATGTGTTTCGAAGCAACTACACTCACCGGCAAAAAATTTGGCCCACAGTCCACCTTTCATACAGACGAAGTCACTTTGATGTCTTGGTTCTCTACTAGGCGGTGCTTTGGCTGTGATCTGATGATGGCTACTCCGAGCATTGATAAAAGACATTCAGAGTTCCTAAAATACCCACCTGATTGAATCTCCGTTTAACACGGAAATTATACACATTTAGAAAAACAGCTAAAATGGCAATAAAATGAATGAAAATCTCAGTGCTGCTGTACAAATTCTCTCTCTGTGGTGTGAACTGCTTGTTGGATCAGTTGGGTATGTTGGGAACACCGGACCTCCATTATCGATGCTCTGGATATCCATCATCAGATCTCAACCAGGGCACTACCCTGGTGTAGAAATAAGGCATCAAAGTAGCCTCGTTTGTATGAAAGGTGGACTGTGGGCCAAATTTTTTGCCGGTGCGTATATTAAGTAATCTGTGACTATAGGTACACAGTGACTAGTACCTCCAAGTACACATTTGCTCTAACAGTACACAGTGGCTCGAGCTACTGTGTACTACCCCTGTATACAGTGGTTCTAACAGTACACAGTGGCTACGGATGGAATAGAGCCGCTGTGTTCTACCCCTCTAGTACTAACTTTTATTTTATTAGCAGTCATTTGGTTTTAAATTTGAAGTTCTAAGAACAATGGACAACATTTTTTTATTCAAATTTATTAAATTGAACTGTCCGTATTATTTTTACAAGTTCATACGTACACAGTGGCTCGCGAGCCACTGTGTACTTCTCCGAAACGAGCTACTGTTGACCCTGACGCCATTTTGGAATCAAGATCAAAAAAGAAACAAACGCATAGACCTAGATAGAGCATTGAATTATCAGTCAATACTAAATAAATTAGACAAACTTTTCGACAAAAACAGCAGTACTTAAGAATCTCACATAAGTTTATTTAAAAAACGAAATGAAACTTACGTGAAATGTAAATTCGGCCGGGTAAAAAACGGAACACGTTATTACTCAACCGCGCGGCGCCAGAGCGACTCATGGACTAGTTCATACACGATCGCGTGTCGAACCCTTCTCATTGACGTAGAGGACAGATATAAAGCCCTTTCCCTTTCCAGCACTGCATTCGAGCAACTGTTCCCTCCGAGCAACTGTACCCTCCCTGACCCTATGCCAAATTTTAAGTCTCTAGCCCAGCAGTCAGTCAGTCACGGTACCTACTGTTTTATAGATTGGTATTTTATGTACAAAACTAGCCCACGGCTTCAATAAAATTAAGCTGAAATTATTATGTCAATTAAGAGAAATCCTCCATGGGCTAACATGGGATACTAAGGATTAATAAGTTTTTGTTAAAAACGTAATTTTGAATAAAAATTCTAAATTTAGGTTTTGTTGACTGTATTTTCATTATACCTACTCCTATCTACTTAGGTATTAATCACTTAATTACATTTGCTTTAAAAACTACATTGCTACGATTGAACTGTTATCAATAAACTGAAACAATAGAGAGTATCAATACTATCGTCATTACGACCGTGACAATATCAATAATTTGCAATTGATAAGTTCTTATTTAAAATATAAATGTCTTATTCGAAATGATAACTACCAATAGTACCTATGATATAACACTATAACTTATAGACAAGCTAAGTCAAAAGAGATAAAACATTCCTCAACTTTGATTTAAACTCTGGGATGAAGCAATAAAAAAAAACAAAGGTAAAATAAGTAATTTATTGAAAAAGAAAATTTTCTAAAACATTCTAATAATTATTATTCTTTTAATCTATGAAATTCTAATGCCTGCACTTTGTAACCAAATATTTTACAATAGTAAGATAATCACATAAACCCAGGAATACAATACATTAAAAATAAAAAAAGACAATTTCAAGTAGGTATTTTAATCTAACTTACTATAAATAACTACCTATTGTAGGTACACAAAACAAAAAAATATGAACACAGGCAAACTTATCCCTTAATCTTATTACCTTGTTTATAATTTCTAATATAAAAAAAAAAACAAATTTCAAAATACATTTATCTTAAAGCTAAATCATTTATTTCTTTGCATGAATGTAGTTTTACAAAAAGTATTTATTTTAATTTATTAAACTAATACAAAATTAAATTAAACACTATCCATCCGGTCCGGATCATACTTGGCCCAAACATATCCATCGCCCCAATGGCATTTTAGATAAATTATTTTTCTTTCATAATTATGTATGTAGGTAATTATAGTTTTACACTCTTGTTACTGTCAATATTTTATATCAATTTCTATTTAATGTAAAGAAAGCAAATTAATGTAGGTAAAAGTAACATAGTAATTTTGTATATAAATCATATAAACAAATTTATATTGCATAATTTACTTTATGCATAAGACACAAAATTATAGACTTTCACTGACCAGTCAAAATTATAAACTAGGTTGTGTCAAGTACTTTTTGATCTCTAAGAGTGCGCGCAGCCAGAGAGCGGTCTGGAATTCCGAGTTTGGCATTCAGTTTTGTGTTTTGACCACTCGAGAGTTCCAGTTGCCTGCTGTGTGCATTATCGTAAGAGACTCAGTACATTTGAAAGAACGCAGAACTCTGAACTAAGAACTCCAGACCGCCTCTGTCTGCGCGTGCACTAAGAGCCAGGCATTATAAATGTTATTATTATTTTTATTATAAACATGTTGGCTGCCCACCATACTTCAACTAAAATGTTGCTCCCAAGCCTTATACAAATTTAGTGATCCACCAGTGATGATCACAAAACCACCCTATTACTATGGTGCTAGCAAGTATTTGCTAGGTATCTAATAATTTGAAATAGTTAAGTTTTTGTAAATAAATGTAGAATATCATCTACAAAATAGCATGCACAGTTTGAGTCGGGCCCCCAAAACAATCCCAATATCAATACACTGAAAAATGAGCTTTTGATCCCACGTGTGATGCTCACGGCCACACAGAGAAGATTATGTGATCCCAACGATGATCCTCTTAACAGAATTGATGTACAGTTTACAAATATCTATACAACTCTATGCCATTAACCGCAAGATTGATGTTCACACAATATTTGATGCAATGGCTGTATGACTTCAACTGTATCATTTAGAAAATTATTCCACAGGGGAAATTACACATAGTTGCAAAGCTC
Source organism: Archips xylosteana (assembly GCA_947563465.1). NCBI lineage: Eukaryota > Metazoa > Arthropoda > Insecta > Lepidoptera > Tortricidae > Archips > Archips xylosteana. The sequence continues at coordinate 16,894,408 of OX387361.1, read as the reverse complement.
AACATGTTTCTTGTCAGAATTTGTTTTAACCCAAATCTTTCTGGACCATACAAATTTATTTTAAAATAATACACTAGCAACTCATTGAAACTGATACACGCATATCACTGCACTTGTATCTTAAGTCCTTTTAAATAAATATCCAGTCTATTTTTAAACGAGTTCACTGAAGGCGCACTTATTCCAAGTTCGGGGAGTTCATTCCACAAAATTGCTAAATTTTCTTCTTCTATTGGTGTTGATTGTTACTTTTCCTCTTTTCTTGTTTTGAGTACATACTCCTCTGACATGCAGCTTTCCCACACAGGTACAGATTTTTCAATCTGCAGCCGTTGTGATACAACAACATCACTTAAGAGTTTGGATTGAAGTATTTGCTTCTATTGCACTGCAGTCGGTGATGTACCGTGACCTACTTTCCTGCCTAATAAACTGATGCGCAATTTCTAGTCCTTCTAATTCTGTATTTCAGCAGTGGATAGCTAGCAGCTCAAGTTTGGCGTTATCTTCTTGAGTCGGGCAGCAGGGCAAAGCGGTGTTTTCGTAGATGGTAAATGAGCAGTATGCAGTTGAAGAGGTCGTTTTCTATTTTTATTGAAATTTGACAAACATTCAACATTTTCACAAAAATACACTATACACTGTCGACTGTCTGTCACTGAAGGAAGGCACTGAAGCAGAAACACACAACTACACATGTTTATGTGTACATTATTATATCGCAACGTGTCAAACCGTGATCTCCAAGATGGCGATTTGTCAAGCTTCGTTTCATGTTAAAAAAATTCCAATTATCACTGCAATCCGAGTTTTGTGGATACATGTTGTCGACTCAAAACAAATATTTTTTAATTCTTTGTAACTGAAGACAGATTTCAAACAAATCCGCCTTACTTCAATTTTATTTTTGAGATGAGCTTGAGATAAGTTAAAACCATACCAAAACCTCAAACGTTATTTATCTCATTCTCATCCTAATTTGACACAAGAAACGACAAAAAATGACAGCTTACGAAGTCCAATCCTATCCACGTTTTGGCACCTGCCGAATAGACAACATAACGCTACGTCGCACTCGGCTCTCGGGGATTCGGGGGTTTTAGTTTTTCTTATTTATGAGTTAAATTGTAATGGTTTGATATTCCCGCATTGACAAAGTAATTATTAGAGAGTTCTTTATATGTTTGACAGAAAATGCGACCTCAATCGCTCTGTTTTCTAAAAAACTTTGACAGCTGCCAATAATTCCCCTACAATGATGACGTGGCTTCCCGAATAGGAAAATAAAGCTCATCCCAATCTCAGCCCAAACCTCTCGCAAACCAGTGCTTTTTGGCGTTCCTGAATAGGAATCCTATCTCAATCCTCGCTCAAACGATTCCGTTACCGGTCGCAAACCGTTTTGGGCCAGTCCTGAATCGAGCCCCAGAGTGTCTCTAAAAAACGATGAGTAAGTATTCGCGCAACGAGGGTTCTGGGGACCGAATTACCTAAATATCATTCGAGGTATCACTCGAAATGATCAGTAACAGGTAATTTTGGTACAAATGCCCAAATGCATAAAATGTTTAGATGTAACATTGTCAAAAAGTACAAAATGTTTGTGCCACCAAATCATTTTGTCTGAATATTTTACGGGCATAACATGCTTTGGCCAACATGTTCTTTAAGTCAGAATGTTTCCAGGGCAGCATTCATTGTAGTCTAAATGTCCTTGTGTCTGGAAGTTTTTACAACAGAATAGGTAGGTACTCTGGGGTCAAAATGTACAAAATGCGATTGACTGAATGGGCTCCAATGAGGAATGTCAATACATTAATATAGTTACATTTTTGACTTTTCTACATTTTGACAAAGGGATTTTCGAACGCATTGAGCATTTTCGGATCCTGGCCATTTATCTTCTGTTCGTTTCTTCTATTATATAATTAGGCTCTTAGGTTTTTGTGGCATCTAATTATTTTATCTTTTGTTCATTATAACATGTTTACATTTACATACTTTTTGACCGTTGTACATTTTGATAATGAGACATTTTTAACCATTTACCAAAATGACCTGTTACCAAATTATCACTTGAAAGTGATCAAAAATTTACACCGAATTTGAAAGTGTAGTCCTTTGAAACTTCGTCCAGTTCGCGGTCGCCACTTTAGCGTCTTAGAGCTTGTTCACACTAGGTATCGTTTATGCCGGCGGTATCTCGGCGGAGCGGGAATGCGGCTATTTCCCCCCAAATTTAGGGGGTAATTAAGTAGGATGGGAATTTTTTAGGGTCTTTCTATTTTTAGGGGTATTTGTGGGGATTTTCGCCGTCTTATATTTTCGTGGTGGCCTAGTGGCTTAACCTATACTATCAAGCAGAGGGTCGTGGATTCGAATCCGGGCTCGCACCTCTGAGTTTTTAGGAATTTATGTGCGAATTATTTGAAATTTACCATGAGCTTTACGGTGACGGAAAACATCGTGAGGAAACCTGCACACACCTGAGAAGAAATTCAATGGAGTGTGTGAAGTTCCCAGTCTGCACTGGGCCCGCGTGGGAACTACGGCTCAAGCCCTTTCATTCTGAGAGGAGGCCTGTGCCCTGCAGTGGGACGTATATAGGCTGGGATGATGATGATTGTGTATCAGGTTATGCATTATTGTCCCTGTGTGACAAAGACAGGTAAATACGCAGAAGAACGGACAGACAGCTTAAGGGAACCCTAAAAGACTGCAAAAAACTTGTATAATCAAGGCTCCACCTTAAAGTCATTTGAATAACACACTTACACGTGTTATCTAATGTCAGTTAATAAATAATTAATATCTGATTTTGCAAATTAATGCTAATGTACCTTACCTACCTCGCTACTTGCATTAATACGTGATGGTATATTTAAAGAGTTTAAACTTAAGTAGTTGCGCGAAATAAGCCAAATAAGTTTATATTTTTAAAAATTATAATTTAGTCCGTCACTTATGATGATGCCCTCCATGTCGTGTACGAGAAAGGCGAATCTTTAAGTTCGTTTATTACTTGTGTCACAGAATAAGTATACTAACGTACAAAAGGATCACTCTCGAACAAAAGTCAACTTTAGGTACAAAAACTTGCCTACTCTTACTGCTTGCACGCGAAATTGAAACTTATCGTGTGATACGAACGTTCATGTGGTATATCGTGAAGTCTATTGGTGGATTTTATCTCGCTCACCGCTCCGCTGTCTCGCTTCTCTCCAGGGGACAGGCAGCCTTAAACTAGTAAAGTACTCACAACAAATGCTAACACCAACTCCTGGTCTTCGATGACGTCGTTGCCTATCGTGTGGCTGGAAACCTCGCACAGCGCAAACGCACATACTAGGTACAGATACTGGTGCATTTTCTGTAAACAAAAAAATAATGGTATAAAGAAACAAAATACATTTAATAACAACACAAGACACATCATCAATATTTTTACAAAACAAAAGACAACATGAAAGCTCTTTAGCTTTAAAATATGATAAGACATTGGGCCAATAGAGGTATTCATACTGTTAATGTATTTAAATATTTTTGTTATTATTATTTGCTTTTATAATCTACAAAATTATCTATTTACGCATATAGTCTTATGTAGCTATTAGTGTGCAGTTTATTTATTTATCTATACAGCGATCCGGGTGTCTGTCACCAACGGTACTGGCTGAAAATCAGCTCTGGAGTGCTATAAACGCCTCAGCATTATGCTGAGCCAGTGTCCGATTTGCAACCGCAATGACACATTCTATCTTTATAGCTCGCTTGGTACCGAGTTTCTGCCCGAGCAGAGCTTGTGGTTTTCAGTTCTAAATTAAATGAAGTATAAGTGATGAGACAAGGGTGTAGTTCTCATCAGTGATTTTCCGGTTAGGGTTAATAACAGATATATTTAAAAATTACAGGGTATATATACAGAATAATTTCGGTGTTCTTTATCAATCGGTTAACACAAACATTGATAACAGAATTAAATATGTTAACAGGAAAAATATGTTACAGTTTTACATTCGGTTAACCCAAACCGAATGATAAAGGTTATTTTTGCATGTTGCCATTCCGTCGCGCGGAACGCAAGCGCTCGCCGGCGGCGGCGTAGAAAGGATTGCAATTGAATCGATCAACGAGAAAATAGTCCGCTTGTTTCCCGTTTCTATCTATCTCTCTCACTCCTGCTGATTTTTATTCCGTACTAGCTTTTGCCCGCGACTCCGTCCGCGTGGAATTAGTAATTTGGGCAGCTTATTTTTTTTATCCAATTTGCTTTTTCATCAATTATGGCTCTCCTTAGTTCCTCGATATAAAAAAATTACCCACCCCCCGCACCCCCCCCCCCCCGCAACCCCATCCCCCCCTCACCGACCCCCCCCCACACCCGCGTTCACATTCACCACCGTACCTACTCCCAAGTCACTACTTCTAAAAACTGTTCTATAAATTCTTAAAATAGACGTATCTTTCTTATTTGTGAACCGATTCAAATGAAACAAACACTAAATGTTAATCCAAGAAAATACCAACCTAACAGTGAAAACCGCATCCTCCTAGGTTAAGCCGTTTCTGAGATTAGCGCGCGCAAACGCACAGACAAACAGACAAACAGATAAACAGACAATAATTCTAAAAAACATTGTTTTGGGTTCTATTGCGCTAGTAAATAGCCCTAGTGACAGTTTTTCTCAAATATCTTCAATGTACAGACACCGATTTGTTACAGATTTATTATATGTATAGATAATAATTAAAAACCCAAGTTAATCTCTTAAATGTGTTAACAGTTTCAATAGGTTAACTGTTTAAAAGGGTTATCGAATACATCGTTTAAACTTTTAACCCTGTTGGTAAGTTAATTTTTTCAAACTGTTAACAGTATCAACACGTAACCGTTTGAAAATGTTACCGATTGAATCTGTAACCGTTTATATCGGTTGTCCTCATAAATGGGTTTTCCGATCCATGGTTCTCATGGCCTGTAGAGTCAAGGTACACTACTATTATTAAGATAACAATCATTGAATACTTTTTAATCGGCTGCGGCTTGTTTACTTCAATTACTGCGAAGTTAATTACACTATTTATGTACATAATGTACTATTAGATAACTTTGCACACGCTTCTCATTGTTAAGCCAAGTTCATATCAGCAAGAAAAAATGTGCAAGCTGCATTATTTTGCACGATTCCCAACTTAGGGGTTTTCCCCCCAAATTTAGTGGGTAAACAAGTGAGATGGGATTCGCATTTATAATATTGAGTATCTTTGTGGTGTGTATCACGACACTCGTATCCCGTAAGCTATAAAATCATCATCATCATCATCATCCCAGCCTGTATTCGTCCCGCTGCAGGGCACAAGCCTCCTCCCAGCAAGAGGGCTTGTGCCGTAGTTTCCACGTGGGTTCAACGAGGATTGGGAACTTTACACACATTTTCAAATGTAATTTCGCACGTAAGTTTCGAAAACTCACGACCCGCTCCTTGAGAGGCAGGTCAAACCAAGGCAAGTGATCAGCTCAACAAGATATACTATGACGCCTCGTGATTGTTATATAACTTTAATCTGAATTTATCCGATTATGTGTTACGATTCGCGTTATTTTCGTTTTAACAGATATGAACTTTATCCCGTTGCATTAAAACATATAATATGTTTCGGTGTTTATCGCAGCACGTGCCAGACATGCTTGCTTAGGAAACGGCCTCCTTATTTATCTTCGATTGAACATTGCTCTTAAAATAAATAACAAGTTAATATTTTATTAGTCTACAAATAATTAATATTATTTTCATTTCTCATGCTCTTAAAATGTTACTTTAGTCTCTGCATATCGGGACTAAAGCTCTTTTTTGATCTCTTGGGATTAAAGTAAATTTTTTTTAATTGACTATGGAAACCCCTATACTGCCAATCACGGTGTTTGTGAATGGAGGATTATCGCCATTTTCAGTAACTGGGTATAGACAATTTTAAAGCTTTCCACAGACCGAAGCGCGCTGCGGACGCACTGTAGCGCCCTGCGCTTCGGTCTGTGGAAGCCTTTAGGGCGTGGAAATAACCTCAAAATGACAACTGTATAAAAAATATTTAAAAAATAATAATTTCGTGAAACACATTGAATAATTACGAATATTAATCTATTTAATTATAAAATATTAAAGATGAATTCATTTTATTTTGCATGTAAAGAAAGATTTCCTTTAGCTTAAGTGTTTTTTAATTTGTTTTTTTTTTAAAAACGCTGTCGGCAAAGCAGTTCCCTGCTCTGTCGATAAAATAGCAATCCGCACTGTCGGCAAAGCAGTGCTGGAGTCTACGGTAGATAGAGGAGTTACGTTTGAAAGTTAATATGGCGTGACTTCAAAATAATGCGATATCAGTTGCATTTAATAGTAAATAGAAAGTATAATTAGATATAATTTAACAAAGAATTGGCATATAGAAAATAAACTTAAAAAGTCGTTTATTTATTCACGGGTAAGTGTTTCAGTTAACAATATATTTTGTGTGTGAACTTAGATCAATTAGGTTAATTTATTTGCCGATTCTAATGAATGAACAATTATCATTCTTACATGCATAGTCCAATTAGTTTTAACATCTTAGTCTTTAAGTTAGAATCTGTTGACTAATTATGCAAGCATTTAAAGCGTCACTTTACAAAAAAATATAAAAGAAAAGAAAAGACAGCGGTATTTTTTTTGCTATTTGAATTTTGAACAGATGTCCATTGTTCGTATTGAGCATACGTTGTACAAAAGTAATTTTGTACGTCGTTTTTTTCCTCGCATTCAAAGTGAAAAGTAGAGTGTTTAACGCGGGACTAAACTACCGTAATGACAACTCGAATTATAGCCTCCCTCGCTATCGCTCGGGTGGCTAAATATCTCGTGTCATTATGGCTTGTTTTAGCCCCTTGTTGAACAATCTACTATATATCATTAGAGAGAAGAAGTTAAATATAATTTGCCAGTAGGGACGTTGACGCCATTAAACAATAATTCGAAGACACGACTCCACTAAAACAAAGCTTTATTTTATAGAATAGAATAAAATTTTAGCTTTATTTTAGCCCTGAAAACCAGATTAATTTTCGAAAACTGCAAAATTAGATGTTTTGTTGCTTTAAAACATAAATAGTTAGTTGATTGAGTGGGCGAACAAGTGACGTCATAAGTTGCTATTGCCATTCAAACTCTATGGGAGAATTGTTTTGACAGCTCATAAAAAACCGGCCAAGTGCGAGTCGGACTCGCGCACGAAGGGTTCTGCACTAACTGTTCTGGTTTGTTTGTGGTTCTGTTCTGTAAAAACGGCAAAAAAATCACGTGTGTTGTATGGGAGTCCCCCTTAAATATTTGTTCTATTTTAGTTTAATTATTTATTTTTAAAGTAAAAATATAACTAAATATTCGGTGAATATTTCAAGCGGTAGACCTGTTGCCGTTATCAATATCGAGCAAAAACGAGCAAAAAAATCACGTTTGTTGTATGGGAGCCCCCTAAATATTTATTTTATTCTGTTTTTTAATATTTGTTGTTATAGCGGCATCCGAAATACATTATCTGTGAAAATTTCAACTGTCTAGCTATCACGGTTCATGAGATACAGCCTGGTGACAGACGGACGGACAGCGAAGTCTCAGTAATAGGGTCCCGTTTTTACCCTTTGGGTACGGAACCCTAACAACGTGACCAGTCAGCTAAAACCATAAAGCGCAAGCCACACTGAAGAGACGTGGGACGGGGGCGCGTCGCAGTCAGCGTCGTTTGTCCGCTGGCCGCGTCTCCGCCCCGTCTCTTCTGTCTGCTTTAGATCGCGACGCTTCTATACATTTAGTATGAAAACATTCATGGAGCGCCGCGACTGCGACGCGTCCCAGTCCCACGTCTCTTCTTTGTGGCTTGCGCCTAAGGCGATGTATAATAATTTCAATGTTTTAATATAATTTGGACGGAATTAATCCCTTTTACCATTTTAAGCCTTCAATGTCAAAGTAACCTGATTTTACCACACAATTCATACAATTAAGATGCATCATTTGCCCTAAGTCAGTAACCGTTTTACATTCGTCCTTCATTTGTTTATTATTTTTTAAATATGATAACGAGACCGGTTTGATTTAGTTTTTCTGCAATAACAACATTTTTTTACTGGCAAGACGCAGGTAAGGTCAGGGTAAAATCCCTTATGGGGTTATTGCGCTCTAAAATAACATTGGACAAAATTATTTTAATTATAGTAGGTATAATTAGTCTTAGCATGTCATTAGCGTAGTACGTTTCTTTTACGAATAGATTTATACATTCACGGTCAAAAAATTCGGCCCAAAGTTCACCTTTCATACAAACAAAGTCACTTTGATGTCTTGGTTTTCCACTAGGCGGTGCTTTGGCTGTGATCTGATGATGGCTACTCCGAGCATTGATAAAGGACTTTCAGAGTTCCTAAGATACCCACCTGATTGAATCTGCGTTTAACAACGAAAATTATACATGTTCAGAAAAACATCTAAAATGGCAATATAATGAATGAAAATCTAAGTGCAGATACAAATTCTCTCGCTATGGTGTGAACTGCTTGTTGAATCAGTTGTGTATGTTGGGAACTCTGGACCTCCATTATCGATGCTCTGGATATCCACCATCAAATCTCAACCGGGGCACCGCCCTGGTGGGTAACTAAGGCATCAAAGTGGCCTCGTTTGTATGAAAGGTGGACTGTGGGCCGAATTATTTAACCGTGAGTGTATATTTCACTTTTTTATAGTGCTACAGAATTTAATTACGTACAAAATATACAAAAATAACCGAAAGGAAGAAAAAGAAGAATTTAAACTAACTTACTTCTTGTTCAATTGGAATATGGAATTTATATTTTATATCCTATGTACTTATTCTGTCCTATCCTATTTTAAATAAGAAAGTTTGTGAAGATGTTAGGATGTTTGTTAGTCAATCACGCAATAACAGCTGAACGGATTTGGACGAAACTCGGCGTACAGATAAAAAATCTAGATTTAATATCCCTAATGCGTTCCCCTGAGATAATACACATTTTTCAAAGATGCGAAAACGACAACTGAGAATTGATTAATGACAATTATTGTATTTAATTTCAACAGTTTAAATAATAAACGTTTCCTATATAGAATTTTCCCTTTCAATAGTGTCCCTTTGATGCCACTCGTACCTGTGCCCTACTGCTACTACTTTTTTCCTATGTATCAAATATGTGTCTCTCTCTCTCTTTCTCTCTCTCTACTACTTCTTCTTCTTCTAGCTAGGTTTAGACGAAGCCAGTAACGCTGGCGCCAGTCCTCAGACAAGCCAGCGCTGGCCTGGCCCGTGTTGTTTAGATGAGGCCAGTGAATTCATTTTATTACTGGATTAATTCTTGTGGTGAGCACACGTTCTAAAATCAATTCGGGACTAAAACGGTGGCGCTTGAAAAAAGAATGTATAAACAACATCTCCGCACTATTAAGAGAAGAGTTGATCAATTTATTAGACGAAGAAATCGTAAAAGGTAAAAGGATTTGGATGAGAAAATGGCTACGCGACAGATCCGTAACAGTTGAACAAATTTTAATGTTTCGTCCTCATTCCATTTATTAGACATCACAAAAATCTCTGGAAGAACAAGCAAAGCAAAAGCGTGTGCAATCTACTGATATGCGCCAGCGACTGGCGCGATGTGTCTACACGCGTCCTAGCACTGGCGCGGGGGTTGCGGGGCATGCGGGCGGGGGTCACTGGCTTGAAAAATAGGCCGGCGCTCTATTCCCGCCAGTGCTGGCAGCCAGCGCTGGCCTGTCTTCAAAAACTGTTTATACGAGGCCAATAACAAGCCAGTGCTGGCTGCCAGTGAGACTGGCACCCAGCACTGGCTTCGTCTAAACCTGGCTTTATGGCTCTATTGAGGTCTGCGGTCAGCTCTGCGAACTGTTTCCGGTTTCTTACCAAGCGAAATAGCTCTGCAACGCTGGCTACTCCTGTCCATTCGCGGATGTTGCGAAGCCAGGACTTTTTCTTCTCCCAGGACGCCTTCTTCCCTCCACTTTGCTCATCATTATTAGCTGCAGCAGTTGGTAACGGGGGTTTCTAATTACGTGACCCAAGTAGCCAACTTTACCACTCTCTACCACTATTTAACTACTGAAGATAGAATCTGGATATTAGCCAGCTTGTATCGCTTCGCCGCACAAGTTTTCAGCATTTAATAAGTCTATCTACACATGTGTTTGTAAGATTGGCCTACTTCGTATTACCACTATCTTCCTGTATAGACGTAGATATTATCCAGTTTGAACCGCTGAAAACCGGTATCAAGCCGATTCGGAGATAAATGAACGGATCCATTGTCTGACGTTAAAAAAGCAATTACTAACGAGGAAGCGATTAATTAGGTTTTTGTTATCGCTCACTTATTGGTTCAAGTCTTTTTTAAATTGTTAAATTGTTATACTTAACATATCAACTATAGTCAACGGGTGTTATTAAGAATAAAAAAAATATCTAATCTAATCTAATATATAAAAATCTCGTTTCACGGTGTTTGTTATCGAACTCCTCCGAAATGGCTTGACCGATTTTTATGATTTTTTTCTCTATATTTGTTAGGTCTGAGAATAGCTTGTAGGCTATTTTTTATAGGTACCCCTATTCTTCGCGGACGGAGTCGCGGGCAACAGCTAGTCTAAGATATAAAATCTCATGACACGGTGTTTGTTATCGAACTCCTCCGAAACGGCTTGACCGATTTTTATGAAACTTTTTTCTTTGTATTCGGCAGGTCTGAGAATAGGTCGTAGGCTATTTTTTATACCCCTATTCTTCGCAGACGGAGTCGCGGGCAGCAGCTAGTAGGTACGTACGTTTTTTGCGGCATAATCGACCGTATTTTTTTTTACGTTAACTTAGAAGTTTGATTTTTTGCAGCTTCAAGAGACCAGTAGACGTGACAGGGGCGTAGCTACCGCCGTATGAGCCGTATCGATGATACGGCGCCCCCGGTCTACAGAGGCTCCTAACGTGTGTAAGCAAAAATTAGTAAAATGTTATCCACAATGTCACTTAATCTCGTGCTTCCCGGGAACATTTTGATACAAGGCCCCTCCAAGACACGCTACGCCAATGAGACTTGAGTATATGGTTTTTTTATTTCAACTCGATACCTCCGCGTTACCTAGATAAAACGTGTTGACAGTCAAACGGACGCACGAACAACAAAGTGATCTTATATGAGTCAGATATGAAGTATCTTTTTTATTTATTTTTCAACTTCATTTTTTATTACTTTTATGGTCATCCCATGAAACCATATATTTCCAACTAAATACAAACTGAAATATAGATGCACAGAAAAAACCCCAGAAAAAAGACCAATGCTGGGAATCGAACCCAGGTCCTCAGCGTTCCGTGCTGCGTGCTTACCCCTACACCATCACTGGTCTAGAGGTTAGCGACGAATCTTTCCCATACATCGTACATTTCAGTCTGTTATAATCACTTTATGCAGTGATAAAGCGCTCATCTATGTTATGCCCTCTACCGAGAGACTTTAACACTCCTTCGGAGCTAACCGCTCACCTGGACCAAGAGATGGCGCCACTGTGCAACTTTAAACAAGTCAGATATGAAGTATCTTTTTTATTTATTTTTCAACTTCATTTTTTATTACTTTTATGGTCAACTTTTTTGTATTTAGTTTGAAATATATGATCTTATATGGTTTCCTTTTTTTTTTCTTGCCAGAATCTTTTCAACACAGGTTTTTTGTTTTTCTTTTCGAGGTGTGCGCCGATTAATTCTATATTTCTTTTGGCATAATTGTTTGTCATAACAATCACAAGATTATGGAGTTCGCCAGGTCAGTTCTTATCACGGCCGTGCATTATCACTTTAGTAGTATACTAACCTAACTATCTTAGCGTAGCCTATAAAATAATCGTTGTAATAACCATTTTGTCAACATTCCAAGGTTCGGTGATACCTATACTAGATTTGAAGTAGTGACCAACTGAAGCGGTTTCCACCATTTTCACCCAAAATAGTACATTACTGCAGAGGCCGTGAAGTAAGGGATTGATGGACGAGATTTGGGGTATAAAACGAGTCCAGCAATCCCTCTTCCGGCCGAGGATTGTATAGAGCTTTTCTCAAACATGCATCATCATCATCATCATCCATCCATCCAACCATCCATCCATCCGTCCATCCATCCATCCATCCATCCATACATCCATACATCCATCCAAACATCCATACATCCATCCGTACATCCATACATCCATCCATACATCCATATATCCATACATCCATCACCAGTGGTTTAGGCGATTTTATAGAAATAAAAGAAGATAGATTTTTTTTAATGTCGTAAGTTGGCTGTATGTAATTTTTCCTTTGTCAGTTTAGTCTTAGTAAGCAAATTTAAAAAGTTACAGCAGCGGACAATAATGGTTTTTCATACTTACTTTTATGGCCTAGGCCAAGAAGTAATGTAGGGAGCCATAAACAACAAACTTCATGGCTTCATTTCGTGACATTAACGCATACATTTCAAAGCATGTTTGAGAAAAAGGCATTTTAAGCATATACCTTAACAATAAAAAAAAGGACCATAAAGGCACTGTCTCCTTGGCCGTGGTGGCCTAGTGGTTTGACCTACGTCTCTCAAGCAGAGGGTCGTGGTTTCGAGCCCGGGCTCGCACCTCTGAGTTTTTCGGAATTTATGAGCTAAATTACATTTGTAATTTACCATGAGCTTTACGGTGAAGGAAAACATCGTGAGGAAACCTGAATACACCTGAGAAGAAATTCAATGGTGTTTGTGAAGTTCCCATTCCGCACTGGGCCCGTGTGGGAACTACGGCCCAACTATTGTCTGCCTGAATTTTTATTGTTATAAATTTTTTCTATATTGTTTTGGTGATCAATAAAGAATATTTGTATTGTTTTGTATTGTAACAGACTATACGTGAAAAATCTACATATATATATATATATAGGTACTCGCTAAATTATATAATAGTGATGAATTTTTGGATGTTGCTTTGTCGGATTTTTATTTTATTAAATATAATAAATAAATAAATATATTAGGGGGGACAATCTTACAAAAATCGACCTAGTCCCAAACTAAGCAAAGCTTGTACTATGGGTACTAGACGACGATAAACATACTTATATAGATAAATAAATACTTAAATACATAGAAAACATCCATAACTCAGGAACAAATATTCGTGCTCATCACACAAATAAATGCCCTTACCGGGATTCGAACCCAGGACCTCTTGCTTCGTAGGCAGGGTCACTACCAACTAGGCTAAGGCTGCGTTTCCACCAGAGATGTGCGAGGATGCGTTGCGAGGGATGTGTCTGTCATGAAGCAATAGAAACACTTCATTCACTTAGGACATTTTAAATGAAGTGTTTCTATTGGTTCATGACAGACACATCCCTCGCAACGCATCCTCGCACAGCTCCGGTGGATACGCAGCCTAAAGCGGTCGTTAAGAGGATACGATGCGCTCCATTTCTCCATACAAACGTAATCCCCTGTTTCCTCCTTGGATAATAGCTTGAGAGCCAAATTTTTTTTACTGTGTAATCTGTATCTACTACAGCTATGCCCCTAGGTTTCGCTTTTTTCCATATTTCAATTAACATAAGAAATATGAGCTTTCAAAAACTGAAAAAATTGCCCTATTTCTACGTCATTTTCAGACACTCATCAGAAAAGAATCCCTTATATAAACAAAAAAAGGAAAACATAGGGGCATAGCTAAATCTATCCTGTAATTATATTTGAAAAAAATAATTTATATTGGTCCAGTTTTCGAGAAGAAAACAGGGGATTACGAAATGCTGTTTTGATCAATTTTACGCGCCTATATCGGTCTGAGCTGGAGTTGTCCCGCTCTCGCTGTACTGACACGGAGGGGTTCGGGCGAGACAGCGACATTTCATTAAAATACCTATTTCTCAAAAGTCTCTCAGCCATCGTACTCTCTTAAAAGAGAGGAAGAAGCTTAAAGAAGTCACAAATTTCAATTCTGTGCGGACAAGGTTGCTGATAAAATCTAGTCACATATAAGTACGATCAGAGTTACTTTTCACGCTATGTCAGTCAGTTCTGGCCTTGCTATACAATACATGTATAGTGTAATAAAAGTATATAAAGGTCAACAACTACAATCAATGTTTGTAAAGAAAAACAATGACTTGTTTGTTTGTTTGGGCATTCTCTTAAGACTGTTTTTAAAATAAAGCTTTGTGCAATTGTTTGACTGTAGTTTTTGGGATCATCATCATCCCAGCCTATATACGTCCCACTGCAGGACACAGGCCTCCTCTCAGAATGAGAGGGCTTGGGCGGTAGTTCCCACGCTGGTCCAGTGCGGATTGGGAGCCGTAAAACTCATGGTAAATTTCAAATGTAATTTCGCACATACATTCCGAAATAGCCGTGGTGGCCTAGCGGTTTGAACTATGGCCTCTCAAGCAGAGGGTCGTGGGTTCAAATCTCAGTAGCTACGCACCTCTGAGATGAAGAGTGTAACAACACAAAATAATCTACTATATGAATCCAGTGTGACAAAGCCTTAAAAGTTAGGCTAAAAAAGTCTGTCTAAATTAAAATACGGTATTTTCTGGGTAGGATTTTTTTGCAATCCCATCCTCGTCATCTAGGTGTATATCGGCCGGCAGACGAGTGAAACTGCTGATTGTTATACACACACTGTTTATTACATAGACAAATGACTGGAGTAAATGTTCGTGCACCCAAAGATACATAATAATTTTGAGTTAATACACTTTTGATCTAGCTGATCACTTTTGTACTTTGTCGTAATAACCCAATTTTATTGTCAATCAAGTATGACGTTTTGCATCTAACTGTAGAGCGACAAGGTACAAAAGTGACTAGCTACTTTTGATGCTGACTGTACGTATTGCGTAAGGATTTCGATGAAATTTGATTAAGTACTTTGATTGTTTGAGGGCGAAAAATCATTTTATGTAAACGCATCTTTAGAGTAGTTAAACGTATTTTTCCGATTTTGCATATACCGAGCGAAACTCTTTCTCTCTCTAGTCTAGTGGTTTGGCGTATGGCCTCTCAGGCAGAGCGTCGTGGGTTCAAACCCAAGCTCGCACCTCTGACTTTTTCAGAATTTATGGTGCGAAATTACATTTGACATTTACCATAAACGGTGAAGGTGAACATCATGAGGAAACCTGAACACACCTGGGAAGAAAGTTCCCAATCTGCGCTGGACCCGCGTGGGAACTACGGCGTAAGCTCTCTCATTTTCAGAGGAGACCTTTACCCTGTTGTGGGACTTAGGCTAAGATGATGATGACGTTGATGAGCTAAACTCGGTCAACCAGGTAGTTATGATTTAACTTAAACCTCGTTTTTGTTGCTTGAGTAATGACCACGACGCGGCAACGACACGACAAGGCCATTCGTTCTCTTTTTCATAGTTATTTGCATAAAAACTAAAGCAACTTTATCATATTTAAGCCATCTGTCTGGCGGTCTATGTGGTAATTACCACATCGTTTTCCAAAATTTTATTTGTCATAATTTTAGTTGCCATAACAATGTTTGTCATAAAATATACAGAAGCCTTTTTGAGGATTTTTTAAATGTCTTCTAATAGAATGCAGTAGGCTACGTTAGTTTGATACTGAATCAGAAATAAATACTTTTTACGAACGTTGCACACGCAGGCAAACGATAGAGAACCGCAATTAATAGACAGACACATAGGTATGTATACAGACAGACAGATAATGTCAGGGACATAATTTAGATTTGATTTTACTTAAATACGTTAAACATCCAAGACTCGAGAAGAGACATTAATATTTTTCATACCTATATTCTACTCCAATTGGGGATCGAATCCGGTACTTAAAGCATCTTAAACAGTTTCTCAAACCACTCGTCGAATAATAATATATATATATTTTTATTTCACCTTTATATCCCTACTGGAACTCAAGATTTAAAATATAACTAACTCTTACCGTATTTCAAACACGATATAGTTATAAAAAATATTCTAACTAATCCAAACTATTAAAACTACCCAAGTCAATCCCATCAACAGAAGTTGATAAAATTCGATTTGCAAGATTTGACTCAAACAAAAATAAATAAACATTGCAAGTTAAAAGCTTGTAAAAAAAATGAAATAAAAAATAATCGTCAAAAACTTACCTTAATTAAATAACACTAAAAATCACAATTAAATTAAACTTAAACTAGCTATCACTAAACTAACAATTATAATTTATACATTTGGCTGCTCTGTGGAGAGACCTAAGTAATACTGAAACGAGCGCGTGCGCCTGCGACGATTGTCAACCGGTTTGTAAACTATTGGTTAACTTTATGATTACAGGTTAACGGGGAAATTAACTTATCAGGCGGTGATAAAGAAACGATGTGCGTAGAATTAAATAGCGTATAGTACCCAGCCATAAAGATTGCACACGGTCTTTGAAAAAAGACTGCAAATTTGCAAACACATTTGCGACATTTGCAGTCTTTTTCTGAAGACCGATGTGTTTTTTGTGTGTTATACAACACACACACACACACACACACACACACACACACACACACACACACACGCACGCACGCACACACACACACACACATACACACACACACACACACACACACACACACACACACACACACACACACTCACGCACGCACGCTCGCACGCAGTTTAGTTTAGTTTTTTTATAATAAACGAGCTGCTGTCCGCGACTCCGTCTGCGAAGAATTCGTTTATAGCTATCCTGCGGGAACTATGCAATTTTCTGGGATAAAAAGTATTCTATATGTTAATCCAGATTACAAACTATCTGTGTGCCAAATTTCATCAGAATCCGTCAAACCGTTTTAGCGTGAAAGAGTACCTAACAAACATCCATCCATCCATCCATACTTACAAACTTTCGCGTTTGTAATATTAGTAGGATGTAAGGGGCCATTCATGAATTACGCAAGGGATTTTGGCCATCCGTCACCGTATGATATGATCCATCTGTACCCTATCCTTCTTGTTCTTATAGTGCCATTTTAATATTGAAGGTTTGAAGTCAACTCCTTAGATTAGATTTATTTATTTCATGATAAAAAATACAATATAAATTTGCGTTGATGTAAAAATTACAAGAATTCATAGCATGGTCGTAAAAATTAATTATAGTGCACAAAATGTCAGAAATAAAAATGTAAAAACATTTAAAATATAAGTATCACTATGTCAAATATTATATCTCCCAATAAGGATTATCTTTTCACAATTTAAAAATAATTATTTTGTATACCTACAATGAGAACAGGAAACAAATACAGTTTTTACAATAATAGTAATATGTATATGCAATATTTTTTAGAAATTTATGTCCAAGTACAAAGGGTTTTTCAACAAATGATTTCTCAGTTTACGCCTAAATGTTTCTTCAGATGGTTCAGTTCTTATGTCGGCGGGTAATAGTACATTATTGTCGTGGCCTGGAAGTAGGCAATTGCTGGCTGAGTATAAGTATTAAACGGACGAGCTTGCGAGTCCGTTTAACTAAATACGAAGCCAGCAATTGCTATTCCAGCCGAGACTAATATAAAGCTTTTCTCAAAAATGGAGAAGGAAAAAAAATAGAATAAACTTTTTCTAAATTTGTTAGGTAGAAAGAATTGCAAATCACTTAAAATTAAATGTCATTAAAACCTTTCCCGCCTTTTTTCATAAAAAAAAACTGCAGGTGTATTTTTCTACCGAAAACACCAAACACAATAAAAAAATTCTGGAGTTCCAACAAAACAACTGATACCGGTCATTTGAATTGGCTGTATACGAATAGTGCCAACTTATTACCATGGCCGTTTTCACTTTTTAAAAAGTTTGAGACTCGACAATAATGGAATTTGTATGCGACATTGTTGTCGAGTTTATCGAGCCTGCAATGTTTTTAACTTTTTAATTTTTTTTCTCACCATAAACTATGCACTTCACGTTCTGATATGTAAAGAATAATGTCAACTTTTACGAATATTTTTGAGAAAATGCTTTTGATGTGCAGTTTGAAAGTGCCGTCTCCTGCAATAATTTACTTTGTCATTTGATGATCAACAATTCACATTTTGAAACCTTTCAAAATGCCAATAGCTTTTGAAACGCTAAGACTAATTTGAACCATAAATATTAGCGCTAAAGTTCATAATTAAGATACTGTAGCAATTGCTCAATGCATTTAAATGCTTTAGGTGTGCAATAGGTATTATAAATGCTAGATCAAAGGTGAAGTGAAAATATTTGTCGTCATCATGATCATCATGTACGTCCCACTGCTGGGAACAGACCTCTCAGAATGAGGACTTAGGCTGTAGTTTAAGCGGGCCCAGTGCGCATTGGGAACTTCACACATACCATTGAATTTCCTCGCACCTGTGTGCATGTTTCCTTACGATATTTTCCTTCGCTTTAAAGCTTGCACTTCATGTAGGGACCCCGCGATCCTTCAACCCTAACCAGGTCGTCGCTCCACCATGTTGGTTCTTGGTTGGAGTAGTTAATGCGACAAGGTTCTATAGTGGCCTAGGAATCAAATTTGTTGACTGTACTAGGTTTTGAAATGGGGCAGCCGGTCGGTTTATAACTTGTAGGTATTCTTGCTGCATCTATCACTGCACCATGCACTGCTGCCATTGCACTGTTTTTGACAAATAAATGCACACAAACTCAGGGTTCACTTCACGCCCGGCAAACTTAAGTCGAGCCAACTACTGAAACTTGGGCCTTGTGTTTCAATACAGTGGATGTTAGGTTTTAACCAAGGTGGTCGAGCATCAATTCATCATCATCAGCCTATGTTCGTCCACTGCTGGACATAGGCCTCTCCCATGGCACGCCACTGAGCACGATCCTCGGCCACTCTCATCCAGCTCTTGCCAGCCGCCTTGCGAAGATCATCGCTCCACCGGGTTACTCTCGAATTTCCCTTTTCGCCAAAGCACCATTTCAGCTAGATGACATAACAGTAAAATACACAGTCAGCAAAGTGTCAATTCAGCTGAATGACATGAAAGTAGAATACTCAGTCAGCAAACTGTCAATTTAGCAGGACGTCACAGAATTGAAATGGGCAAGTAGCCAAACGTTTGGAAATATAAATAGTCCGTGTGATTAGAATACCTAATTAGCCGAAAGTAAAATTAATTAATTGAAATGAACACAGAACGAGTCAGTAGCAAAACGTCTGGAAATTAAAATAGTACGTATCGATTGTGCGGGAATGAGTTTTAATTATAAAGTGTCAAAGATCCAGACGTTTCGCTAACGGACCATTCGGCGTTCATGTCTGTTTAGTAACTAAGACATTCTAAGATAATGATGTTTCGCTTCTAGAATATTTTAAATTGTAAGTAACGACCGCTTTAGCCTAGTTGGTAGTGACCCTGCCTACGAAGCAAGAGGTCCTGGGTTCAAATCCCGGTAAGGGCATCTATTTGTGTGATGAGCACGAATATTTGTTCCTGAGTTATGGATGTTTTCTATGTATTTAAGTATGTATTTATCTATATAAGTATGTTTATCGTCGTCTAGTACCCATAGTACAAGCTTTGCTTAGTTTGGGACTAGGTCGATTTGTGTAAGATTGTCCCCTAATATTTATTATTATTATTATTTACATTCTAAGATCCAGACGTTTTGCTAAAGATACATTTAGCTTTCATGTCTATACAGGGTTATTTGTAATTCACTAGCATCCTTTTAACCTTAAACTCCCACCACTTATACAAATGTTTTTTGTTCTACGGCTTTTGTCATAACTTAATATTTTTGGTGTAATAACGTTTTGAAAATTTGAGATTTCCTCTTATTTTTACGATACTCTGTGTATTTGTATGGGAAAAAAGTGCTTCATTTTAAAAAGTCGTAAAACAAAAAACATTTGTTTGAGTGATAGGAATTCAGGGTTAAGAGAATGTCAGTGAATTAAAAATAACCCTGTATAGCAACAAAGACATTACACAATCCAGACGTTTGAGCTATGTTGTCATTTGGCGAAAAGGGAAATTCGAGAGTGACCCGCTCCACCGAGTCTGAGGACGTCCCACGCTACGTTTGCCGATCCGTGGTCTCCACTCAAGAACTCGTCTACCCCAACGGTCATCGGTTCTTCGGGTTATATGGCCGGCCCATTGCCACTTCAGCGTGCTAATGCGTCAGTTGGGCTTGATTTCCTCCTACGCTGACGTCGGTCGAGCGTACCGTCGGTCGCGTATGACAAACGCGCGGTCATCAGCGTCGCTGTGCGGTGCCCCATAGAATATTGTGTTTATTCGTACGCGCGACCGACGTCAGCGGTCAGCTTCGCACTGAGCGCGCGATAGTGGTGTATAGCACGTCAGCGCCGTCAGCGCACCGACGCGCGCGGCGCTGACGAGCGAGACCGACACGCGCCATCAGCGGCGCGTAGCAATAAATCTGCCGAGGACGTCAGCGTCGCTGTGCGGTGGCCCATAGAGTATTGTGTATATTCGTACGCGCGACCGATGTCAGCGTAGGAGGAAATCAAGCCTTAGATTATTTAAAAATTATCATCATCATCCCAGCCTATATACGTCCCACTGCAGTGCACAAGCCTCCTCTCAGAATGAGAGGGCTTCGGCCATAGTTCCCACGCGGGCCCAGTGCTGATTGGGAACGTCACACACATTTAATTTCTTTGCAGATGTATACAGGTTTCCTCACGGTGTTTTCCTTCACCGTAAAGCTCGTGGTAGATTTTTCTACTAATCCGATTAATATTATAAATACAAAAGTTTGGATGTTTGTATGTTTGAAAATTTGTTACTTTATGTTGCAAAAATGGGTCAACGGATTTGGTAAACTTCAAATTTAATTTCGCATATAAATTCCTAAGAACTTAGAAGTGTGGCCCGGATTCGAACCCACGACCCTCTGCTTTAGAGGCAATAGTTCAAGCCACTAGGCCACCACGGTTTTATTGTATATATAACACAGCTTCTTTTCAGGCTAACCTGGTATGAAAGGAAAAACCTAAAAGAAAGGCGAACAAAAAAAAAAAAAATTGTATTAACAAACACGGATTATTTATTTTACTAGCTGACCCGGCAAACGTTGTATTGCCTTATTCACCTAGGGGTATAAAAAATAGCCTACGACCTATTCTCAGACCTACGGAGTATAGACAAAAAAGTTTTATAAAAATCGGTCAAGCCGTCTCGGAGGAGTTCGGTAACAAACACCGTGACACGAGATTTTTATATATTAGAAGAATAAACTTCTAAAGCACCTACATGGCTGATGTCTTGGTCTTAGACGAAAATTTTACTTCATGCACTACGAGCAGAACATAAAAAGTATTTTAATGGCACATCCATCACATACGAACTTCACGAGAATGACAAGTGAAAAACGTATCGTTAAATTTGTCCTAGTTCTCAGTTTACGTGATCATCTTCTTGGAATACGACGCGAATGAAACTTAATTCCAAGTTTATGCAAACGGATATTGTTTAGCATCTGGCTAACTCGTTCCGCGAAGCTAACTGCCATACTCAGAGACCTCTATTAACATTTGTACACTCATTAGTGGCGTCCACAACAAGCCGTGATGGCCTAGTGGTTTGACCTATGGTCTCTCCACCAGCGAGCCCGAGCTCCTCTGAAAACGTAACGTAGGAAAACTTAATTAAATTTTTAGGTATAATGATTGATAAACATCTTAACTGGAAAGCCCAAATTGATTATATTTGTGGCAGATTAAATCGTTTTGTGTTTGCCTTAAAAAGAGTGAGAGAGACTGTTAGTACAGAAGCTGCATTGATGGCGTACCATGGTTACGTGTCCTCAGTGCTCAGTTCAGGCTTGATACTGTGGGGAAACTCTGTAGAGGTTGGTAGAGTATTCAAAGTACAAAAAAAAATGCATAAGGGTATTATGTAATGCTTGGATCACTGACAGTTGTGCCCCATTATTTAGGAAATTAAATATATTACCATTGCCATGTTTGTATATTAGGGACGTATGTGTTTTTGTCAACTTGCACCCAGAGTACTATAAAAAACGCGGAGAAACTTTACCAAGAAAGACACGAGCACATTTTAAGTCTCTTTTATGCAAACCTCCTTGTCGCAAGGACGTGTATATGAGAAATATATATAATATGAGCATTGTAATTTTTAATCATTTACCACAAAATTTAAAAACTCTGTCAGGAAACATGTTTAAATGTAAATTAACAAAATGGCTATTGGAAAAATGTTTCTAAAGTGTCAAGGATTTCTCGAGTCACAAGGGGTTGTAATTTATTTATTTGTCTGCTATTGTTTTATATTTCTTTTTTTTTTTCTCTCTTAATAATGATTTAGTATACCTAATATAATAATAACCCAAGATTTAATTTAATAATGTAGCAAGTGCTTTAAATTATAATAACTCGTTTATTAATTATTAATAATAATATAATATGAACTAGTGAATATTGACGAAACTTGTAAATTAATCTTAGTGACCTAAAACTAAATATTTGTACGCTTGCTTGCTTGCTGAATACATGTCCTAAACTTATTTTAAGATCTTTCTACCTACTGTATTCTTACAAATAAATGTTTTTGAATTTGAATTTGAATTTGATCTGAATTTTTCGGAATTTACTTATATTTAAACTTGACCATGAGCTGACCTGCATAAATCTGTGAAGAAATTCAATGGTGTATGTGTGGAGTTCTCAATACGCTCTGGGCCCTCGTGGGGACTACGGCCCAAGCGCTCTCATTCTGAGAGGAGGCCTGTGTCCTGTACTGGGACGTATATAGGCTGGGATGATGATGATGACTTATTAGTGGGGTACATTTATTTAAAACCTTAAAAATGTAAGTAGTAAAAAATCTACTACTTACTAATATTCTAATACCATGTAAAGCATAGCCATTGTTCAATAATTATCGTCATAATTTGCACCATTTATGTACCACCGCTGGCACAGGGCTCTAAGAATGAGAGGGCTTCGGCTGTAGTTCGAATTGCTTCGCAGGAGTGTGGAGGTATCTTCAAGATGTTTTCCTTCACCATAAAGCTCTTGAACCCACGACCCTCTGCTTGAGATGCCATAAGTCAAACCACTAGGCCAAGGCTACCATGGGCGTAAAGCTAATATACACATCATCATCATCATTTCAGCCGAAAGAAGTCCTCTGCTGAACATAGCCTTCCCCAACTTTCGCCCAACAGATCGGTCCTCCGCCATCCGCATCCAACGCGATCCCGCAACCTGAACCAGGTTGTCGCTCTATTGTTGGAGGCCTATCTACCTACACTGCGTCTTCCTGTCCGTGGCCGCCACTCGAGAACCTTTTGGCCTCATCGGCTATCAGTTCTACGAGCGATGTGCCCTGCCCACTGCCAGTTACTATACAGGGTTATTTGTAATTTACTAGCATCCTTTTAACCCTAAACTCCTACCACTTAAGCAAATGTTTTTTGTTTTACGGCTTTTGTCATAACTTAATATTTTTGGTGTAATAACGTTTTGAATATTTGAGATTTCCTCTTATTTTTACGATACTCTGCGTATTTGTATGGGAAAAAAAGTGCTTCATTTTAAAAAGTCGTTAAACAAAAAACATTTGTTTGAGTGATAGGAATTCAGGGTTAAGAGGATGTCAGTGAATTAAAAATAACCCTGTATAGGTACCATTGCTGGCACCGTTAATCAAATAGTTAACTTCGTTAAACGTTAAAGCGTTACATTCCGGAAGATTTAACGTAAGTTAATGTTAATTGTTAATCCTTTAACATGTGATAAAAACTGTGGTTTCCTTGGCCTTAGAAGGCTGAAATTTTGCATAAAATAATGACAGATTTGTTAAAATTCCCACGGGATAAGGAATAACCGCGATTTATACGATTCACTAACTGATACCGATGATGATGAGGATAATAATGGATGATTGGATGTTGCTCTGGCCGGATTTTTGTTTTATTCATTGAAAGAGATGAAGAAGCTTTACCTCAAATAGGAATACTGCGCGGACGAAATCGCGGGCAAAAGCTAATCTACTTATAAAAGCAGTTGGTTCGTGTTCGCCACTCACACACTCGTCACTCTAAGCGCCGGGGCGCTTAAGGCCGATTCACTTTTTTTTTTTTTTGAAGGGGCGAAGACGCGAAGTCTTTGCTGTTTTTTAACTTTAGGGTAGGAAGAGTGACTTGTGCTCGGGAAAAATCCCTTCGGACGAACTGGGAATGGAGGGCCCAGACAGTGTCCGACTTGCACGGACTAAAAAACCCGGTCACAAGTCCCCTTCTCTATTGATTATTAATACAAAAAAACGTGTGCTTTATATTTTGAGGAGGGGAGGGGTAGGGAGGGGACTTAATCTACCCACAGTGTCCTGCCTCAGCCATTTGCTGGAAGGCCGGGAGAGGAGCATGCATTCTCCCGCTGGGCACTGGGGGGTGCTTAGGTCGGTCTTTTATGTTTTTACCCGTTGGTTTATTCCTTGACTGATTCACTTTGATTAGTGATTAGTGCAGGTGAAAGTGCAGGTGATTAGTGATTAGGAGAAAACAAGTGTGGACAGCGACTGATTAGTGCAGGTGATTAGTTGCCTGCGTAGTAACGTGATTAGAAGCGTGTTCTATTTTTTTGCGAGTGAACTGCGAGTAGCCACGTCCCGCACGCCCTCCCTTCCCCCTCACTCGCAGCGTGCCTGCCACTAAACACGTCTGGTTGGAATTTACTTAACAGAGCCATAACAAGAATTGGACACTATTTGCACTACACACCTGCACTAATCATGCTCAATTACTAATCACTTGCACTCGCACTAATCAAAGTGAATACAGGTCTTTAGTAATAAAACGAATAACATGAATCGAAATCGACTCACACGCGCCGGCAAGACTTAAGTAGTGCGGTCTTTTTGGCAAATAGTAGGCACTCACTGGAGTAACGATTAACGGACTTGATGAAGTTTAACGGAAGTTAACGAGTCCGTTAACAGTTCTAAAAGTTATCTTAAAATTCAATCTGTTACTCGTAATGTTAACTTCGTTAATAAACGATTAACGGATTAACGAGTTAATGCCCAGCTATGATACATACACATGCATAAATACAAATACGCAATGTTTTTTTTAATATTCCCGGCGTAAGCTAGCAAGGAAACCTATATCAAGAAAACTTTGCTCATTAAAAGCTTAGAACAAAAGGTATTGTTAAAAAAGCTCTGTAAAACTACAATACGTGGGAACAAAGGCTACATATTAGAGAAATGGGCCAAGGCCTTAATTGGCGGGCCTTAATGTGGCCATACAACAAGGCCGCATTGTGATTGGTTGGTCTGCGAATCGCTGTTTCAGAGGGCCTTTTTAAAGCTAAAATAAGCAATAAGCCACTTGAAGCCACATATGGAAGAGGCGTGGGACGGGGGCGCGTCGCTGTCCGCGTCGTCTGTTCGCAGCCCGCGTCTCCGCCCCGTCTCTTCTGTCTGCTTTTGATTTCGACGCTTCTATACAGTTAGTATGAAAACTGATTCAACTGTACGCTATACTACCGAAATGTTAGACTTCTAATTCTAATTGATGTCAAACATTTGGTAACATAGCGTACGGTTGTGGTGTGTGTGTTCGTACAGTGTTGTGTGGAGGTGGAGGAACTGCATGAACACGCATTTCTTACAAAAACGTAACTATCGTAAAGTCGCGGGTGAGCAAAGTACCTAATTGTTTCAGTTCATTAATATGGACCTCCGCAAAGCAACGCCTGATTCAATAAATTCCTTATAGGATCGCTTTGTTGTAGTCCGTTTGTCTGTCAAGACCTTTTATCTTGGGAACGCGTAGAGGAATCGAGGTGCAATTAAAACCATATATATACTCAGGTCTAAAGTCCTTTAACGCTGTGTAAAAATCAAACTTCCAAGTTAACTTTAAAAGTTACTTCGCTCTTCGGTTGTTGAATTGACTGAGACAGCACAGCAAAGACAATGCGCGGGATCATTATCATCATCATTTCAGCCGAAAGACATCCACTGCTGAACATAGGCCTCCCCCAAGGCTCGCCAAACAGATCGGTCCCGCGCCATACGCATCCAACGCGATCCCGCAACCTTAACTAGGTCGTCGCTCTATTGTTGGAGGCATACCTACCGACACTGCGTCTTCCGGTCCGTGGACACCACTCGAGAACCTTTTTGCCCCATCGGCCATCAGTTCTACGAGCGATGTGCTGCCCATTGCCACTTGAATCTGGCGATTCTTCGAGCTATGTCGGTGACTGTAGTTCTTGCGCGGATTTCAGCGCGGGTTACATTTTATTATTAACATACTCAGTAATACAAGTTACTGTTTCTATCTATACCTAAAAAATATGTTCATCCGATGCCTCGTACCCATAACACTACACAAGCATTGCTTACTTTGGGACTAGGTCAATTTGTGTGAATTGTCCCGTGATATTTATTTATAAATCGTTCTAATTGTCCCTAAATAAAAACGTCCCTAAATGCAAATCGTCCTTAGACTTAGCTACTCTCTTTCCAATTCCCTCACCCTTCATAACTTACTCGAATTGACGAACTTTCTTGCAATAACAATTCCATTTGATTCTGAGCCGACTCAAACTCTCAGAACAATCATCATTCTTGGATTACGAAGTCCCCATTGGCTGACGTGTGCCGAAAAATCGACTGTTTGTTTCGAAAAAGTTTGATTGGTTTCGGCTAGGCTCGTTGAAAAAGTATCGATATATCGATCTATCGATATTTTTAGCCGATATATTTTGATCCGATACATCGATAAAAAATATCCAACATTGAAATTTGTATCAAAAACGAAAGGATAGGAACGAATGTGTATATAATTTTATTTAGATTTTTTGTACATTAAAATAATGTAAGTACATCTTCTAATATATAAAAATCTCGTCTCACTGTATTTGTTATCGAACTCCTCCGAGACGGCTTGACCGTTTATAGGGTTCCGTACCCAAAGGGTAAAAACGGGACCCTAGTACTGAGGCTCCGCTGTCCGTCCGTCTTTCCGTTTCTCACGCTTCTTGGGGGAACGGAGCTGTTGGTGATAAAAACTCCGTAACTTAGCAGCTAGTTCAAGCGGTTTCCGATAGATGTCGCCGGTCGTAGTTTACATGGCGCTATCCTTTGGTTCACTTGGAAATATTAGATAAAAATTTCGCTGTCAGACATTATTGATAATAAACACTTCGATACATGAAAACAATTTTTGAAAGGTGGAACGTCTTATAATGGGCACTAATCCACTATCGGTACAATATTTTTTAATACAAACAACAAAGTCCATCTATGACTAGGAATCAGTCATTAGTCAGTTTAGTGTTGGTTGGGCAGGCAGAACACGATTTGAAAGAGATTGTATTGTAAGAACAGCCTCTTTTTAGGGTTCCGTACCCAAAGGCCCCAAAGGGTAAAAACGGGACCCCATTACTGTCCGTTCCGTCTGTCCGTCAGTCCGTCCGTCTGTCACCAGGCTGTATCTCATGAACCGTGATAGCTAGACAGTTGAAATTATCACAGATGATGTATTTTGGTTGCCGCTATAACAACAAATACTAAAAAATAGAATAAAATAAATATTTAAGAGGGCTCCCATGCAACAAACTTGATTTTTTTGCCGTTTTTATAGATCATGGTACGGAACCCTTCGTGCGCGAGTCCGATTCGCACTTGGCAGATTTTTATGAAACTTTTTTCTGTGTATTCTTCGCTGACGGAGTCGCGGGCAACAGCTAGTTTTATATAAAAATACTATTGATATTATTGAGCTAAATATTTTAAAAATGCAAAATCGTTTGAAAATTTGCCCGAGACTTCGATATATCGATGTTTTCTCGCCGAGATATCGACGTCGATATTGATATTTTAATGAATATCGAAACATCGTTATATATCGATATATTATTCACTTCCGACATCTTTAGTTTCGACAACTCCGAGTTTTGCCATAGAAGAGTTTATTGGTAATTGTTAGGTGATATCCTTCAGTCCTATTGTGGGTAAAGCAACCACAAAAACTTAGACAACCGTTGAACACGTGTTTACACGTGTCAGTTCAGAGTAGCCGTGGTAGCATATTGGTTTGACCCATTGGCTTCTCAAGCAGAGGGCCGTGGGTTCGCTCCCGGGCTCGCACCTGAGTTTGTGAAGTGTGGGGCTTGCGTGGGAACTTCTGTCCAAGCCCTCGAAGTCTGAGAGAAGGCCTGTGCCATGAGGGAGGACTTGTATAGGCGATGATGATGATAACTGATGTAACTCAGCTTAAGTCCATCTAAGTATAAGTAATCATAAGTAATATAAATGATGTAAATCATATAAAAGCTTCACAAGCAAACAGCCACTTAAATTTCACTAACATATTCCCAAGACCTTCAAAATCCTAGCGGACTTTCATATAATATTTAATGCTGTGATATCGAGGCTATTCCAGGCCATTCAGGAATATTCCAGAATATTCCAGACTTAGCCACCGCGTTAGGTGTTACGGGAAGATGTATTTTCCTTCAATATACTCACATTACCTTGGCCGGATTCCCTGAAGGTAGTTTAGAGGGACGTGGTTTTATTGGATGTCGATATCGATATTCTAGTCTAGTTTATTTATATGAATCAAGCAATTGTTTCTGAAAAAAATACAATAATCGCGTGATATTATAGGGTAGAAATGAAATTTAAAAAAAATTCTAACGGAATGATGAAATAAAAATATATTTTTTTCTTTATATTCTCTCAAAAATGTTTTATGGCTGCGGCACTAGATAAAAACGTTGTAGTTTTAATGTACTGAATGAAAAATGATAACAAAAAAACCCGCTTTTACGGCTCGGCCAAGACTTCGCGCGTTTAGCGGCGCGGCGAGCGTTTTCTGTGTTCATTGCGCGGCCAAGACGCTCGCCATACAGTGGTTACCTGGCGGCACACGCAATGAACTGATAAAACGCTCGCCGTGCCGCTAAACGCGCGAAGTCGTGGCCGAGTCGTTATAACGCACCAAATTTTTCAAATGACAAACGGTAGCCATGTTTGCTGATAGTTTAACTTCATCGCAGACGAAACTCAAATAATATAATATTACAAGCTGTTGCCCGTGACTACGTCTGCGAAGAATAGGGGTTTAAAAGTAGCCTACGACCTATCCTACCAAACATATAGAAAAAATTTAATAAAAATCGGTCAAGCCGTTTCGGAGGAGTTCGATAACAAACACCGTGACACGAGATTTTTATATTTTAGAAAAAAGATATTGTTTAAAAAATTAAAACACTTCAGATGAACCCTATGCTCGTTTGTCGGCTTCTACACACTACTACTCTACTTCTAGCGACTTCGTCTACTAAGAATTTGTTTATTACCTCCCGTGCGAACTATGCATTTTTCTCAAAAGCTATCTGTACCTATGCCTATTTTCATCGAAATCCGTTGACCCATTTTTGCAACATAAAGTAACAAATTTTGAAACATACAAACATCCAAACTTTTGTATTTATAATATTAATCGGATTAGTAGAAAAATCTACCACGAGCTTTACGGTGAAGGAAAACATCGTGAAGAAACCTGTATACATACATATGAGAAGAAATTCAATGGTGTGTGTGAAGTTCCCAATCCGCACTGGGCCCGCGTGGGAATTACGGCCCAAGCCCTATCATTCTGAGAGGAGGTCTGTGCCCTGCAGTGGGACGTATATAGGCTGGGATGATGATGATGAAGACAAAACACACAAGGTGGAACCTTTTCTCAACCAATTTTACGATGATTTCTTTGGCAGATGTATAGAATGTCAACATGACATTTGCAATGAAAAGGGTTCACCCTGGTACGTGATTCACTTTCTTCAACTGTACCTAGGATATGCATGGTCTACAAAACAAGTTTAATAAAAGACTTCGTTCATTTATGTCATTGTCAACTCATGTAAATTATAATCGACTTGACCCCTTGTCGCTGCGTAGAGATGTAGCTTCACTGTGCATCTTCTATCGCATGTACAACGGAGAGTGCTCCGAGGAGTTATTCGGGTTGATCCCTGCCGCATCCTTCCGCCACCGCCCTACGCGAGAACACTTCCATCCTCGCCATCTGGATGGTTGGCTGTCTTCTACTCTGCGTTTTTCCAGAAATTTCCTGCCTCGCACAGCAAAGCTCTGGAATGAAGTACCTGCTGCGGTATTCCCGAACCGTTATGACCTTCAAGCTTTCAAAAAAAGAGCGTACTCTTAACTAAAAGGCCGGCAACGCACTTGTGACTCCTCTGGTGTCGCAGGTGTCCATGGGTGACGGTAATCGTTTACCATCAGGCGATCCGTCTGCTCGTTTGCCCCCCATACCATAAAAAAAATAAGGATCCATTGATAAAAGTTAGTCCATGACGCCCTGTAAGAACACAATAATATAGTTCGAGTGTGAAATGTTTGAAATTAAAAGCCGTGGTGGTCTACTGGTTTGACCTGTGGTCTCTCAAGCAGAGCGTCGTGGGTTCGAGTCCGGGCTCGCACCTCTGAGTTTTTCGGAATTTATGTGCGAAATTACATTTGTAATTTACCATGAGCTTTACGGTGAAGGAAAACATCGTGAGGAAACCTGCATACACCTGAGAAGAAATTCAATGGTGTATGTGAAGTTCCCAATCCGCACTGGGCCCGCGTGGGAACTACAGCCCAAGCCCTCTTATTCTGAGAGGAGGCCTGTGCCCTGCAGTGGGACGTATATATAGGCTGGGATGATGATGATGATGATGATGATGTGAAATGTTTTTCCATGACAGCGCCTTTATGACATTGTAATAACACTGTACTTCTCTTGGCCCGTGGAAAAACATTTTACTCGAACTATTATTATTATTATTATTATTTATTCTCAAAAAGGTACATAGTTCTAGTTACATCACTAATTTCGCCAAACTATAATGTTTATTGGCGAATACTACCTAAACCTAGTTACCTAATTTACTTATCGACATCGATACGACGCCTCATCACTAATGCACCTGCAGAGCAATCTCCCTATTTACGACCCGATGCAGACTATTGAGTCGATAGCCGGTCGTGTATTAATATCGATTACGGCACAACACTACTTACTCCATTATCACCTGATATTGATATCGACTGCATTGAATACTTATTAAGTTTAGTACGAAATTGACATTAGACGTTTGCTTATTTTTATTTACTTCAAATCTTTTAGCGTTCCGTAGGCAGAGAAACGTGCGTCTGTCTGTCTATCTGAAGGTGTATTACGCCGACAAAATGGTAAACAAAAATTTTGAAAAAATCGTAAAGTGGAATGGGATTTTTTTTTAACATCCCATGGTCATACAAAGGCAGTAATTAGATAGGTTTTTTAAAAATATTATACATAGTTAAAATTTTTTGTTAGTGTCAGTTTGTCGCTACTTTTGATGTAGACTGATATGTAATGTAAATTTAATTAGCATCACATTCGATGTTGAAAACAAAAAAAGTGAACATAGTAAAAACTCTCATTGCAAGATTCGAATATGGTGTTACGCGAGGAAAACCGATGGACCATCTGTTAGGCGACATAATTAGTTTTAACAATGCTTAATAGATGGGGCTAGCAATACGTAATAAAAGTAAAAACGGATCACGTCCTTGCTGTGAAAAAAATGCTGTTGTTTGATGCTACTAGCGCCATCTCGTTATGTATTTATAAATTACTTAAAATGATGAACTGTTTTAATAATGCGTTGTCTTTAATGGTTTTTTTTTTTAAATTTACTACGATTAATTCTAGTAACAAATGAACATCCTTGTTCAATACAAATATAAAAGAAGTACGAAATGGTAAAAACTTGAAATCATTAGTTCTCATAATATTTGACAGATGGCGTAAGTAGTATGCATCATTGGCGTTCGTTTCTGATGCTCCTTTTTAAAGGAAAAAAGAAAACTGATTATTTTTACAGCACAATACTACTCCATAATCACGTGATTTTGATGAAAAACTATTAAGTAACCACATTGTTATGAATCCTGTAGATTTAAAGAAAATTCTATTATGCAGATTAAGAATATTTAACGCGGCGCCCTCTAGTACCCTACAAGCACAAATCATATCTAAAACCAGCCCTGTAACAACACCAATAAAACGCAAAAAATAAACTGCACCGAAACGGTATTAGTTTTTGAGATAAACATCAGAAAAAAAGAACTTTTTACCGATGCTTCACCGTTCCATCATAATATTATTATATAATAATCCAATAAATACCTAACTTCATTAAAATCAATTGATATAGAAGAAAATAAACACAAATAGACACATTATTTTGTTAAAACATTATTAAAAAAGGATGAAGAGGGATTGTACACTATAAAATGTGACTTAAAAGTGGTATAAATCTGTGTATAAATACAAAACTATACCGACTAGATGGCGTACATTTTAAATTCAGCACAATTTTCACAACTTTTGGAAAATTTTAGAAATTCAATGGTGTGTGTGAAGTTCCCAATCCGCATTAGGCCCGCTTGGGAACTACGGCCCAGGCCCTCCCATTCTGAGAGGAGGCCTGCGCCCTGCAGTGGGACGTATATAGGTTGGGATGAAATAATTCTGAGTGATGTGTGTTGCAAAAATACAAAAAAAAACTTCTATAGTACGAGCCCAGGTTTGAACTCACGTTCATCTGTTTGATAGGCAGCAATTCAAACAAAGCTATGACGTGAAGCAAAAACATTTGACCCTTAAATTGGCAAAATTTCTAAAAGTTGGGTATTCAAACCCTGTCTGAAATTAGAAGTCCTGACAATTCTATATTTAAAAAAAATACAAAAAGATGCTATTAAATAATGTGACTTGTGTGGTACATTGCCAAATTAAGGGTAGAAAAAATCTCTTGAAAGTGGTTTTATTTATTTAGGAAACAAAATTCTACTTTGTGAATGATTTACATAGTACCCTCATTCCGTCATAGATGGCGCTGGCAGTAGTTACAATGACGCTAACGTTTGGTTTTCATGAATTTATAAGAGTTCGGAATCAACTTACGAAAGACAATTATTAAAACAAACATACATACATACTTAGTTTTTGCAAAACCGGAGTTTCTGTACAGGAAATGAACCGGCTTATTTAAAACTGCTGAAAGTCATAGTCATAGACGGATTCGGATTAAATTAATTAGTATATTTTATTTTATACGACGAATCCATCGTTTCATTCAATTAATAAAAATTAATGATTTGATATTTTACTATTTAGCCATCGATCGAAAGAAGGAAAAAAGGGGGGTCTGGTCTATTCATTTAATTACTAATATCATATCCTTAACCTTATTTATGAACCTTCTTCACTTGTCACATATATTTCTATGATACTTATTTATCTTTGTTGTTAATTTTATTTATTATACCTACTATTATTAGTTATTACGATTTGTCTGATAGGTACTGAGGTAAATGTAATGTGTAATTAATTACTTATATTATTATTTATTACTTTTTTTTTTCTAATTAGCTCTCTGTTGTCTACGAATTTGATTATCTTTTTACAAACCTTGTAATTTTCTGGGATACCTATTCGTAAACTTACCTATTCGAATAGTTGCATAACAATAATAGTAGACTATTTGTTAAAAAGCCCTGCTATTTGCGACGCTTATGCTCACAATTTCGAGTAAAGAATAGTTTAAAAAAATCACACAATTAAGGAATCTGTGTAACAAAACTTACCCATGTACTCTATTTGACTAACTTTCGTTACACAAAGGAAGGGGCCGTGATTTTCTTTTGATTAAATATGTACATTTTTTTTAAACGTCCTCAAAAGCAAATCAAGTTAATCCATCATTTTATTTGAGTAATATTAGTATGTTTTGAGATCTCGAAAACGGCTCCAATAATATCGATGAAATTTTTGGATGAGTTTGGGTCTCATCTGTTCGAAAACGCGTATTTCCGATTTTCCAAACACCGTGCAAAACTCAGTCAGCACTTTACAAAATAATGCGAATACTAATAATAACTAGGTATAAATAATAGATAGAAACATTTAAAAGAAAGAAAGAAAGAAAAACATTTATTCGTGACAAAGGAAAAACAAAAACCTATAAAAAGAGGAATCGGAAACAGATATCCCCCCCCCCCCCCCCCAACGCAATAAGGTTGCGTCTAAGATCCCTTCCGCAGCTAACAAAAGAGCTGATAACTTTGAACCTGAACCAATTGGCAATGTCTAAAAAAATTACCACTGGTTTTTATATTTTTTTTGTATAGAAAAGTCAATTATAAGAAACTAATTTCAATATTATGTCATTTAGTTCACTACTTTTTTCAAAATTAATTACTGAAACTATTTTGGTTGATGACGTCAGATTGTAATTGAGAGCTGCCACACTGCCAAATTTCTAAATGTATCTAAATGCGTACGATAAGGCAACCCCTTTCATTATTTTTTGCGTAGTGGTACACTTTCACTTCTGTCACTTTACGGGCGCTGTCAAAGTGCTAGATGTCAGACAGCAGGTCCAAATCAAACTCGGTAGTATAATCCACGCGTAAAATTGTGAAGAATTCTAACCGCACAGAATAAAGTACGAATTAGACCAGTCACGCAATTTACACCAATGTCAATTGAAGGTCATTTCTTATTTGGTATTGTAATAAAGTCATAAATATTAAAATTAAATAACTACAGAAAACGGGTTGGAAAGCATTTATCTCGAAATGGTTTTCGATTTACTACACATTGCAAAAAAATAGACATCCCCAATTCTGATTAAAACATGTCTCTAAGAACCACTGCTTTCAAATAAAAATACCGCATCCAAATCAGATCAGCCATGATGCCACACCCAAACACACATAGCGGTCAAACTTATAACCCCCCTCTCTTTGTATCGGGGGTTAAAAATTATGCTTTGGAACTTTGAATTATAAACGGCTGCAGCGACCAACAAAAGCCTCGCAGGGGTAGCTGCAGTATTTTAAATTATAATAAGCTTTATAATGAGATTCACCTTTGTGTGAGCAGTGTTGCCATAACCATCTTATGTAAATCCGTAGGTCCAGGTACAAAAATCCGTAGAATTCCATAATTCATCCGAAGATAAATAAATAAATAAATAAAATAAAAGAACATTTATTGCCCCTATAAAAGAAAAAGAAAATAAAAAATACACAAAATTATGTGGCAAAAGGCTCAGGCTCAGCATGTGCGGTGAGGATTACTCATCACCGCGCTGGTTTTCAGCATGCTGACATTGCAGAACAGGCGGGTGGGACGATCAAAATAACGTACTTATAGTGGTATAGGTAGTCGACCAAGAAATCCCTTCACCACCCTAAGGTTCACTACAGTTGCATGGCTCAAAACATCAAAAGCTATTTTCACTCACAAATCCGTAGTTCTTAGATTAGAGTCTGTCTGGCTAACGTAAGTTGGCAATAGAAAAAAACCGACCAAGTGCGAGTCGGACTCGCGCACGAAACGTTCCGTACCACTTTCAGCAAAAACGGCGTTAAAATCACATTTGTTGTATGAGAGCCCCCCTTAAATATTTGTTTTATTTCAATTTCATTATTTATTTTTAAAGTGAATATATAACTAAATATTCTGTG
This sequence comes from Archips xylosteana, assembly GCA_947563465.1. Taxonomy (NCBI): domain Eukaryota; kingdom Metazoa; phylum Arthropoda; class Insecta; order Lepidoptera; family Tortricidae; genus Archips; species Archips xylosteana. The sequence continues at coordinate 16,858,719 of OX387361.1, read as the reverse complement.
AATATTTCACGCGTCTACCTGTTGCCGTTATAAATATCGAGCAAAAACGAGCAAAAAAATAACGTTTGTTTTTTTACCCTTTGTGTACGGAACCCTAAAAAACAAAATCAACTGACGATGTTGAAAAGTAAGTACCCAGGTAAAAACGGGACTTACTACTGAGACTTTGTTGCCCGTCCGTCTGTCCGTCCATCCGTCTGTCCGTCTGTCACCAGTACCTCTACCATGAGTTACACTAGTTTACAGTGACCGTACTCGCTAGCGACGGCGTAAATGATTTGTATGGAGAATTGTACTTCCGTAAGTGACCGCTAGAGGCGCTGTACACAATTCTCCATACAAATCATTTACGCCGTCGCTAGCGAGTACGGTCACTGTAAACTAGTGTAACTCATGGTAGAGGCACAGCTAGACAGTTGAAATTTTTACAGATGATGTATTTCGACTGCCGCTATAACAACAAATACTAAAAACCAGAATAAAATAAATATTTAAGGGGGCTCCCACACAAAAAACGTGACTTTTTTGCCGCTTTTATATAACGGTACGGAACCCTTCGTGCGCGAGTCCGACTCGCACTTGACCGCAGGTTCAGGCACGAGGCCTATGCCCAGCAGTGGTCGTCCTGCGGTTGAAACGATGATGATGACTTAAATAAACTGACTCAAAATAATTACACTTTTTTGTACGAAAATTGAATAGTTGCCTAGTGATTTTGAATAAGAAAACTCTATAATTGCCTCATTAAAAAAGTAAATGATACAAAACTTATAGTACGAAGTCCGAAATTCGAACTTCTTATCCTGTCCCGCTCACGCTAATAGCATTTAATACAAGAGTGACTGTAAGATACGAACTTCGACTCTAAACTTCGTGCCGAAGCTAAACATAATTTCAAGGCCGTATACTACAAGTTCTATTTTTGAAATTTGTATCGTGTCATCCCGCTCACGGTAATAGCAGTTGATGGAAGAGTAAGAGGGATAGTAAGATACGAACTTGGAATTTCAAATGTCGGGGTAGCCAGTTTAGCGCAGTAACTACCGAAACCGAAAGTTCGATCGGACATTATGGCTTAGTATAATAATTTTATCTTAGTTTGTTTATGTTGGTGTATAAAATATGTTCAATAGGAATACAAAAGATAACATGAAAAGTCCGACAACAGCGTCACCATCTATGCAAAAGAAACTTTCTGATGATTGTTTTCCGTTTTTTACGCTTGTTGGGGGAACAGAGCTGTTGGTGATTTGTGAGTATAAACACCGAAACTTAGCAGCTAGTTCAAGCGTTTTCCGATAGATGTCGCCGGTCGTAGATTACATGGCGCTATCCTTTGGTTCACTTGGAAATAACATACCAATTTTGCTGTCGTCACGTTTTAATGATGCCAAACACTTGATATAATAATGAAGTATTTTTGAATGGGGGAACGTGTTATAATGAACACTGAACCACCTACTATCGTACAACATTTAAACAAGACTATCCTCCATGACTGACTAGGAATTAGGGACTAATTTTGGTTTGGTAGCGGTAATTCAATCGTTTGGGTTGGGTTTGGTTTGAACTGCTATTCAGGAACGCCAAAAACCATTGGTTTGCGAGAGGTTTGGGCTGACTGAGTTAGGGATGAGCCTTATTTATTTGATTATTTTTTTGTTATTTATTTTTTATTTACAAAGCGAATTAACAGAAAAATAAGGCTCATCCCAAGCTCAACCCATTCCTATCCTCTCCCAGACGATTGAATTAGCGCTTGCAAACCGTCTTGGGCCGTTCCTGAATTTAGCCCCAGTCTAGTGGTTGGTTACTTGGTTGGGCAGGCAGAACACGATTTGAAAGAGATTGTATTGTAAAAGCAGGCTCATTTTAGGGTTCCGTACCCAAAGGCCCCAAAGGGTAAAAACGAGACCCTATCGTCCGTTCCGTCTGTCCGTCAGTCCGTCCGTCTGTCACCAGGCTGTATCTCACAGACGATGTATTTCGGTTGCCGCTATAAACAACAAATACTAAAAAACAGAATAAAATAAATATTTAAGGGGGCTCCCACTTGGCTCCCATTACAACAAACGTGATTATTTTTGCTCGTTTTTGCTCGATATTGATAACGGCAACAGGTAGACTCTTGAAATATTCACAGAATATCTAATTATATAATTACTTTAAAAATAAATAATGAAATTAAAATAATAGTATTAAATGATGCAAGGATATCCTTAAATAAGGGGAGCTCTCGTACAACAAACGTGTTTTTTTTGCCGTTATTTTTAATTTAGATAACGCCACCAGAGTTGAGGCCACGCACACAACCACATCTCATGTAATGACAGCGGAATTTTGACGTTGTGTTGACGTGGCCTCAACTCTGGTGGCGTTACCTATACCAGTACAGTACGAGTCCTACTTACTTCAAAATGTTCCCTTAAGGTGGAAGCGCACGCTCTAAGCGCGAAATTCAAACTTTTTACAGTTTTTAATTTATTGTGGGTAAACAGTGTAACTGTTTAACTTCATATGGTATTTGCGCTTGTAATACAGTTTTCTTTATATTATTGTGTAAAGTTTTTTAATAATAAAACTATTAGCTTGAAATAAAAGTTGTCAGAACGTTGAAAGTCCGAATTTCTATGTTTGACAAATTTTATATCAAGCTAGCAGTTTTATTCTTAAAAAGCTTTACACAATAATATAAAGAATACTGTTTTACAACCGCAAGTACCATATGAAGTTAAACAGTTACACCGTTTACCCACAATAAATTAAAACCTGTAAAAATTTTGAATTTCGCGCCTTGAGCGTGCCGTTCCACCTTAATAGGGAACGTGCAGTAACTATAATAGGCGGCAGCACTAATGCAACAGAAGAGACACTATGCGGACAGTAAAGGAAACTTATCAGGGTAACACTCTGTGTACCTGTTTTCTGTATTGCTTACTATTTCTGGTGTACAATAAAGAGTCCTTGTATTGTATTGTATTGTAATACATTCAAATTGATGGCACCAGTTGGCAGCACCGTCTATGTGCACGTTCCCCTATTGGCGGCAGCACTAATGCGACAGAAGAGACACTATGCGGACAGTAAGAAACTTATCAGGGTAAAACAGTGAAATTGATGGCACCAGTTGGCAGCACCGTCGATGTGCACGTTCCCTTGCCATCTTGACAAGAACTTGTGTCGCTTGCGTTTACGCACGGCTTTGATCCTAGCCGCTCTCACACACACATACACCAGTGCATAGAATACCTAAAATCGATTAGCGCAAGAAGCACGGTGCGGCCTTAAAAGTAAACATTTTTAAATATTGTTTTTGTGCCTTGCAGTATTGCAAACGGGCCATGGCTCAGTGGTAACATTGCTCATAGGAGCAAAAGACTGATATTCTGCCATAACCCAGAGGACCAAGAACTAAGAAACGCTCCGAGCAATAACATTTTATCACCCATACATAATAATATTAAAAGGCCCTGTAACAGTCGTCCAAAAAACTTTGGCATTTATTAAACTCTAAATAACCTCCTATTACTTTGTAAAATGATTCGAGTAATGCCAACTTTACCCCATTAATTCTAAGAAGCGTTCTTCACTTAGCTAAATGCCTAGTAAACGTGTCGTCGCAGTGTCAGCGGGAAAGTATATTATTAATATTATAATAATAACTATTTATTTCAGACAATTACATCCATATAAATGTTAGTAGGTAGTATTACTTTCGACAACGTTAGTTACGAAAAAGACTAAATCCAATTTAATAAATAAAATAGTTTTAATATTACTATTAACACCAAATAGGGAAGACGACATTATAAAACAATAAATTCAAGACTCTAGTAAATAAAAAAAAACTCGCCTGTAGAAATACTGAAAAGACTACACATTTAAAGCGAACAAAATTTTATGCATCGATAAAATGGGGTCGGAGGCATGCATAAAGTGACATTAAATTCCATGCAGCCTCCGGACTTAATTCAATAATAAGAAAGTTTTTAGTCAAGGCACACGGGGTCAGAAAACCCACCAGAAAATAAGCCTAGAACTGAATATGAATGTTTCAATTTATTACAATGAGAACAAAGAAGTCACTTCATTTGATAAATTTATCATCCGTTCGTACCTTCATACAATCAGTGATGTATTATTTGCATATACAGGGTAATTTTTTTAATCAGTGCACAAATTTTGATACGTGATTCAGTATCGTTGATAGATCACGATTATCTGCTCAAGATTATTTATTTTAAATTTTGAAATTTGGGTTGTTCATAGTAATTCATGCAATAATTGGTCGAGTTACTATGAAAAACAAAAAAATAAGTGATTAATATTTTAACGAAAAATACTGAAATTTGTTATTTTAACGACACGAATCAGATATTAAAATTTGTACACTTCATAAAAATTACCCTGTATAGATGTTTTGTCGTTATGTCTTGGTTGAGGCTGCGTATCCACCGGAGCTGTGCGAGGATGCGTTGCGAGGGATGTGTTTGTCATGAACCAATAGAAACACTTCATTTAAAAGGTCCAAGTGAATTAAGTGTTTCTATTGGTTCATGACAAACACATCCCTCGCAACGCATCCTCGCACATCTCTGGTGGAAACGCAGTCTTAATACTCAGCCAGCATTGTTTGTGTAGAATGACATTAACCCGATAGAACTTAGACGTGGCGACACCAATCGAGTGATGCACCAATCGAGTGATGTGTTTTGAAAATCGCTCCTGCGCCTATCGCTGGCACTGGGCCACGCACGATGACCTGACGGTCATCATCACCATTTCAGCTGAAAGACGTCAACTGTTGAACATAGACCTCCCCATGGTTCGCCAGACAGACTGGTCCTGCGCCATCCGCATCCAGCACATTCCCGAAACCTTAACTAGGTCGTCGCAACGCACCATCTTGTTAAAGGCCTACCTACACTGCGTCTTCCGGCCCGTGGACACTACTCGAGAACCTTTTGGCCCCATAGGCCATCAGTTCTTCGAGCAATATGCTCTGCCCACACCCACTTAAGTCTGACAATTCTTCGAGCAACGTCGGTGACTTTAGACCCGACTACTGCCGTGAAATTTCGAAAATCGCTGTTTAATGGACCATTTACACGACCTAAAAAAGGTCGTGCCAGTAGCATTAAATTGCAGGGCTGCGGGGCTAACGAATTATAAAGTGACCCATCGAGTGCCGCACTGACAATACTATAGGTGCGACTTTACTACTAGCCTTTGTATAAGTAGCCCATAATCCTATCGCTGGCCGGGGTTGGAACCGGTACCGATAACGCCTGTAACATGCCGGTATTTATGGAGAAATACCGGTATTAGCACTGAAAAATGCCCGTTCTCCATAATGGTTCTTACACATGTATGCAACATTGCCGTTTATTGCAGTGCGATGCGAGCGAGCGGTTCCTGTTTCCACGGGAAAACTCGCTACGTGAGTTAAATACTGTATTATCTTTCTATTTTATTTACTGCATTCGCACATTCGAATACCGGTATTTTTTTCTTAAAGCCAGTAAATATCATCAATTACACCGGTTCTCAAGGTGTAATATGTGGGACCTATGCTTGGTACCGGTACCAACCAGATACCAACACTAATACCGGTTCGTGGAGTTTGGTCACGATACCGGTTCCGGAAAATACCGGTATTTCAAGTCCTGATCGCTGGCACTGGGCCGCGCGCGCTGACCCGACAGTACTGCCGCGAAATCTGTCGCGACTCACAACTTCCCAAATCGACTTTAGCCACTGTCATAAATTGCTGAAATGGCTCAAGTTCAGCGCTTATGAAGGATGCCCCACCAATAGGGACTAAGTTGAATTAATTACAATTATAGAATTTACTAGCTGGTGCCTGCGACCACGTCCGCGATAATCATTGATGCTCCGCTCCTATTGGTCGTAGCGTGATGTTATATAGCCTCGATCCTCGATAAATGGACTATTCAACACAAAAAGATTTATTTATTTATTTATTTATATTTATTGTGAAAGACAAAGTTACAAATTTTACATGCTTAAATATAGACCTATAGCTTCCAAAACAAATATGAGAAATGTAGTATCACTATCACAATTCTCATGCATGTGTAAAAACATAATAATTAATTATCACTTCACACTAACAGAAATGCATATAACTATGTTCTATCTTACCCTAAAAAACTTGTGCAACCATTTTGTGCCTCTTTACAGTTCGTTTAATTCAAAATGCATTTCCAAAGTAATTCAAAATTAACATCTCGAACGAAACGAAGCAAAATACGTAGCATAATATATTCACTATTATTAATTATTTGCCTTAAAAACATTCTTTAATGAGACTATGTTACAGTTGAATATGTCTATAGCCATAAGTTTCTTATTATTGTTATAGATGTTTTCAATTCGAACCAGTAGTTCCTGAGATTAGCGCGTTCAACCAAACAAATAAACAAACAAACAAAAATACAAATTTTATCCGAATGCGCTCAACCGACAACCCAATATTTTAAACGTGAAAGAGTGACTCGAAAACATACATATCCATAACATAAGTGGAATGTGGAATGGAGTATCGCCTTCAGGCACCAATGCGTTGGCCAAACGGCGTGACATTGGCCAGAGAGACAGTTCAGCCACGGAAAAAAGTTATTTCACGCGGATGAAACGACGAAAAAAAACAAATTTTTAGCCAAAAATCATAACAAAACATGTTTGTTTTTAAATAGGTAACCGTGTGGTTTAAGAATAACACCTCTCTATTTCTTCCGCGGATGTCGTAAGATGCGACTAGGTACTAGGAGATAGGTTAAGGTATATTGTAGGTGTATTCTTTGACCAGTGTGTGTTGCCAGTGATGCCTCATAGGAAAGCTCAAAGTCACTCAGAGGGCAATGGCTATGCTCGAAGTTTCTCTGCGGGATCGCATTAGAAATAATGTAATCCGCGCATGAACTAAAGTCACCGACAGACATAGGTAGCTTGAAGAATCGCCAAACTCAAGTGGCAGTGGGCAGGGCACATCGCTCGTAGAACTGATGGCCGATGGGGCAAAAACGTTCTCAAGTAGCGTCCACGGACCGGAAGACGCAGTGTAGACCTCCAACAAAATGGAGCGACGACCTGGTCAAGGTTGCGGGATCGCGTTAGATGCGGATGGCACGGGACCGATCTGTTTGGCGAGCCTTGGGGGAGGCCTATGTTCAGCAGCGGACGTCTTTCGACTGAAATGATGATGATGATATTGTAGGCGATAGGCTAGCAACCGGTCAATAATGAACCTCTTTTAATTAAAAATTAAGAGGGTTTATACCTGCTGAGCTGGCAACGTTGCATTTTTGTTAGTTTTTCTCGATTATTCCATAAAAATTGAATGAAAATTAAAAATGTTTTAAATACAAATTGTTCTAATATGTAAGTTAATGTGTCTACTGCAATGATAATTCGTGATAGACTTTTATTTTCCTTAAAAACGAACAAATTATTACCTAACGGTTTTTAAAGAAAATAAAAGTCTTATCACGAATTATTATTGCAGTAGACACATTAACTTTATATTAGAACAATTTGTATTTAAAACATTTTTAATATTCATTCAATTTTTATGGAATAATCGAGAAAAACTAACAAAAATGCAACGTTGCCAGCTCAGCAGGTATAAACCCTCTTAAACCTAAAATTGCTAAAAGTAGCCCTGAAATCTAAATGTAGCATTTCGCGTGATCTCCGTAATCCCTTTGTGATACAGGCGTGTTGAAGAAAGAAAAAAAACATTTTATTTATAACAACAGTAACACATAAAGCAGTACAAACATAAACATACATATTAAATATTGTTATTAAAATAAAATTAAAAATTTTAAGTTAGCCCCGAGAAAAAAAACTCTAAAAAGTAATTTCATTAAAAGAATCTATTAATATTTTTAGGATGAGTGTCGCCAAGTCGGGGGACCGCTAAGATTACATCGTCACTTAGCGAGCCCCCGACTTGGCGACACTCATCTTAAAAATAATAAGTTCTTTTAATGAAGTTAAAAGGCCAAGACAAACATTTTATTTTTTTTACTCTTAAGAGTTCTATTAACTCTAAAGAGTAAAAAAAATAAAATGTTTGTCCTAAATACTAAATATAGTATTTTTTAATTTTATTTCTGTTTATGGTTCCGTGTCACCCGCGGCCGCCGTCCTCTCCACAATCCTGGGCGTCGTTACAACAAACTAAAATAAAAATAAAACATGATGTTTTTATTTATTTATTTATATTTATTTATTATAGCCGTGCGGTGATCCAGTCGAGGTAAGCCGATATCCTGGAGTGTCCAGCGGGCTGCAACGCCTCGCAGCCGCCACTGCTGCCAAAAGACACCAAGCCGACCTGCGCAGGAGTGGATGACATAGAAAATGGAGCATCATCACAGCCACACAATGTTTTCTTTTATACCATCATCATCATCCCAGCTGATTTAGGCTATGCGTTGTCTATTTCAAACTGAAACATAGATGCACAGAAAAAAAACCCAGAAAAAAGACCAATGCTGGGAATCGAACCCAGGTCCTCGGCATTCCGTGCCGCGTGCCATTCCCCTACACCACCACTGATCACACCACTGACTGGTGGTGTAGGGGAATGGCACGCGGGACGGAATGCCGAGGACCTGGGTTCGATTTCCTGCATTGGTCTTTTTTCTGTTTTTTTTTCTGTGCATCTATGTTTCAGTTTGTATTTAGTATGAAATATATTTTACAATGCATATGCTCGGAAAGTGCCTCTTGACGCGAGTCAACATATCTATAGAAAGTTAGTCATCCCAGCACACTTTCGAAAGTGTGAAAAAAAATTGTATGGATTTTACTTTCCACACGCGTGCGGAAAAGTAACTTTTTAAATTGCCAATTCTCAAAAAGTTGGGTCCAAACTAGTGTTTAAAAATAAGACTAGAGAGTTGTCTTCATAATTCAGCTTTGCACAAATAAGAAAATGTTTGATGCAACCAAATGAATATTTACTGATAAAATAATAAAACAGATTATTTTAATATTAAAACACACAAATTTTAATTTCGTCAAAAGTTTTGAAATAAAAAATTTAGTACTAAAATAATTCCTTGAGTCCATTTCGGACCGTACGACATCTGCGCTTTCAGTGCGCGCGCATGGCGTAACACGAACCAATCATGTTAACCCGTTCGGCCTGTCAACCAATGAGCTTTCAGTGTGCGCGCATGGCGTAACACGAACCAATCACGGTTACCCGTTCGCGCCTGTCAACCAATGAGTTTTCAGTGCGCGCGCATGGCGTAACACGAACCAATCATAGTTCGTTCCGTTCGCGCCTGTCATGAAAACCCGCCACAGTAATGTTCATGAATTCAGTCCGGAGAATTAATTTCAGTTTAGTAAATTAAAATGGAGAGTTCAAGTGATGAATTTACATAGGACTTAACGCCGCCTGACGTCCTAGACCAAGCACAAAATTAAATGTGATAGCCTCCTGCTGACTAAACCGATGCTGAAATATGTAAACATCTACGAGACATTCCCTCAATGAAAGGTAAATAAGAACGCAACATCTTTCTCCGAAAATGTTTATGAGCGTGCGCAGACAGAGAGCGGTCTGGAGTTCCGAGTTCAGAGTTCTGCGTTCTTTCGAATGTACTGAGTCTCTTACGATAACGCACACAGCAGGCGACTGGAACTCTCTAGCGATGAAAACACAGAACTCTGAACGCGGAACTCGGTACTCCAGACCGCTCTCTGTCTGCGCGCGCTCTTAGCCCCAATTTTTTTCCTCGCTTAATGCATTGTAAAATGTTGTATGATATACGTGTCGAAAGTAGGAAATTCCCAACTCATGTCGGCTAAACCAAACTCGCTTCGCTCGTTTGTTTAGATCTCCGCCATTCGTTGGGAATAGCCTACTTTCCGCACTTGTATCATAAATAACTATTATGGATTTCACGGGATGACCGTAAAAGGAAAAAAATGAAGTTGAAAAAATAAAAATACCAAAAGATACTTCAAACCAAACTTGTTATGCGTTGTCTATCAGTCAGTCACATTACGTTTTTATAGAGTTACGTATAGATTCCAAGCCAGAACTTACCAGTGTACTGCCGATAACGACAGGGCCACCAGAGTCCCCGGTGCAGATGTTGCCACCGTTGACGCTGGCAGTGCACACTATGTATTCATCCACGAAGCCAGGGTACGAGACTGCGCATTGGCTGTTGGTGATGATGGGGAGAGACACCCACGCCAGGAAGGTGTGGGGGCCCACTATTGCAGCTGAAAATTATTAAAAAAAAACAAGTTTTACTATTTTTTTATGCTACTCAGTTATAAAACGGAACGATAATTTCTCAAAGAAGTGATTTTGTTTTTGGTGGAATGTATTTTGAAAAATGTGGTATTTTGGGAACGTGGTGTTTTAGGCACGAGCGTGTTTAATGACCGAGCGAGCACGAAGCGCAAGCAAAACGTCCTCAGCTTATTAATACAAGCAAAGACTCTTTCGTATGTGACTGTTTGAAAACCTCCGCAGATCACATTTCTCAACCGATTCTCGTGAATTTCGTAAGTAATTAGTAATACTTACTTACATACATAAAAACCAGAAAATTATTTAAAAATAATCATGGGGGCTGCGCAAGTATTTTAAATTAAGCAACAATTTTTTATATTATCATTTCCTTTGGCTGTCGGTGGCTGATTGGCGCTAAGTCCATGCCATGCACCGCGGCAAAAAAGAAAGGATCTGTCAGGGCGGCACTTCTTAAATTTTCGGCTTCATAAATTATTATATTGTGCATTGGCCCAAGCCTTAAGGCCGCCATTAAGGGGAAATAATAATAATATTGTGCATTGTGCGGTGTAAATAAAAAACATTGTAAATAGTGTTATCTAGTACTAATTATAAATAACGGACATTATTTAGTGTAATGCGTAATACCAAGTGGCGGTGCGGACTTTGCGGCTCTACGGGCTAAGCGAGCGCTTATCGAAGGCTGCTTCATTGAGGTTTGTGGTTCATAAACTAATAAATTGTTGTTTAGTTTTAATGCTGCATAGAAACGAATAACCACGGCCTTGGTGACAGTCACTATATATAGAAGGATTTAATGAACAGGGCTTTAAGACGCGCGGAGAAAATTTATTCAGATTTAAGAAGGATTTAAGCTACCGTAAAACCACATAACTATAGTCCTAGCCTGCAACAATAGTCCAATTTTCGTCCTTATATTATCCTTAAAATATTATAGCGTACTGCTATTATTTCTGGGTATATAATTATGTTGTTAGGCCTAAAATAATTTTGTTTTAGTCTACCCATGTAGCTATCATATTTTAAGGATAATGTAAGGATGAAAATTGGACTATTGTTGCAGGCTAGGACTATAGTTACGTGGTTTTACGGTACCCAAAGACAGGTTCACTTGGCGCCAACATAGAAAATATTTATTGAATTAGGCGTTACTTTGCGGAGGTCCATATTAATGAACTGAAACAATTACTTTGCTTTGCGCTTTTGCGGCGTGTGGTCGCGGGTGAGCAAAGTAATTGTTTCAGTTCATACAAAATATATAGTATAATTTTTTTCTTTCTTTTTGTGTTCTCCTTTCCGTCTTTCGTCCATTTATTCCGATCCTGTATTTTTTTACAAGTGAACGTAAAAATTACACATTAGAGCATAAACTATTCTTCAAATCAAATCACATTGAGTCGTTAGACTTGCCCCGTTTCCTTGCGACAGCGTGACGTCACATTCACAAGGATTTCAATTAATGTGATTGCTATTAGCTCCTTTTTTATTTTAGTGCACTTTAAAACTTACTGTTACTGGTCATGCCCATGCCGATCGCTTGCGCAGTTAGTCCGGCGAAGTCGTTAGATCCAGACGCCAGGGCAATGGGCTGGATGGTGTCTGAAACAGGGACGATGTTGTCAAGGAATATATAAAAACGGACCTTTCGGAATTCCTACTGGATATTGGATGTTGCAACAGGGGAAAGACATGGAAGTATTTACGTCCAGAATAAGCTGATAGAAAGACCCCAGATAGTTTAATCAGTAGCTAAATAAGATCCGACCTACACTAAGTGGTCCTTGTTTAGGTAGTGAGGCTGATTACGTCTACTGCAGTTCTGACAATCTTTGGAGTCCAGTTATGGAGTGGAGACCGCGTTTGGGCAAGTATGATGACCTTAAAGCCGTGGACTGAACTTCAGCGGGCAGCGGCGCTGCGAATGTTTTCACTGCTCATTGTGTGTATTGCCAGGTAACTACCTACTGAAGTGAAGTGAAGGCGCTGCCCGCTTGCCTCCAGTTCGAGGCCTAAAAGAACTATTGGCTGGACCAGGGAAACCAAAGATAGAGAATCGGGACGTAACATAAAGAAGGCCCAAGTTCAGCCGAGGACGAACTATCACTATTGATTGAAATCGAATCACTCAATTTATCGCCTTTGGAATGCTGCAGAAGCAGAGCTATTACTGTATTTTTTGGTGCATAAAACATCTCTAACTTTTTTGCTTTTAAAAAAAAAAAAAAAAAATATCACGGGACAATTCACACCAATTGACCTAGTCCCAAAGTAAGCTTAGCAAAGCTTGTGTTATGGGTACCAGGCAACGGATAAACATACTTATATAGATAGATACATACTTAAATACATATTAAACACCCAAGACCCGAGAACAAATATTCGTATTTTTCATACAAATATCTGCCCCGACACGGGAATCGAACCCGGGACCTCAAGCTTCATAGTCAGGGTCTCTAACCACTAGGCCATCTGGTCGTCTAAAATAAAATAAAATAAATAAATAAAAACATAAATATTTTTAAGTAACTATGAAGATAATTCTTTGGCAATACGTGCCGCTAGAGGCACTCTCAATATTTTTTTTGGGTTGGTTCCTTCTGCGCCGGATTCCAAGTTTGTCGGATTCCAAACTCGTCGGATTCTAAGTTCGTCGGATTATAAGTTTGTCGCTGTACACTCATGTTCGATTTGTTTCAAATTCGATGACAAATTAGGAACTAATCTCATGTTTATAAACTCGGGTGTTCGCAATCATGGATATAGGTTAGGAACATTAAAAGATTTTATTTACTTATTTAGTACATTTATAATTAAAATCTTTAACTAAAACACTTCCTATTTACCGAGAGCAACCAAGGTTAAACGTATGATCAACAAAAAGCGATCTAAAAACAAATAAGTAGGTATTTTAAGTTTCACACAGTCTGCTCAGGCACAGTCTGTATGTGTTTGACCGTACATAAACTGACAAGTTTGGAATCCGACGATCTTGGAGTCCGACGAAGAAGGAACCAATCTTTTTTTGGTAACAGATTAAGACGTTTAGGTGAGCACATGCACGGCAGGATGCTTGGTAGGTTAGAAGCTTCCACGACTTACTCGAAAACGCCACGGGCGTTATGGTAATGACAGCAATATCATGCTTGAGGTCCCACCCCTGAGCCATCCATCCTTCATGGACGTTCACGTCAGTCGTGTATATCCTGGTGCCCCCAGTGAATAGCCAGACGGAGCCAAGAACGACGGTGAAGGCCTCGGCCGGGCCCCGAATGTCGACCCAGCAGTGGGCCGCGGTTACCAGCTTGGTGTTGGTCACGAGGGAGGAACCACAGGATGAAGTGCGGCCGTCGGACAAGTGGATCACTAGACCACCCTATAGACAATAGGATAAATTGAAAAAACTACAATACGTTACGTTACAGTTACGTTATTACGTTTTATTACTAACGCCAGAATTACTTTTCTGTTCATTTTATGGCAGATTTTTAGAGCAGAAATTTAAAGTACATAAATATGCTTACGAAGAATGGAAATTGCCCAAGAACAGCTGGTATTCCGTTGAGGATTCTGCTAGAAGCTGGTGACACTCCTCCCTCTTCAGCAGCTCTGATGGCAGTGGCGCGTGGGATTCCGACCAGCTCATGATACCTTACATCAATCGATCAGGTTTAAGCACATTCCTTATTCTTCACAGTCATTATTTCTACACTATATACTTTCTTCCAATTCGCGATTCTGCACAATATGGATTCCTCACAAACGCGATTGATGACGATTGATCACATTTGTTTTATTCGTTAATATCTCGCAAACGAACTCTGTACTGAAAAATCATCTTCACAACCCCGTAATGATTTTAAAAGACATATCCAAAGATTATGTCACACTATAAGGAAGACCAGAAAAAACAAGATAGGGTTCCGTAGCAGGTACGAAAAAATCTTTGCAAACTTTGTTAATGTGTTTGTTTTGGTCCCAACGTCGGCGGTACAGCGCCATCTATCGGCGAATTGGGTAACTAATCTACTGCAGTCTACTAGATAGAACTAGTATGTATGTTGATTGTTTTTCAGATGTAACATATTTTTTTTATTTGAAAGAAGATACTGTTAGCGTGATCTCCGAAAATATTCACTTTATCAAAAAAATGGTTTTAGGAAACCCCTATTTATTTTCAAATACCTATCCAATGATACCCCACACTATAGGGTTAGTCGAGAAAAAAAAAATCACCCCCACTTTACGTCTATGGGAGGTACCATAAAAAAAATTTTTTTACCTTTTTTATTTATGCACTTTGTCGGCGTGACTGATATATATATTCATGCCAAATTACAGCTTTCTAGTACTAACAGTTTCTGAGAACAGCCGCGGACAGACAGACGGACAGACATGGCGAAACTATAAGGGTTCCTAGTTGACTACGGAACCCTAAAAATTACGTCTATTGGAGGTAACAAAAAAATTAGACCTAAAAATTTTTTTTACTACATTTTTTTTTTTCACTTTGTCCGGATTATTGCTACAAATGTCCATGCAAAATTACAGCTTTCTAGCCCTAATAAGTCTCTGAGCTAAGCCGCGGACGGACAGACGAACGGACAGACAGACATGGCAATATAGCTTATTTTCATAATCGCGTTTTTAGGGTTCCGTAGCCAAATGACAAAAAACGGTACCCTTATAGATTCGTCATGTCTGTCTGTCTGTCTGTCCGTCCGTATGTCACAGCCACTTTTATCCGAAACTATAAGAACTATGCTGTTGAAACTTGGTAAGTAGATGTATTCTGTGAACCGCATTAAGATTTTCACACAAAAATAGAAAAAAAACAATAATTTTTGGGGGGTATGGATTACAATACCGAAGTACGAAAGACCGAATGTACCTATTAAAACATCGAATGAGTCAAAAGACCGACACGACTTTTTTCTAAAACCTAACTAACCTAACCTAATGGGTTCTGTGTGATGCCGTTTTAATATATTCTGAGAAGTTAACGGTTTCAGAAAGAAATCGTGTCGGTCTTTTGACCCATTCGATGTTTTAATACATTCGGTCTTTCGTACTTCGGTATTGTAATACATACCCATTTTGGGGGTTCCCCATACTTAGTACTGAAACTCTAGAATTTTTTTTCATCAAACTCATACGTGTGGGGTATCTATGGATAGGTCACAAAATGATTGAATGATTTTTTCCTAATTATAATTGTAAAATTAGGAAAAAACGCTTCTGTGAAAATAAGCTTCAGTAAAAAACCATGGTGAGAAAAAAAACATCTGGGAAAAAATGCGAATGGAAATTTTGTTACTAGCAAATAAAATAAATAAATAAATAAATAAATATTAGGGGACAATCTTACACAAATCGACCTAGTCCCAAACTAAGCAAAGCTTGTACTATGGGTACTAGACGACGATAAACATACTTATATAGATAAATAAATACTTAAATACATAGAAAACATCCATAACTCAGGAACAAATATTCGTGCTCATCACACAAATAAATGCCCTTACCGGGATTCGAACCCAGGACCTCTTGCTTCGTAGGCAGGGTCACTACCAACTAGGCTAAAGCGGTCGTTCGCGGTACAACGATTCTGGCCCAGTCGGATAAGGCCAGGCGAGGACGAAGAATACCTGAACGTGTCCACCGTCGCAGGCGCCGGCCCCGCCTCCACCACAGCCAATACGCTCAGAACTATCACCACCCTCATGATTCAATACTAAATTGCAAAATAGATACAGCACATCCGTTTAAATACAGCGACATTATCTATTTAACGTGCAAGTCTTCTGTGGATTTGAATTCGGTATTACCCAGTGTTCGAATTTTGATTTTCATGACGATGTATTTAATTTTGATGTCCGGTTTTCCCTTAATTAGTATGACATATAATAACAATCAGTGAGATAAGATAGTATAACTCTTCGGATCAGTTCTTTGATTTGTATTAATAGATCTATACAAATTGGAATTACCCATACCTCTGATTGTAGGGGGGGGGGGGGGGGGGGGGGGATTTTTGAACCCCCGACACAAAAAGAGGGGTGTTATAAGTTTGATCGTGTGTGTGTCTCTGTCTGTGGCATCATAGCTCTTAAACGGGTGAACCGATTTGGATGCGGTTTTTTTATTTGAAAGCAGGTTTCTTGGCAATGGTTCTTAGACATGTTTCATCAAAATCGGTTTAGCCGTTTCAAAGTTATCAGTTATATTCAGTTAGATGCAGAAGGGATCTAAAACGCCGACCAAATTGCGTTGCGGGTTTTAAAGTTTTTTAATTTTTAGTTTTATTAATAATCGCAGTCAGTCGTACTGTTTTAATTATGTCAATGGCATGTCGAAGAATTCCATGGAGAAGCCGTGGTGGCCTAGTGGTTTGACCTACCTCTTACAAGTAGAGGGTTGTGGGTTCAAATCCCGGCTCGCGCCTCGTTTTTCGGAATTAATGTGCCACACATTTATATAAGTTTGAAAGTAAAGTAAATGCCCATTATGCGTCTAAGATACGATAAGATAAGATACGATCCGTATTCGGCTTCCGCCGGGCCACAAGACAGTACCTAATAAATATACTGTCCAAAATTTTATTACTTTAGGTACAGTTCTACTACTATATTGAGAGTGGTCTTGACAATCGCTTGTAGCGTTTCTACTTCATACTTACAGTTATATCAAGTTTTAGCTCCCTTATCGATTTCTATTGTAAATAATCCTTTTTTAATTTATTATAAATAAATGGATTTCAGTTAATTTTTATTTTTCATTTCATAGGTTAGGTTTATTTCATTTACATTTGTCACTTCATGACAAATCTAGGTTAGGTTATTTCATTTTTTTTGGTTGTCGCTTCACGACACGCTCTGGGTCATTTCTGGTGCAAAGGTTGTCCATCGCGGTTCAGCGGGGCAATGCGGCTAGTGTGTTGGGTACCTTTGTGCCTGATGCGATCCGGGGCGGTTTATTTGACTTACTTTATATTTTTATTTTATTGTATTTTGTGTGTATTAAGAGAATAGAAAAAAAGAGAACAGTAAAATTAAACAACTACTGTATTATTTTAACCGGTAAGCCAAGATAAAGTGATTTTTTGCATGGTAAATGGAGACCACGATATATTTTTTGTAGTTTTCTAAGATTCTTTGTAAATTTCCAGGATGTCAGAACTAACCCGTAAGTCGGCTCCTACGTGTAGTCGACCAAGTAAGTGCTTTACCATCTTCAATGACAGTTACATACCTATATACATCAGACGGCAACTCAGGAAGTCGTATAGAAAGTTCCAAGCAAGGTACATCTAGCGCCATCTAGTGCGCCGTTGTGGCAACTTTAAAGTTCATTAGACGTTCGCTAGATGGCGTAGGATGTACGCTATTTGCAACTCCTATCTGCAAACTAAAATAATATTTTAGATTTAGGGGCTGTTTCACCACCCATTGATTAATTTTAACCGACGGATAAATGTGATGCCGTCTTCGTCTATTCGAACAAAACAAACAGAGACGGCAACACATATATCCGTCAAATAAATTTGATCAATGGATGGTGAAACAGGGGGTAGTATATTTATTTAACTGTAGTTTTTTAATAGTAATTACCTATAATAATGAGCTTATTAAAATTTGTAATGTTCTTAGTGTTGTATTTCCGACTGAGTTTGTTCCGAAAGACGTCCAATGTTAGATATAGGCCTCCCCCAAAGACATCCGTCTCGTCTTTAACGGCTTCCTGCGGCCTTCACCACGTCACTAGTCCACCTTGTGTAGGGCCTATAATATCTATAATCTGGTGGGTAGAGTTTAAGGTACTTACTTTGTGTTTATAAAATAAATCTAATCTTATCACTAAACCTAAATTTAGCATTTTTATCATCATCATGATCAGCCGAACAAAATAAATAAATAAAATAAAAGTACAGTCGATTTCACCAATATCTGTACAGCCAACATTTCATAAATATCTATACATAGACCTTATTGCGGTACACCGTACTCGACCGTACAAGAATACAGAGGAAACGGCCAAGCCACATATTTTGACTAATGTGGTAAGTAACTGTGGTAATCCCAGAGATCAAGATGGTCAGGATTGTCAGGAATGCTTCCAGTAATGCTGGTTCGAGGTATCGTATTAGGTACTTATTACTAGGGATCGGAAATTCGGATACATATTTTACCTAAAGTTGACGAAACCCGTCGTATAAAACCCGAACTAATGTCACGTTCTACGAATAAAATAGTCAAAATATTCATCAACGGAATAGAAAAATTCTTGAATAAGCCATTTTTCAATCTTCTCTTTATCAAAGATTTTTTAAGTGATGTGTTGAGTGCTGCCACTGACTCCAAAAGGTGTAAAATAACTTTAAAAAAATACTACCTAGCCTGTGATAACCAGGTTTGATCTTATGTACCTATAGCTTAAGTTTGTACGCGGATTGAAACGCGATGACTCGCCAGCTATTACATAAACCCCTTAGGGGTTTTCAATAGTGGTTCGTAATTTTTCCACTCATTTGTACCTCTTTGATTACATAAAATAAATTAAAAAAAAAAAGTAATTGGCAAATTCTTAAAACCGTCATGCAACCAAATAAAGATTCTGACATGCACCATGTGTTTTTGCTGTACAACCTGGGCCCAATGGCATAACAAATTACAAGCTAATAGTATTAGCTATTTTGTATTGAAATTCACTAATACTATTTGCTAGCATTTTGTTATGCAATTGGGCCCTGGTTTTTCTAGCGGGAAATACGAAACGACTTAGGTACCTACCCTGTATTAAATCTACATGTATCTTTCTTTGTTTTAAACATTTCTGGTTGGATTTTTACAAACAAACAGATTTCGAGTAGATACATGCTTGGCACAGTCAGAATATTCAGTTTTTTAAATAAAGGCCTACAAGATGTTAAAATATTTGCATTAGAAACAGCCCTAATACATTGTTTCTGTGCTAAAAGGGCCCGTTGCGCGTGGCTTGAATTACCCCATAGCCGGATGCCACATCTTAGCCTAGAGCTAATATATCCGTGATAAGCTTGTAACGCAGTGTCTTTAATGCTAATCTGTGTAAGTCGCCTTAAGGCATAAGAAAACGAATTTACTTTAATGCTCTTTTCATGACATTTTGTCGTCTAAACATATCCCAAGAAAAGTTGTATTACATGTCTCAGTTAAAGTCTGGCCTGCACAAGCAACGTTAACAGACGCTTTATTGCATTTTTATTTACGAATTGTATAAATGTCGTCTTTTTTATGTTAATATACAAATTCATTTTTGATAACCGCTTCCTTGTTGGTAAAATACTGCCGTCTATCGAATTCCTACCTTATTTGCCATTCATTTTGCTCCATGAAAATGCTTTTTCAGCCCCCGTCAACCAGGTGACCCGTTGAAAAATCTCTACACATAAATTTAATTTGTCCGTACGTTTGTAACAAAGTGCCGAAATGCGTGCAGCGCACTCGCCGATTAACTAGGTTTATAGTGATGGGATTGTTTCGTTAAATCGATATCGATAGAGCAGAAGTTTTAAATGTGTCGCTAAAGATGCAGTCGAGACGAAGCCATTTTCGTATCGCTGTGTTTTTGCGGATGGTAGGTCCTTGTGCAGGGTTCGCTGTCACCCTATTCGCTAATCCTTGCCTTGCTGTCGTGTTCCGGCGTTAAGATTAAGACAGCCGGTGAAATCAATGGCACATTAGTTCTATCTTAGTTCTCTAGGCTGGCAACGCTTCGGCAATATATCACTAATACCAGAGTATTGCAGGTGGTTGTAATGGATGGTGGAGAGAGGATGGTTGTGTTTTCTTACTCCTGATGAGGATATCTGATTCTTTTGCCACCATACTCCTAATATTACTGTTGTAAATGAGAAATGTTGTGAGTATGTGCGATGTGCGTGCGTAGGTACGTGTTTGCGTTTGTAATTCTTTCATACTAAAAGGGCTCGGCAGATTTAGCTAAAATTTGGTATGTAAACGGCTGGATGTCTATAATAACATAAAAGTCATAATTTATCTGGATATTCCCACAGAATCTATGTAAAAGCCCAAAATTTTAAACGTTAAGTCTAAAGACGTGAAATTCACGGGTGTTCGTCAAGCAATGTACTTAAATAAAGATCACGATGTCATTTTTGGGAATTCCTATAGGAAACTAGTAAAAGTCCCAAAATTTCAACTTGTTTGTTTGATCCCTACCTCACCTGACGAAAAATGTAGATAAGCCAAAAGGTGTATCTAGGGAATTTTAGAAATAGGGTACAACTATATTTTTTCTCCGATTTTAGAAATTTTGCATGGATCAGCTCAGAATCAAAGCACTATCGATTAGAATGGAGTAAAAAATGTCCCCAGTTTTTCATATAAAATAAGTGTCGGTTTTGTTACCTTCAAACACCAATGTATGAAAGTAACAAAACTGAGCTCGGGACACATTTTTTCTCTATGTAGAATTGATAGTGCGATTCTGAGTAGACCCTTGCAAATTTTTTTAAAATTGCGGAAAAAAATGTGTTGTACCCTATTTCTGAAATTCTCATCTCACCGATTCAGTCAGTAACAGCCTATTCACTCACTCTAGCCTTAAAGAGCCTTCGGTTGTATCTATCTGGACAACAGACAATATAGGATCGAATTACATGCCTTAGCGGTTCGTATTATTTAATTGACTGAATGAATGAGGGAATTCGACTGCTAGAATGGTTTATGCGAGTTAAGATTAGTGGGAAAGGCTAGTTCAAAAATAAAATATGGTTTGTTAACTGTGGTAAGGTCATCTGTCGATACTTTCCCATTCCTACGGTTACGTGAGAGAACGTTCGGCATTTGACGTAATTCCGATGAGAGCAATAATTTACATGCAGCCCTCTTCAACGGCCGAGTGCCCATGACGCCTGTTCGTGTCAGCATTTCATACTAAATGGCCAGCTGGGGTTTTATTGGAGGGCCATGAGGACACATTTTATAAGCGGAGTTGCTGTGACTAGTGTCAGAAATATCCGTGCATTTGACTGTTCGATTTGAAAGTGGAAGGTCGGTAAACAATATCATTATCATCATCATTCCGAAATTCGTCTTCTGGCTGAACATATGCCTTTTTTTGCTGCGGAAACTAGCAGGTGTCAAACACGTGTTCAACGGCTGTCTACGTTTTTGCAGTAACATTGTTAGTAAGTCGGTAAAAGTTTTACAAAGCCGAATTACCTAGCAAAATATCGTAAACAATGTTAAGTGCATAAAATTTTATTTTCTATTGTTTAAGTTACTGCCTTTGTTATGTGTATCTACTGATGATTATTATGACGTAATGAATTCTATGAATTGCTTAGACAACGTAAAATGTAGTACAATAAAAGTTATAATTATAGCATAAGGACAACCGCCCACGAAAGTAATAAGGCAAAAATAAACTCCATGAATTTTGCCCGAAGGTGTTTCAAAAATAAATTGAACGACCACCCATTGTACTTTATTTGAAGGAAAATACTACATTACTTGCAGGAAGTTATTTATTTGTAAACCGAGTAATTATACGAATTTGCCAGCCGGAGCGGAAGCAAAACAACATACAAATAATTTCAGCAAATATTACAAGCCGAATAAACATACCTATTATATTTAATGGACTGATGTGAACCTTGAAACATAAATGAAACAATTTATTAATCCACCCTTTCACAACCTAGTATAGCTATACTGTTAGCAAAAAAATTAAGGCTTGAGCTAAATATGTCTAAGTCTCCATGGGTACAGGCCAAATCGTTGTACAATCGAGGTTAAAGATATCTTTACACTTTAGTGCCTTCTCACTGTATGCCTTCTGACAATTTCATATAAAAGTTCAAACACGAAGTGACTGCGACAAGCTAGTAAAGTGTGAAGATATCTTTGACCTCGACTGTATTCCCTACACATTCCGACTATAGGTTTATAAAAAGATGTATATATTATTTTTAAAGTCCTCCAGCAAAAATGTTTTTGGTTTTCGGATTCTGGGGACAATTTATATTAATGTTTAGTAAGGTAAACGTACCAATGCTCGATACTTCAACGCCCAGTAGTTGATGACACCCATCTGACACCTCTCTTACTATGACACAGGATTGAAGATGCCATGTATTGGGTCGTTGTCGAGCACAGGGGTGTTTAGACCGGCGCCCACGAAATCTTTTTCTTCTTAAAACTAATTATTTCTTCTTAAAACCAATTAATATTAAAATTTTACTTTAATACACGTACTCTTTCCACATTCAAATTTTTCTACTCGTACATATTATCGCATTTTTGAATGCATATTTTATTTAATCGCTTTACTAAAGATAACATTCCATTTGAACCTTAAAGACACGTGTAACAAGTTATAAAAACAACGGTAACTCTACAACTTTGCTGTCTAACATTTATATTACATCGTAACGCGTTTGAAAAATCCCGCCAAGTTAATCGAATTCGAGAAGTCGAACCCTAAATTAAAAAACCGTAAGAAAAATACAAAAACCGGAAAGTATATTTTGATAGTGATATCATGTTCATACTCTGCCTACTTCTCCCGGCGTTTGCCGAAGCCACTTACAGCATAACCGTATACGGTGACGTATTGAGAGATACGGCGTTTTTCACGCAGACATATCCTTGGATAATTGATAATATCGGTGGGGATATTTCTGTGGACTACTACTTGCTGGGTAGCGGGAGGTATTCGGTGCCCCAAATGTGCGCTCTGGCGCAGTTGAAAACGAACACGTTCCTGCAGGCGCAGTTTTTGAAGTGCGAGGCCGAAGGTACATTGCTAATGCTTTTGAGATCTTTAAAAACGAAAAGGTTTTTTGAATTTGCTAGCCAGGATGTCAACCTGCATTTTTTGCGTGCCAAATCAACACACACATGCAGAATAGATGTTACGAACTCTTAGAATCAGAAGGTTTTGGGCCGTAGTTCCCACGTAGCC
The DNA here is from genome assembly GCA_947563465.1 of Archips xylosteana. Taxonomy (NCBI): domain Eukaryota; kingdom Metazoa; phylum Arthropoda; class Insecta; order Lepidoptera; family Tortricidae; genus Archips; species Archips xylosteana. The sequence continues at coordinate 16,835,441 of OX387361.1, read as the reverse complement.
CCATTGCGCATTGGAAACTTTACATACACCGTTGAAGTTCGTCGAAGGCGTGTACCGGTTACTTCAGAATGTTTTCCTCCACCTTACAGTTGCCACATTATAGCCAGCTTAATTTATCTTGGTAAATTACAAGTGTAATTCCGCACATTAATTAACCGTAACCAATCTAATTAGTTACGGTTTAATAGTTCAAATGCGATTAACCTGATCAAGTGCCATACATGCTTCCGGTTCATACTTAGGTTTCGTTGCGAACTACACTTTCCGCTGGCGTTCGTGTCGTCACAATGAGTATGTATTTGTGTTTAGTCTCTAAAAGAGTGCCACTGAAAAACAGCGTTGTGGCTTGCCGCAACATCATGCTGAGTAAGGCCCCATTTATTCTACTTATTCGATATTTTTTCTTTGTATCTCTTCAAAATATATTTTCATTTCTTTTTGTACAATATAAGCTTGCGTTTGACCACAATCACGCCTGATGGAAAGCGAAGATGAGTTCTAAGATAGAGCACGCTTACCTGCTCATTCACCTTTTTAAAGGGGAATAGGCTGAAAGAAGGCAGTTGAGCGACACTGCTCAGACCCTTCCTCTAGAATGGCTACTATAAGCAACAGCTCAACCTGGCCGAAGCCTACCACCGGAGTTGCATCGCCTACGGAAACGAGCGATTTCGGCCCCCAAAGTCATTCCTTGTATCGAATATTTGTAAAGAAATCTCTCTCTAATTCCGAAAAACTCAGTTTAAAATTTACTACCTACTTGTACCTATACTCACGAACCACTCCGCTACCACGACTTGTTACTTTTTTATTCCTCAGGTACTCAAACCGAAATATGCCTGTGCAATAGCGGCATTGACCCTCAACGTTTCAGACAATGCGTGTCCGAGAAAGGCAGCAAAGCCGGCATAGCATCTTCCAAATACTCCCAGCTGAACCTAGACTCTTCCCCAATTATAGAGCTGTGGCCTAAGAACACTGTATCGGACGTCTCAGACACAGGATACCTGAAGAAGATCTGTACTATATTTAGTGACGAGGATCGACCCAGAGGCTGTGTTAAGCCTTTTGATTGCAACGGAACAGAGGTTTTCCCGCAGAGGAAAGCTGTCGCGTTTTTTGATTGTAAATGTGATTATTCTGAAGGTCACACGCCTAGTACTCAATGGTATAGTGAACCGACAACTACTGAATACGCGACTGCATTTGAATCTTCTAGGGAATTTAACTGGCCTGAGATGAGTCGGCGTAAATCTAACATTACACCCTAATTCTTTTCTGAGCAATAGGAATGTTGACGCAATTAAAAAACAATTCGAAGACGCGATTCCAGTAAAAGAACGCTTTATTTTAGCCCTGAAAACCAGGTTTAAATATCGATTAATTAAAAATTTGATTTTTTGTTGCTATAAAACCAATAAATAAGTAGTTAGTCGATTGAGTTGGCGAACATTGTATTTTTTGATTGCTTGATTGTATTTCGTACTAGGTTTCAAGGCAATTCGGTCAATCGAAGTAGGGGTAAGTCGAATTGGAAGATTTGAAACGTACAAGTTTACAAATTAAATAAAAGTGTGTAAAAAGAAAAGTCCCGACTAACTGATTGACTGGCTCATTAACACCCGGCTTAAATCCTTCAAAACAAAACTAAACAAAACTTGAACCCTTGTGTTGTTTCCACCTGTACGACTGTCTATGTGTCCGTGTGTCAAAGGCATTTACTTGAAAATTATAAGAGCTTCATTAAGCAAAATTATTTGTCATTCACTGGAATTAAATTTTAATATTTGAACAAAACAGAAATTACATATTCATATTCATTTTACTCGAGATATATGGGACAGGTCGCGCCATCTAGTAGTCTATTTTAGAAGCGTAAAAGTGTCAACACATCTTCATAGATGGCGCAAAAGTAAACAAAACCCATGGACTCGACACCTTCTCTTTTGAAGTTTACGGACTGTTTAAAGATCTGCTATGTTATTGTAAGCAGCACAGCCAATTTTTTATTCATATATAATGAGTTCAATTTACTAGTTTAAACTATGAGTACTTAATATTGTAAAAAATTACAGATCCAATAAATCTTATCAACTATTCGAAAAATTTATTTAATCTGTCGTAACACTACACAATATTTTACAACTTTCGAATGATATTCACAAGTACCTGACGCTTTAAAAAAATCGGTCCCAATTCAAACACAAAGAGATAAACAATGGGATCGTCAGTTCTGGAGAAAATACACTCATCTAAAGTGCCTATTGATAACATATTTTTTATCCATCATCATCATCATCATCATCATCATCATCATCATCATCATCATCATCATCATCCCAGCCTATATACGTCCCACTGTAGGGCACTGGCCTCCTCTCAGAATGAAAGGGCTTGGGACGTAGTTCCCACGGGTGCCCAGTGCGGATTGGGAACTTCACACACACCATTGAATTTATTCTCAGGTGTTTGGTTCCTTACGATGTTTTCCTTCACCGTAAAAAGCTCATGGTAAATTTCAAATTCAAATGTCATTTCGCACATAAATTACGAAAAACTCAAGAGTTGCGAGCCGGGATTTGAAACCACGACCCTCTGCTTGAGAGGCCGTAGGTCAAGCCACTATGCCACGATGGCTATCTAATTCCTTTTAATATTAAATAATGCCTTGCCATGAAACAAAGCTAACATAATAACGTTTGTAACAATACAAAGGTTGTCTTTCATTATTCACCTAATTCCCTAACCCCCGGCTACTATGTAATTCGATATTCGAAGTCCGTATCGTGCCATCCCTTCCACTCTTTTATTTAAAACTATTAGCGGGAAAGGAATGGCAATATACGAAATTCGAAAATCAATTCGTAGTATGAGGCCAGCATTCCTCGACTTCAGTGTTTGCAACGCAAATATGTTAAATTGCACCAAGTTAGCTGATAACGGACCCACGTCAAGCTGGGACGCGTGCTTCCGGAGCTGGTGCAAGGGGATTTTCAATTTAAATTGTACCATCTACTTTTTTAACCCTCGACACAAAAAGAGGGGTGTTATAAGTGTGTGAGTATGTCTGTCTGTAGCTTCATAGCTCGGTGAACCGATTTGGATATGGTTTTTTTATTTGAAAACGGGTTTCTTGGCGATGGTTCTTAGACATGTGTCATCAAAATTGGTTCAGCCGTTTTAAAGTTATCAGCTCTTTTGTAAGCTGCGGAAGGGATCTTAGACGCATAATGGGCATTTACTTCATTTTCAAACATCGTGCGTTGGGGGTTTTTAAATTTTTAATACCGTACAGTGAATAACTATAGATTAAAAATTTAAGAACACCCACCGCAATACATATGTTTGGGGTGGATCAACTATTTCTTGTTGTTATTCTGTCCCGTCAGAGCAACTAACATGCTTATTAGATGACCAATTGTTGAAAGGGTTTAAAACTAAGATCCCTTCCACAGCTAGCAAAAGAGCTGATAACTTTGAAACGGCTGAACCAATTTTGACGTTTGTTTTTTTGCTATGAAATTCCGCCCTTTGGTTTGCTTGTACAGTAAAATTACATAAAGTTTACCACTGACAGATGGTTTGCCTTCATTTCATATTCAACTTTAACAACCTACAAATAAAGTCAATTTTAGAATAATGTTACTCACGTTTGCAGACGTTGTAATAGCTACTTTATTTGTATAGTGTTAAAGTTGGAAATGAAATGATGGCAAGCCATCTGTCAGTGGTAAACTAAAAGTAAACGTATTGTAATCCGCTGTCGTTTTCCGCTCGACTCTTGCGCCGCTCGCCGCTGCAATTGGCATTCATTAATTTGACAGCTGCCGCCTGCAGTTCTAATTGAGTTTCCTTCAGATTTACGAGCGTCTTACGTTATTGCTTGTATATCCTTATGAGCCATAATGACTTGGTATAAATCAGTGCCACAGAATGTGCTTGCCTTCATAATCATCATCATCGTTTCAGCCGTAGGACGTCCACTGCTGGATATAAATCGCCCTCAATGGTACCCAATCATAACGGTTGGAAGCGACTTGCATCCACCATGAAATTTAGTATTTTATCAGATGTTGGCGGTTGCATTATGTTCAATTTAACCATCAGAATTTAATATAAATGCAAACATTATGGACAAGTTTTGATTGCCGTTATAAATGTAATTGAAAAATGTTCTTCTAGAGTGCCGTGTTGCAACTGCTTTGCGATGAACTATCTCAGCTATGCCGATAATTCAAACATTTATTGCATTAACATGTATCGGTCATTCCGTCGTTTTTAGACGACCGAATAGCCTAGTTGATAGAGAACCTGACTACGAAGCTTGAGGTCCCGGGTTCGATTCCCGGTCGGGGCAGATATTTGTGTGAATAATACGAATGTTTGTGCTCGAGTCTTGGGTGTTTAGTATGTATTTGGGCCAATCAACTTTTAAACCGACTATAATCTGTCCGCGACATTTTTCAAACAATTGCAGATTTTTGTAAGTAAACATGTTTTTTCTGTAATTTAATAGATAAATAGCATGAATACATGCCGTCCTACGTAAGTTTAACCTATTAAACCGTGAAATATCTTGTTGGAAGTACGGTTTTTTGGTAACGCCAGAGACAATTTTGGTAACGCAGGAGACGCCAAAAACGTCGGTTTAAAAGTTGATTGGCCCATTTAAGTATGTATCTATCAATAGAAGTATGTTTATCGGTTGCCTAGTACCCATAGTACAAGCTTTGCTTAGTTTGGGACTAGGTCAATTGGTGTGAATTGTCCCGTGCTATTTATTTATTTATTTATTCCGGGACGACGAAACACAGCTCGTGGCTTAACCGCACCCAAACCATAGATCGAACCACTATACTTCGTTTTTAGAGCATTAGAAAAAAAGGTAATCGATCTTGACGTGACTTTTCATTGAAAAACATTTTTGAAAAATAAATCACAGCAAATATGTACACAAGCTAACAATTAGCAAGGAATATGGTCATTTACATTCTTTTGGTTTCATAAGTAATAGTTACTATTTTTTAGGGTTCCGTACCCATTGAGTAAAAATGGGACCCTATTACTGAGGCTCCGCACCAGCCTGTATCTCATGAACCGTGATAGCTAGACAGTTGAAATTTTCACAGATGATGTATTTCGGTTGCCGCTATAACAACAAATACTAAAAAACAGAATAAAATAAATATTTAAGGGGGCTCCCATACAGCAAACGTGATTTTTTTGCTCTTTTTTGCTCGATATTGATAACGGCAACAGGTAGATGCTCCAAATATTCACAGAATATTTAGTTATATATTAAATTTAAAAATAAATAATGAAATTAAAATAAAAAAAAATATTTAAGGGGGCTCCCATACAACAAACGTGTTTTTTGCCGTTTTTATAGATAATGTACGGAGCCCTTCGTGCGCGAGTCCGACACGCACTTGGCCGTTTTTTTAAAAGTGTTTTTCAATATAAAGACATGGGAGGATTGTTTACCCCATTTCTAATACTAAAAAAACGAAGTATAGGTTCAAACCACTAGGCTTTTTTACCAACCCCAGTATAACTGGGAAGAGCTTTATACCTGTACTAAGAAAGCCCGCTAATCAGCCCAATAAGGGCATTAATTAATCGGCCTAAACAATGGGCATCATTAAGGCGATCCTATAAATTTTTGGGCCACATCCGCCCTTTGATTTATAACAGACATTAAATCTGGAACAAAGATTGGTTAAAATGCGCACATAGAGTTTCGACTTGTGCCAATCCTATACTCCATTTAATTTAGAATTATAAACCACAACAACATTATATTGCGGCTCGTGAACTGTAATCTATTTACAATTTGTACTAGAGTAACAATTGACGACATGCAAATAAAGTGACATTAAAACAATTTTATTTTGCGGCTCCCAGACTATTGTACTGTACTATTTGCTGAGTAAGAAATAGTTAACGAGCCGCAATTTAATGATGTTGTGGTTTTCAATTCTAAATTAAATGAAGTGTAGTCGGTCATCATCATCATCCCTGCCTACGTCCCACTGCAGGGCACAGGCCTCCTCTCAGAACGAGAGGGCTTGGGCCGTAGTTCCCACGCGGGCCCATTGCGGACTGGGAACTTCACACACACTATTGATTTTCTTCGCAGGTGATGCAGGTTTCCTTACGATGCTGCCTTCACCGTAAAGCTCATGGTAAATTTCGAATGTAATCCTAAAGGGGAATGGATTGATTGAGATTGAAAGTTTCTGTGTGTTACGTATTTAAATACAAATCACACAAATATAAAAGATAAAGATAAAGATAAATTTATTGAAAATTTGATTTTTACAGAATAACTTAATAGGTACAAAGTTTCCTTATACTAAACCTAAGTAAGCAACTCATGGGCCCGAACTAGGAAATCCTGTGTTTCGGGCTGTAAGAGCTAAAATATAAGTTTTAAATAAATAAACAATCAATCAGTGAAAAACACAATCAAAAACTTCTCTCAAAATACAATACAAATATAAATAACCAAAATAGTAACCTAAAAATTAAAATCTAACAAAAATAAAGGTAGCAAACACAATCTACCTACTTTACTACTAATAATAATTTTTCTGTATCTTCGTACGACATATTTTGCAGTGTCTCTAGGAGACTTTTTTTGCATTTATTAACATTTAGGGGATAAATATGCGAAACTGAATTTAATCTATTATAGAGCAGTGGTCCTAAGAAAACAAAAAACCTGTGCGTGAAAGCAAATTTGGGTCTTATTTTTTGAGAGCAAACTATGTCCTTTCGCCTTTTATCCGTTAGTACCGTGTTATAGGGTAGTGCTGCGTGCTGCTTAAGTACTATACTGAAAATAAATAATTGTCGAACTGTTAACACATTACACGACTTATAAAGCAGATTAGTAGGAAAAAGGAAAGGGCGGAAAGTGGACACCTTAAGAATAGCTCTTTGCGCTCTCTCAATGGCTAGAAAAAATGTTTTACCCGCCCCACCCCATGTTGTTATACAGTAGGTTAGGACTGACTGACATAGCGAGAAATAAACTTGCCTAATTAATTTAGGATCCGCTATATGTCGCAACTTTTTAAATACAAATATCAACTTACGAGTTCTAGCACATAACGCTTCTATGTGATGTTTGAACGAAAGATTTTCATCTATTATAATGCCCAAGTATTTTATTCGGTCGGTAATTTTAATAGCGGAACACACACATTGGCCATCTGTGGGAAAGTTACAATAATGGGCATATAATGTAGAATCAATTTGCGTAGGCGTACATTTCCGCATTGAAAACTTAATATAGTTAGTTTTATCGGCATTAAGAGTTAGTAAATTGAGCTGAATCCATTTATTAACCATATTGAACCCGTGTTGCGCATGCTTATAAACTTCAGCATCAGAGTCAGCCGCAAAAAGTAGGGCCGTATCATCTGCATATGTTATGATTGTTCCATGCTTCAGTTTTAAGTTACAGAGGTCATTTATAAAAATTAAAAATAGGGTTGGTCCTAAAATGCTTCCTTGGGGAACACCAAAAGATGTGTTTTCCTGGTCATTGCTGAAAACACTTCCTATCTAATCTAATATGAAAATCTCATATATGAAAATATGAAAATGTCATGCGTCAGTCATTTTTCTCAGGCTCAGAGTCGCTCAACGAACTATGGAGAGGGCTACGCTCGGAGTTCCTACACGGGATCGAATCAGGAACAAGGAGATCTGTAGAAGAACAGGGGTCACCGACATAGCCAAACGGATTAGCTTGTTGAAATGGCAATGGGCAGGCCATATAGCACGCAGAACAGATGGCCGTTGGGGGCCTGGACTGGCAAGCGCAGCGTGGGACGTCCACCAACGAGATGGACGGACGATTTGGTGAAGGCCGCTGGTTCAGGGTGGATGCAAGTCGCTTCCAACCGTAATGATTGGGTGTCAATTAAGGAGGCCCATGTACAGCAGTGGACGTCCTACGGCTGAAATGATGATGATGATTCCTAAATAAATGTCAAAGTGCCATTACTTTCATTCAGTCAATTCGTGCAAGCTCTTGTGAATCGACTTGCACATTTGTGCAAGAAATGTTTGTTCATGCAGTTCCTCCACCTCCACACTGTACGAACACACACAAATCACACAAACCCATCTATCACCACCACCACACTAAATGACGCGTTTCGAACTTAACCAGAGCTCATCTTCAGAGCAACACAACCCTTCACTATGCTTATCCTACTGGTGATAATGTGGAGCATAAAAACCGGCCAAGAGCGAGTCCGGTCGCGCACAGTGAAGGGTTCCGTACCAGCATGCGACAAATACTCAATGTTGCCCGCGACTCCGTCCGCAAAGAATTTATCGTTTATCGCTATCCCGCGGGAATTATACATTTTTTCGGGATAAAAACAATCCCATGTTTTTTTCAGGGTCTTAAACTATCTCCATACCAAATTTCGTCTAAATCGATTCAGTGGTTTAAGCGTGAAGAGGTAACAGAGAGACAGACACACTTTCTAGTTTTCTTTTTAAATTCGTTGTATTAATATACCTACTATACTCTGTCTATTTAACAGAGTTAGTACAAGAAAACAGAGAATGCACGTAATTGGTCAGCGATAAGGACGATGCACCGGCACATACGTCCCACTGCAGGGCACATATTTAAATATTTTTATAGATCTACTACTTTAAATTACATAATTATGATTAATAAATGAATAAACATGACATGTAATTATTTGAGGTGCCACGAGAAAAATCTAAAAATCAAGAGAAATATTACGAATATTCCAACAAACGGCATGTAAGCCGAGCCCGCCATCGACGTGCGATTGTTGACACCCACTGACAGTTTCTTGTCCCTTTCATTTGCATACAAAGCGCAACAGAGAGAATTCGCCTTGCTAACTCTGTTAAATAAACAGGGTATAATATTTTGAACTAAGACTTTTCATGCCAACGGTTTAGTTTGTAGGAAAGGAGAGGGAGCACCACACACTTCGCTCGTGTTTTCGGAATTTATGTGCGAAATGATATTTGAAATTTACTATGTTTTGCACACGACCACCTGATGGAGACCATTGACTGGCAAGCGCAGCGTGGGACGTCCACTAACGAGATGGACGGACGATTTGGCGAAGGCCGCAGGTTCAGGGTGGATGCAAATCGCATCCAATCGTAATGATTGGGCATCAATAAGGGAGGCATATGTCCAGCAGTGGACGCCCTACGGCTGAAATGATGATGATGATGTTGATCTGCACACGCCTGAGAAGAACTTTAATGGTGTGTGTGAAGTTTCAACCGCCTTCACTCTCGTAGTCAATTTTTTTCGAATCGGCTGAAGATTCTGACGGCGTTTTCGGTTATTTATTAGAGGTTCTAACAAATAACTGGAAGCTTTATCTGAATCTTCTACCATTCCTACAAAAATGTATCCACAAAAGTGATTCCGAAAAAACGTTTAAAATAATATGACACATCTCCAAAATTGCCCAAGTTGACAGCATCCGTGTTTTGCTTATAAAGATCTCGGAAATCTCTGAATGCGTAACGAAATTTAATAACGTTTGCTATTCAGTAATGATTTATCTCCCTATATTTTCCTTTTTGGTCTTCGTTGAAGGGTCAGGTCATTTTTAGGGCTCCGTACCCAAAGGGTAAAAACGGAAACCCTATTACTGAGGCTCCGCTGTCCGTCCGTCCGTCCGTCTGTCACAGCGCAGATGTAAACCATAAACACTTATTCGTTTTATTTTCCATGCCAACTGTCATATACAGTCTTAACACGTTGAACGCCACGCGGCCCACATGTGGGCCTTCTAAGTCCACCCATTTGGGCCCCTTGTAAAACACGAAAATCGTCAAAAATCCCTTTAAGGTTTTATTTATTTATTTATTTGGAAAACAAACAGGCAAACATAGCACAAATACATAAATAATTTAAACAATTCATTAGCCCAAACAGTTTTCACTTATAACTAATAACATTTCTGTTGCCCAAACAAGAAGTATACTGTAAACATAGAGAGAGAAAAAAAGAAAGAACCGAATGAATACAATAGTAATGATATATTATAACCAAATAGACAAGTATAATTGTATAACTATTTTCTTCTTCGTTATAATCTTTAACTTTAATTTTAATTGCAGAAACAAATTGTTGCAAAGACAGATGAAGTATGTCAATATCGGAAAATTTCTCATTGTAAGATTTGCAAGCTCTAACAAGGAATCTATTTCTTGCATACGCCGTACGACTAGAGGGAACTGCAAATAATTTAGAAGTACGAGTTCGTCGATCAGGACATCGAAATGAAATTTTTGACAAAAGATTTGGAGACTCTACAAGTCCGTTCAGAATCTTGAATAGAAATATTTGGTCACTGACTTCACGACGTGTTTGAAGAGACTCCAAACAGGCACTGTTAAAATTACTGATTTTATACTTTATTCTTCTAATAAATTTATTTTGGACTCTTTCAATTGGACGCATGAACATTAAAGTGAGGACTCCATACTGTTTATGTTACTAATTGATTAGAAATATGACATTTGGTACTCCTAGTTAAAAACTCTGGGTATTTTAGACCAGGAACAGGTGATAATTAAAAATGGCACACATGTGACCTCCGTGGCCTCAACGGAAAGAAATACGTGATTCCTTCCGCGGGGGCTGCGGGGTCAGTCGGGGCGGCTCACCCCGCGCCATACGTTTTTTTTATTATTTATAAAATTTTAATAAAAAAACACACTACTAGCTGAGTAATATAATCGAAATATTTACTTTATTTGGTCAACTTCAGCACAACCCTACCATAGTGGCGAAAATCGTAAAAAAATCCAAGTCTTTTGCCTTACGCGAGAACCAAGCCGACTAAATTGTTCTGCAGGGCCGCGCGGCTCACCTCGCTATCGTTTTTGCACGGTATCTGTACAGTGTGGCCTGTAAAAAAGTTTGAAGTCCGACCGGCCGAAGGCTCACCTATGACCTCCGTGGTCTGAACGGTACAGTACACGATCACTCACATGTGTCCCCAGCGGCTTGAATGGAACATCAGGATTTTTTGCATGGCGTTCAACGTGTTAATATACATACCTACCTAAGCCATAAAATTTTGCGCTACTACTTACCAAACTTAAGATTATATGAAGTCTCGTGATTACCTTAATTTTTATTGGTATTGTATAAATTACTTAACCAAATTTTATTGCAAAAACTCAAGTACAAAGATCAAAGGCTCTCTATTTATACAAATAACTTATTTAGCCCTCAGCTGAGCGCAGTATAAATAAACATCCTTATTAAAACTACTTTAAGTAGGTAGATACTTAAGTTTACGATCTACTTCTACTTGTGGTACAAAGACGGACTACAGATTAGATTACAGATTAGATTATTGCTATTAATAAATTTGTATAAAGTTCAATCTAGTTAATTCTCAACAATAAATATACATACTTACCTTTACAAGTAAATTTTAAACTTGGTAGTTTATGCATTCGGCTTTCCTGGGGCCTGTTGCATAACAAAGTACAACTAATATTACAACCGGAACTCTCGCTTTAGTTGTATTAACTAGAAAGGGAGTTCCGCTTGTAATATAAGTTGTACTTTGTTATGCAACAGGCCCCTGATTTTGTCAATTTTGAAACTTTTTAGAATTTTATACAATATTGGAATTTTTGAAGATATAACGTCTCAAAAATAGCTTAGTCTAAAATTAACATTAGCTCCAAACAGTTCTTAAAACTACCATACGCATTAACTCCGAACTGTTCAACTACCATTGTGACACTCGGCCTCGCCTCGTGTCACATAGGTACTAACTCACGAGCTAATGCTACTGCTCAATTAGTCCGCGCGCCGCACATACCTCCCGCGGTATTCAAAATTCCACCGAATAAAGGATAAGCTACAGCTTAGGCCGTGAGATATAGCGAGGTCTCGTTTTTTGCAAATGGTAGCCCAACTCAATACCCCGAGGGCTTTTTTCAGTTTTTCGATATCGTTTTTCGTTTTCGAGAAATCGCCGATGCAATGAGAGAAGACACCAAAAAATCACGTCATTTTTCGACATTCTTTGATATTTGAAAAAATTTAAAGTATTTTCCAAAATTGTTTTACGCCATATTGTAGCCCTTGTCGAATCGCATCTTTCGACACCCCAATCATCCACGTAGCTCTAAAATTCACGACACCAGGGCGATGTCGCACTTTTCCTTGAAATTGGTGCCCTACCAACGCGGTCGAAAAAACATTTTCAATGTTAAAAACACGATGGTTTGAATAACATCGTATTTTTATTTGTTCGTAGTACTTAGTAACAGTCCTGACGTATAACTGCTACAGATTTGCTAGTTCAATTGCGGGGTATGCCCATAACACAAACTTTGCTTACTTTGGTGTGAATTGCCCCGTAATAATGTATATTTTATTTATTTTACGGAATGCGTTCCATCGAGTTCGATTCGAATTTCTCCGGTTTTCTGAGTCCTTATCACTCACCATGTAAACCTCCCAAGGATTGCGGTAGCACTAACAGCCCGAGACCCAACAAAGCCTAATTGGTGTAAACACAGTATCAATGTGAGCGAAACAACTGACGGCCACAGTAATCGGTTCGGACGCCCACATGTCCGGACAAGAGCTTGGGTCGCCGCAGTTGACATGCTAAGAATAGTACGACTAACCGCATTTACTAACGAATCGTGCTCCATTGTAGAACTCATCTTCGCTTTCCATCAGGCTTGATTGTGGTCAAACACAAGCTTAGGTATACTTTACACCGTGTTTTTAGGGTTCCGTACCCAAAGGGTAAAAGCAGGACCCTTTTACTGAGGCTCTGCTGTCCGTCCGTCTGTCCGTCCGTCCGTCTGTCACCAGGCTGTATCTCATGAACCGTGATAGCTAGATAGTTGAAATTTACGCAGATGATGTATTTCGGTTGCCGCTATAACAACAAATATTTAAGGGGGCTCCCATACAACAGACGTGATTTTTTTGCTCGCTTTTGCTCGATATTGATAACTGCAACAGCTAGACGCTTGAAATATTCACAGAGTATTTAGTTATAAATATATGAAGGGTCCACGGAAAGAACATGTCTAAAATAGTCACCTTTTCTGAATATTGATATTTCAATCCCAAAATGTAGAGCCATACGTATGTACTACTCTCTGTTGACTGTACTCTGCGGTGCCTTACGTGGTGACTCTGACTGTGGTGAATTGGTGGCGAAACTGGTGCGCTTACATGTTCCGCTCCAGACTAAATTTCTTTTTAGGCCACGCCACAATTTGTTACTGGCGGTGCCGTCGGCGCGTACCGTTGCTCGCAGGCAGTCTCCGTTGGTTCGCGCGCTGTGCCTTCTTAATGGTCTTCTTGCATCAGCTCCAGAGTGTGACGTATTTGCTGATTGCTGGAATAGTGTATGCGATGAATGTCTGAGGTTCTGCGAGATGATGGATGCTCGCGTGTCCACTTGTATTTAAATGTGTTGTAACGTTAATTTATGTTATAATTTTATTTTATTTTCATTTCTCTTTTTTTTCATCTTTTTGTTAAATTTATTTACTAAATCTGTAAGTTTTTATAGTAGTTACTTAAGTTTTTAATATGTTTACGTTTCTCGGTGAATTGGTTTTACTGTAATGCCGGGCAAACAGTGTTCACAATAAATAATAATAATAAATAATAAATGTAGAGCTCGCAAAGTACTATAACTTACCACTGAATTAAAAATGGATATCGACGGTACTCTGACTAAACCTCGTGTATGAAATTTTACTAAATTAGAATAACCACTTTAGAGTTTTAGACACAAGGCTTAAAGTGGTTATTCCAAATTCATAAAATTTTATATACTGGGAGGTTGAGTCAGAGTAGATATCTGAAAACAATATATCTTTTTTTCACTTTTATAAGGAAATGGTTACCATAGTAATTGTTCGTGATGACTAACTTTCAAACCGCTATAACTCAGAAAGTTGCTTAGGTGACTAGACATGTTCTTTCCGTGGACCCTTCATATTCACTTTAAAAATAAATAATTAAATTAAAATAAAATAAATATTTAAGGGGGGCTCCCAAACAAAAACATGATTTTTTTTGCCGTTTTTATAGATAATGGTACGGAACCCTTCGTGCGGGAGTCCGGGGCACTTGGCCGGTTTTTTTATTTCCGTTAACTCCAAGGGATATTATTCAGGACAAATAGAGTTAATTTCTCGAGGTAACTAGTGAATTAACTCTTACTATTTTTGAGATATTCAATAATTAAATTTAATGGCGGAACCTATGCACAAGGTCCTACTATTATTTATCTTTTAAATTTCGTCAGTAAAGAGTTTTACATTCATAGCTATTCGCTACAAGGAGTTCGTTCGCCGTTAGACATTACATACTTTTTCTTCTGATTTTCTTGAACTTTGTCATAATTGACAATAACTTTTGTATGACTCTAAGGGACCTTTTGCACTGTAATATTGATTTTTTATGTATGAAAAACAAAAAATATTTTTTTTTTCGATTTTAACAAAAATCAATATACCAGATAGTTTCTGTTAATGTAGCGAGTAACGCGTCGAATTTAACGAAAAAAAAGACGGTGTATAAAAATACTTTTAAAACTTTTTTAAAATAGAAAAACATATACAAAACTCCATACGATCAAAGGTTTGGGTAATTCCAGTTTGTATCTATTAATACCAATAATAATAATAATAATCAAAGGACTTTTGATCGGAAAAGTGGTTCGTATCTTATCTCACTATCTATTTTAATCATACTCATTAAGGGAAAACCGGACATTAAAATTAAATACTTACCGAATTCCAATCCACATAAGACTTGCAGTTTAACACGTTCACTGCGTTACGGGAAGTAACTATTTGGTCGACTGTTTGATCAATTTACCAAAATATTTATTTCATAGTAGTGAAATTTGCATTCGCATTTTTCCCCAAATACTTTTTTTCTTACTATAGTTTTTTACTGAAGCTTACTTTCACAGTAGCGCTTTTTCCCCAATTTGAGTTGACACAGAAACGGTCACTTTGACAAAAAAATAAAGTTGGGTAAAACGCAATTGTTAAAATAAGCTTTAGTAAAAAACCATAGTGACAAAAAAAGTTTTTTTTTTTTTTTTTTTTTTATGTTAGATAGGCCAGACCAACGAACTAGTGGGTCACCTGATGTTAAATGAACACCACTGTCCATAGACACCCGCAGCGCTTTACACGATGCCAGTGCGTTGTCGGCCCTAAAGGAGAGGTAATAGGGGAAGGGGGAGAGGGAAGGGGTGAGGTATTGGGCCCCCGGCACTCTCACTGACCGTACGAAACGCAAGCAGGATTACTGCTGCTTCACGCCGGTGTTCTATGAGAGGGTGGTACTGCCCCGGACGAGCCGGCCCATTCGTGATGCAGCGGCTAGCTACAACATGGCTCTACCACTACAAACCACTATTTCGGAAAAAATGCGAATAGAAATTTTGCTACTAGGTAATAACGATTTTGGTAAATTGATCTAAACAGTCATTTGGTCGTACTTATTTATTAAGTCCCGCCATGTGCGGCAGTTGTTTTTTATGTTTTACTTCTGGTGCTAGGCTGGAAAAACTTGGTTCTTGTACAGGTACAAAAGAGATAACTATAATTCTGATATCCTTGCTTTATGTGTAATCAGTTTTACAAGAAAAAACATACGGGAAGTATTTTTGCGTGATGCACAGAAACATAATTATTTTCCTCTGTTCTATCTATCTTCAGCCATTGTACTTCCACTGCTGGATGTAGGCCTCCTTCATTTTGCGTGAACACTCGCGATCCTGGGCTTCCCTCATCCAGCCGTTGCCAGCTGTCCTCCTAAGGACATCAGTCCAACGTGTCCCAAACGTGGTCTCCACTCCAGAATACGTCAGTTTCCTCTGTTGCGGCACAGGAGCTATTTGACCTTCACCCCGTACCGCAGTGGCGGGAGCGCGTGCGGTGCTTCAGATTGCCCTAAATGCTGTGCAAAAGCACCTTTGCACGTTTCGTTTTGCATTATTTCGATGTCTTTTGACTAATATTTACTCTCATTTTGAAAAATACGGATTACTCACGTCTTAAAACGATTTTAGGGGCGCGCTCGTATCGTCTTACTGCCCTCTTATTTGATGGAGTATTAAAAATAAAGGGAGAATTTTTGTACCTACTTTTTAACATGGTAATTTTTTTATATTATTTGGTTGGTCGTGCATGTTGAATTGTTAATAAATATTACATAAATTTTTCATATTTTACGAGTGTATCTGTTCTATGCGGCACGGGAAGTAATTTTCCGTAAAATCATAGATTTTCAAAAATGCCTATATTTATAGAAATATCTCACAGAACACCGCGCAACGGCAGCTGAATACACACAAGGATGTAACCTATCGATTTCTTCAAAACTTTTGTACAGATAATGATTTTCCATGTCTCTAAAGACCTTAAAGTTACGGAAAATGAAGGTTCTAATCGTGGCACTATTAAAAATGGAAAATGGAAATGGAAATGTTTATAATGAAATAAGTGAAAGTCGGAAGTTTTTTAAATCTAAGCTGAAATGGTGTCAAAAAAGACAGGAACAGATTAAAAATGATATTTTGGCCTCGAGCCATTCAGCGAAGGATTTCAAAGGCTTCTGAAAAAATACCAATAAACAAAGTGTAAAGCCGAGAGTCGAGTCGAGCCGAGAGTGAGCGTTGGGGGCATGAATGACGGTAGGAATATCGATAATAAGTTTAGGGAATTATTTGCCGTGTCCTCCCAACGCGCATTTACACAGAATGATGTATTCGTTGCTGAGGCCACCGTGGGAGAAAGTACCATACTTTTTTCTGCGGAACAGGTAGACAAGGTCATCAAAAGTATGCAGAGGGGAAAGTCTCCGCGACACGATGGTCTCAGCATCGAGCATCTAAAATTTGCGGAGGTACACCTGTCTCGCATTTTGGCGATGTTTTTTACGTTGTGCTTGCGACATGCGTACTTACCTGAGCAGCTAATGAGAACTGTAGTTGTCCCACTTATTAAAAACAGGACAGGGGACATGTCAGATACGACGAATTACAGACCCATTTCAATAGCCACAGTAATCGCTAAGGTGCGTGACAGCCTGCTTAATGGTCATCTTAAGGAACACATTAAGCTTCAGGATGCTCAGTTCGGGTTTAGAGCTGGCTTATCTACTGAGAGTGCTATTCTGTGCCTTAATCAGACTGTCAGGTACTACAAGGATAGAAGCACGCTAGTCTACGCGTGCTAACTTGACTTGTCTAAAGCGTTTGACCTGGTGGTGTTTGATTTCTTGTGGGACAAACTTAATAAAACTACTGTGCCATCTGAGTGTGTTTCGTTACTAAAATACTGGTACGCCAATCAGGTCAATCAGGTGAGATGGACTGGGCAATGGTTTGACCAGTATAAACTGGAATGTGGCGTGAGACTTGTGGACTGACGTCTCCTGTCCTCTTTAACCTATATATAAATTAGTTGATTGGGGAGCTGAGCAGCATGCATGTTGGATGCCATGTCGACAACGTGTGTGTAAAAAACATTTGCTATGCTGATGACATGGTGCTGCTTGGACCTTCGATCAATTCTATTAGGAAAATGGTTGTAAGATGTGAGAGTTACGCTGAGCGACATGCCCTTAAGTACAATGCAATCAAGAGTGAGATGATGGTTTTTAAAGCACGTAAATACAACCCACGCAGTGTACCTACGGTCATGTTGAACGGAGTCGTTCCAAGCTAGTCAGTAAGTTTAAATATCTGGGTCATATAATCACAGAAGACCTTGATGATGCCCTGGATTTTGAAAGGGAGAGAATGGCCTTAGCGGTAAAGGGCAACATGCTAATCCGTAGATTTGCACGATGTACAAGAAGTCTTTCTATTCGTGCAGTTTATGGGTGACGCATACGAAGCACGTCTATAACTCGTTACGCGTCCAGTTCAACAATGTCTTCAGGATGCTGTGGAAATTGCCTCGTCACTGCAGTGCGTCAGGCATGTTTGCCGAGGCGCGCACAGATGGCTTCCATGCCATCAGACGCAAGAGGGTCGCCTTGCTGCTGAGACGAGTGAGGGGCAGTAGAAACGGTATCTTGGAGATGGTGGCTGGACGTCTAGACTGCCCTATATTAAGGCACTGCGTTGGTATTGTGACGGGGAGGGCAAAATAATGTACGGGTTTTGTCTTGCGCGTTACAGTGCCGACTGAATTGAATCAGTGCTTGATAATATTGATATATTTTGCTGGTTCTCTTTTCTTTCTTTCTGTTTATATGTGTCTAAATGTTACTAATACCTAGTTCATAAGTTCAGTGGCGTAGCTACCGTGCAAGCGGGGCAGTGCACCGGGGCCTCCAAGCTCAGGGGGCCCCTCGGACTCTGACTTACAAACTATAAAGGCGGACCTATGAGAAATGCGGCTATGAAACGCTACTAGTGAATTTACAAACGCGCGAGTCTAGTGAATTTAAAGTGCATTCATCCTTACTTGTCTTATCATGTAAACAAACACGGGTTGGGGCCCTAGTTTATTTTTTGCCCCAGGGCCTTTGGTTAACTAGCTACGCCACTGCATAAGTTTTATACTAACACAATATGGAATTCATCGATTGAGTCTGAAATAAACGATTTTTTTTTATTTTTTTTTAATATTGCTACGGGAAATATTTAATAATAATAATAAGAAGAAAGCTTTATTTTAGTGATTACGCAGGGAACGTGTTAAACAGATAATATCGATGTATTTAAACGGATGTGCCGTATCAATTTTGGAATTAAGTATTGAAACATGAGGGTGGTGATAGTTCTGAGCGTATTGGCTGTGGTGGGGGCGGGGCCGGCGCCTGCGACGGTGGACACGTTCAGGTATAAACCTTCGCTTTCGCCTGATTCCGTTTTGCGATGTTAGCTTTTATGGTTTCGTACCCAAAGGGTAAAAACGGGACCCTTTTACTAAGACTCCACGACTGTCTGTCTGTCACCAGGCTGTATCTCATGAACCGTGATAGCTAGACAGTTAAATCTTCACCAGTTATGTATTACTGTGGCAGCTATAACAAAAAAAATACTAAAAATAAAATATAGAGGTATGTAGTTGAAAATAAAGGGTGTCGTCATTGATACAAGAAACGTATTCTTTTCAGCGTTTTTAATTCGATTCGGTTTTTAGTAGTGGTAGAGCCATGTTGTAGCTAGCCGCTGCATCACGAATGGGCCGGCTCGTCCGCGGCAGTACCACGCTCTCACAGAACACCGGCGTGAAGCAGCAGTAATCCTGCTTGCGTTTCGTACGGTCAGTGAGAGTGCCGGGGGCCCAATACCTCACCCCTTCCCTCTCCCCTCCCTCTCCCCCTTCCCCTATTCCCTCTCCTTTAGGGCCGACAACGCACTGGCATCGTGTAAAGCGCTGCGGGTGTCTATGTACAGTGGTGTTCATTTAACATCCATTAGTAGTTATGGCAAATATATTAGGGATACTGATATTTATAGTATACATATTTCGGACAAATGAGTTTTAGGGCAATCATTACATTATGGAAAATGATTGTTATGGCAATTGATCGTTAGGGCTAATGCCCATTAGGACAAAACAGTTCGGGCAAGTGATTTTAGGACAAACGATGTTAGGGATCGCGAGGGAGACCCATCTCGAATCGCCGTGGAAAAAATTGCATGGCAAGAAAAAAAAACACTATGAAAACGGATAAAATAAAATCATGACACAAAATCATCGGCAGTTACAAAACCTTCATAATC
Organism: Archips xylosteana; assembly: GCA_947563465.1. Classification (NCBI taxonomy): domain Eukaryota; kingdom Metazoa; phylum Arthropoda; class Insecta; order Lepidoptera; family Tortricidae; genus Archips; species Archips xylosteana. Next base: position 16,815,648 of record OX387361.1, on the reverse strand, counting down.
TGTAAAGCGATACAGGAACTTAGTATCGAAAAAACCTACATAGCTCCTAACGTCAACTCAAACTACCTTTATGCAGCGATAACTTTCTTCAAACAAAGATTAGGGACTACCTGCCATAGTAAAAGTTTTAGCTATCCAGTGACAAATCACTTGTCCTTATTGGTCATATAGTCCAATTTGCCGACCCTATTTTGTGTTATGCAATGATGGACAAACCGACAAAACTCAGAACTGCCGACTACAAGCACGCGTGCTCGTTGCATATTGTTCCTTTTCTGTAACGGACTGATTTTAATACAACCCGATGAATGTATTTAAATCTGAGCGTCTGATTTCAAGGTACCATGAGCTGGTGGGGATCCCACGCGCCACTGCCATCAGAGCTGCAGAAGAGGCAGAATTGTCACCAGCTTCTGGCAGAATCCTCAACGGCAGGCCAGCTACTCTTGGTCAATTTCCATTCTTCGTAAGTATATTAATGTATTTTAAATTTCTAGTCTCAAGCATGGCATAAAATTTAACAGAAAAATAAGGGGTAGGTATAAAAACAGGGACTAAGTATAAAATTAACATAACTAAAACTAACTTTAAATAGCTAAACAGAAATTAAAAACTAAAAATTATTATCTAAATTTGGACCCAGGGGTAGGTAATCAAATTTTAATTGTAAATTTAAATCCCTCATTCCCATCTGTACCATTGATCAGTATCATTAAGGGTAGTATTGGGAACTTTTGTCCCACTAGTACCATTAATGGTACTACTGGGAATTGTTGTATGTTAATATTCTTCCCAGTAGTACCATCATCTATTGTTATCAGCATTGCAATGCTGGCATGGTTCCCAAAATTTACCAGGACTATCACTAACTAACACCCTTTTCAATAACAACGATGCGGTCGGACGGTAATAAATAACTGGCCACTTGAAATACTATAATTGTAATGCAAACTACTTGATAATATCTATGAGTATCTAGTTATTTAATACCTATTTAAAGAGAGGCATATATTTAGAAGTATACATTACAGAGTTTTAATTTGTTTTTCCGTATTTATTTCAATTAAGTAACTAAACTCGGTTGCATTGCAACACTTGTATCGTGTACAACGGTACTAATGGGAAAAAAATCTAGTAGTACCATTACTGGTACTAAGCAATGGTACAGCTGGGAAAGAGGGAATTTAAATACCACAAACTTTAATTTCAGCCTATTGTTTTATTGTCTTTAGGGTGGTCTAGTAATCAACATGTCCGACGGCCGCACTTCATCCTGTGGTTCCTCCCTCGTTACCAACACCAAGCTGATAACCGCAGCCCACTGTTGGGTTGACTCTTGGAGCCAGGCCAGGGGCTACACCGTCGTTCTTGGCTCCATCCGGCTATTCACTGGGGGCACTAGGATATACACGACTAACGTGGTCATCCATCAAGGATGGTTGGTTCGGCCGTCGCCCAGGCATGACATTGCTATCATCACAATAACACGCGTGACGTTTTCGAGTAAGTATCTGAGGGGTTACTACTATACTTGAAATTCGAAGTTCTTATCGTGCCGTCAGTTTCATTCTTATGTTTAGTATTATTAAAGTGAACAGAACGGAATTTAGCTACTGATTAAACTCTCTTAAGGCCTTTCTATCAGCTTACCTATTTTGGAGTTAAATACTTCCGTGGATTCACCCCCTTGCAAAATCCTTTTATTCCCTGACAACATCGTTTCTGTTCCAGACACCATCCGGCCCATAAACTTAGCATCCGGATCTAACACCTTCGCCGGACAAACTGCGCAAGCGATTGGCGTGGGGATGACCAGTAACTGTAAGAGTGCACTTTCATAAAGAGAGCAGAATCGATCAATCACATTAATTGAATTCCACGAGGATCCATTGTCGCAGCAAAACGGGGCGGGGTTTCGACTAAACGTGATTTGATTCTGCATGTCTTCAGTCCAAACCGCTTTTACTTATAGGACAGGACAAGATGATTTATAGAACCTTGAAGTTTATGGTCTAATGTGTGTGTTACACGGCAGGAGCGGGATAAATAGACGAAGGCCGGAAAGGAGGGTACAAAACGAAAGAAAAATCATACTATTTTTTCCGTTCTCCGCCATTTAGAAATATTTTTCTGATTTGCATGTATGTGTAAGTATGTGAATCTGCTCACAAAATATTACGAGAATTAGTTGCAAAATGTGATCTGTAGAGGGCAGACAGCCGGACATATCAAAAATTCATATCTTAGGATTGTTTAATTACCTACACTAAAGTTGTTCGCAAGTATTTAGTATTAACTACTTGCTAAATGTGGCTGATTTTACTTGGCCGAATAAATTAATCTTGAATCATACGAAAGAATCTTTGCACAAGTTGAAGTTCAGCTCTCTCGGTCATTAAACATATGATTTCATCTTCATAGACTTAGCAAATTTGAAGCAAATTGGCAATAACTAACATGTAATTCCATAAAGTTTCCGTTTTAAAATCATCATCATCATCATCACCCTATGTTCGTCCACTGCTGAACATAGGCCTCTCCCATGGCACGCCACTGAGCCACGCGGCGGACACGACGTACAAATACGCGTTCTTGAATCTACATAAGCACGACGACGTCTGTACACGCGTACGCCTACATACATCGCGCGCGCACTCTTCTGGTTTCTGGCGGTTTCCGGCTATCTGCGCCTTGAGGGGTGGGGTAATTCGAATCGGTGCGGGGCGGACCGTTTCCATTCTGTACGTCAGTACTATTATATATTCTGTGACTGAGCACGATCTTCGGCCACTCACATCCAGCTCTTACCAGCCGCCTTGCGAAGATCATCGCTCCACCGAGTCTGAGGACGTCCTACGCTACGTTTGCCGATCCGTGGTCTCCACTCAAGAACTCGTCTACCCCAACGGTTATCGGTTCTTCGGGTTATATGGCCGGTCCATTGCCACTTCAGCGGGCTAATGCGGTGGGCTATGTCGATAACTTTGGTTCTCTGTCGGATCACTTCGTTACGAATTCGATCTTTTAGAGAAACTCCGAGCATAGCCCTTTCCATAGCACGTTGAGCAACCTTAAATTTGTGGACCAGCCCTACCATGAGTGTCCATATTTCGGCACCGTATGTCAGGACGGGTAGGACGCACTGATTGAAGACTTTCGTCTTTAAACTACAAAAAAAGTTTTTAAAATACATTAGCGTAAAAATAGTTAAATTTAAATAGTATTTATTTTATTTTCAGCTGCACCAGTGGGCGCCCACACCTTCCTGGCGTGGGTGTCTCTCCCCATCATCACCAACAGCCAATGCGCAGTCACGTACCCTAACTTCGTGGATAATTTCATAGTGTGCACTGCCAGCGTCAACGGTGGCAACACCTGCACTGGGGACTCCGGTGGCCCTGTCGTTGTCGGCAATACACTGGTAAGTTTGGGCTTAGAATCAATACGTATAAAAACGTGACTGACTGACAGACATTGAAATTGATTGAAGACCGAAGAGTATAAAATAAATATATAAATATAAGTATAAAAATTTGTAATTAAGTAGTATTTATTTTCATTACTTTCTTTAACGTTTAAATATCTAAATAGGTAAGCAATGTTAGGTGTCATCCTGCGGGACAGGCTTAGCCTAGTGTAGGTGACACGGGTAACCACTATTTGTATAAAAATTAAGTACGGTGAAACTGTTCCCTGTGCAAAACTTAAATTATGGAATTTGTAATATCACTGTTTTCATTTTTTTTTTATAACTTGTCGGATATTCTTGGGCCGTTGTTATTCTCTCGTTACGTAAATTCTTTAAGTTGGGGGTTAGTCTTTAAATCATTTTTAGTCTGTCACCAGGTTGTATCTCGGGAACCGTGATAGCTAGAGGAATGAAATTTTCACAGATGATGTAGTTCGGTTGCCGCTATAACAGCAAATACCAAAAACTAGAATAAAATAAATATTTAAGGGGGCTCCCATACAACAAACGTGATTTTTATGCCGTTTTTATAGATAATGGTACGGATCTCTCCGTGCGCGAGTCCGACTGGTACTTGGCCGGTTTTTTCTTTTTATTGTTAGTTATTCTATGTCTTCTACTCCTGCGCAGGTGGGCGTGGTGTCCTTCGGCAGCACTGGCGGCTGCGAGGCCTTGCAGCCAGCAGGGCACACCAGGATCTCTGCTTACCGCGACTGGATCAATGCACGACTATAAACAAATATAAATAAATACCGGTAAACTGGGGTAACTTTAGGAAATTTTGGGGCTACTTTGAGTCTTTGATAGATTTAAAATGGTTATAAACACGAAAATATTCATAGCTCGATTGAGCAAATGACGTAAAAAGTTAGGTAATTTATCAAGGTAGTTATTTCACTGCCACAGATGGTCTAAAAAAATAAGGACACGGCGTAAAAACTGTTTTCCAAAGTAGCCCCTGCATTTGAAAGTAACCCCGTAGTTTACGGTAGGTACTACTAATAATCACGTTTTGTTAAATTTTTATTTCAAGTCACTTATTATTTGTTGGGGAAACCATTCACACAAGATATACTATATAATAATAATAATTATTATATAATATCCAATATGTATTAACTAACTAACATTGTTATAAGTAAAACACTAATAATATATGGATCCTTATTGTCTGAATGAATAAATTATTAATATTATTATTATAATTTTTTCCGATCACGGGCCCATGGGGACCCGGTCATTTGAAAGGCATTCATGGGGCCGAAGCCAACATGAAGAGGCCTTTGGTACCATATAATATAAATGAGATAGGCGCAACTACGGAGGTCTATCCCCTAATACATCATGGGGATGTGCTAGCGGACAGTCCTCCACAGTTGCCAATCTATTGCCAGGTAGGAAGCGACATGGAATTGGCTATGGGGTTGGGATGTTGTGGACTGGATTACCGGGCTATGGAGTGAGATAACGGACACCTACCATTTCAATATCTCATAAACTGAACTTTTGGTAGGCGGTGACTCGCCATTCACTAAATGGGCCCCTCAAACTATTGCCCGCTCGGGGCAACGAGGCGGCAACATTGGTGTGAACGGCTAAGGATGGAGAGGTGTCCCTGGACTTTAAACTTCAAAATGCCAACTCGCCACTTACGGCCAAACACATCCATCCTTCGAGCATTTAGCTCTTGCGCTCCACTCTAGGCGGCCAACAAAGGCAAACTAGAGGCGGGGTGGGTGTGTAACTGTGTGTGAGTGTGTGTATAAGCGCATGTGTGTATGTGTACCCCTGGAGGTCTCGGGTTCGTGGTGTCGCTACGCACCAACAGCTCGCCACAAGCCGCCCTGCGATGTTATTATAATTATTATTACTATAAATAATGATTTCTTAAAAAAAAAACTAAAAAAAAGGTTAACTAAGTTTTTGTTAGAAATTTCATTTTCAATGCTAGCTTTTTCGCTGACTGTTCTTTTTGTTGACTGTACTTGCATTGTCATCCAACCTACATAAGTATACCAAATTTCAAGTAAATCTGACCAGTGGAAGTGGGTCAAATTCAACTTCTAAGATTTGACCCGTACATACATAACATACATTGCAAGTTAATAAAAACTTTATAAAAGTTAATTAAATTAATGTAAACCTGAAACTAGTAAATTTTGCGCATTTGAAAAGGCTCGGATCGCCGGCCCTGGGGGGGTTACTACGAAATTCGAAGTTCGAAGTTCGGATCGTGTGGTCCCTCTCACTCTCGTAATAAATACCATTAGCGTGAGCGGAACGGCATGAAACGAAGTTCGAATTTCGCGCTTCGTAGTATAGGGCCTGTGCTTGAGAGACTGTAGCTCACTAGGCTACCATAACTTATACTTCATTTAATTTAGAATTTTAAAACCACAACATCATTATAATATTACGGCTCGTCAACTATTTCTTACCTAGCAAATAGTACAGTACAATACTCTGGGAGCCGCAAAATAAAATTGTTTTAATGTCACTTTATTTGCGTGTCGTCAATTGTTACTCTAGTACAAATTGTAAAGAGATTACAGTTCACGGGCCGCAATATAATGTTGTTGTGGTTTATAATTCTAAATTAAATGGAGTATAAGTATATTGGTGTCATATCTTTCTGTCTAAACTCTGTGTACTGCGCCGCACCCATATGCATCGGTGGGTTTTCGTCTGGCCGCAACTTGTCTGTTCGGCCGATGAGCACGAATACGAAAGCAATGGACGGTGCGCAACAGTGAGGGTTTTCTATGAGAGGCTATTTGGCGCTAGTATCGTCAGGTCCGTTTGACAACTTTGACATTTGTCGTATGGGTGTAACGTCAAATAGACCTTACGATACTAACGCCATCTAGCGATATTCCACCTGTCAGAAAACCCTCGTTGCTAACATAGCTGTGAGCTTGTGTCCAGGGGGGCTACTCCGAAATTCGAAAATCGAAGTTCATATCGCATCGTCTTGCTCGCTCTTGTATTAAATACTATTAGCGTGAGAGGAATGGCACGATACGAAGTTCGAATTTTGCACTTCGTAGTATAGGGCCTGCTTACACGGAGTTTTGGGAGAAATGACAGTAGTAAGCTCCAAAAGCACAGACAGCGGAGGCGCGGCTGTGCGGTGGCGGTGACGGTTGTAATGTTCTAACTTGTATGAGCGAGTTCGCAGTATAGTACCGTACAACCGTTAATACAAATACAAATACGTTTATTGCCAGAACAAAGGAAATACAATAGGTCTTAGTGGTACAGGATGTTCTTATGTTCTACCCTATCTAGGCGTGCAATATTGAATTATTATTATAGAGACAAGATGCCAAATATTATTCTTTCTATTTGGTTCGAATCCCAGCCCCAGGATTTATTTTTTGGGTATTTTTAATTTGTTAAGTTACTTCAAAATTAAATATAAAAATCACGAAGTAAAATTTCTGGAGTTGGGTAGTGGTCCATCTTTTGGAAACAGCGCCGTGTTGCGGTCTTGGTGAGCAGTATTAAAATACAGGGTTTTCCAAACTATGGGTCGCGAGCTAATATTGAGAGGGTCCTGCCTGTAGAATGACTCACCCACCGGTCGAGCCAGCGGATAACTTTTTTGATATAGTTATTTAACAGATTCCTTGTCCCGAAGCAATGTGCCGCGTTCTTTCGATACGCCCCCATAGTAACACTGACATTAAACGCTCATAGAGTCATGAGCCACATGTGCCTCATGGACGTACCAGTAAAGTCACACATGAGGCGCATGTGTCTCATGGGACAGGGAACCTGTTTAAGTAGGTACGTAATACTTACATTTTTAGGGTTCCGTACCTCAAAAGGAAAAAACGTAACCTTTATAGGATCACTTTGTTGTCCGTCCGTCCGTGTGTCCGTCCGTCCGTCTGTCTGTCAAGACCCTTTTTCTCAGGAACGCGTGGAGGTATCAAGCTGAAATTTATATCAAATACTCAAGTCTACTGTCCCTTGGAGCTGTGAAAAAATCAAACATCTAAGCCAACGCAATTAAAAGATACAGCCGTTTATGACGCAAATTTCCGCATATTTTCGAAACTCGCAAGGGAATCAAAACCTACAGGGTACTTCCCGTGAACTCAGAATCTTGAAATTTGGTACAAAGCAAGGCCTTATAGCACAGATAAAGGAAAAATTGCGAAAAGCATAAATTTTTTTGTCTGTCTGTCTATATCAGTTACCAATCTACAATGATCCCACACTGCGCACATTTTGCTTAGGAGCAGGGGTCTGCTAAGACTGGATGTTCATAGATACATATAAATTTTTATGAAACCCTCGGTGCGCGAGTCCGACTCGCACTTGGCCGGTTTTTTTTCATTAAAACTTTCTTTGCTATTTGAAGAGTACTTTATTCATACTGGTAATGGTTAAATTTCCTAGAGGTGGGTCCTGAGTCCTGAGTTTGTAAACTTGTATTAGATGAGTCGCAGCCTAGACATCTTTGGGAACCACTGCTCTATAGAATGTAGGTTATGTTGTGACGTGCATTTTAGATAGATGGCGCTTGGCAACAAAAGAACTCGGTTGATTTGATTTTTAAACTTTTTCCTTTACTTATTTTCATTGTGAGTCTTTGCTTTTAGCCTAATTTCATAGCTACAGAAAGCACTCAGAACAAACATTTCGAATTTGATTTTCAAAGTTCTACCTCGTCACCATAATATAGTATCGCAACAGTATCGGTATTGTATCGCTGTATGGTATACAACGATGCCGATGCCGATGACGTGATTCAAAACGCGGTAATTAATGCCGAAGCTGCCCCGCCCTGACTTTGATAAATTGCAAACTGATACGAACGTCCTGTAAAAGAGTGATGTGGATACGACATTATGGAGAATTTAGGTTTTCATTTTACTTCTCTTGAACGTGTCAGTCAGAGCTTGAATTCGGTACCAAATAACTACAAAAAATATTTTTTTAAAAACTCCCATCCCTATTTAAGTCACACCTATGTATGAAAAAATATGTAATGAGGCATTTTACGGCGGCCATCTCGATTCCCCATCGATTCATCTAGGTTCCAAACTCTCGGCTGAGACTCTTCGGTTGATGGCAGAAAGACGGGAAGCTACTCAGGCCACTTCGTTAGAGAGGTCGGAACTAAACAAGCGGATTGCGAAAATGATACGGCGTGACCTTCGGAGCTTCAACACACGTCTCATTAAAGAGGCAATAGAGCGGAACCGAGGGTCCAAAGTATTCACTCAGCAGCTTGGAAGGAGCCACCTGACGAAGCTTAAAACTCACGATGGTCGAACCGTTATGTCGAAGCCGGAGATTTTTGCGGAGATCGAGGATTTCTATGGCCGACTATACGCTGCACATGCCCCTTGCCCCCAGCGGGAACACCACGATTCGAGAGCCACCCTAACCCGTCACTACACCGACTAACTGCCAGAGATCAGCCAAGACGAGATCGTGCTGGCTCTGAGACAGCTTAAGAATGGAAAAGCCCCCGGTGAAGATGGAATTACATCAGAGTTGCTGAAGGCAGGAGGAGCTCCCCTCATACAGGAGCTGCAGAGCCTTTTCAACTCCGCTCTTCACTGCGGGAGAACTCCAAAGGCGTGGAACGAGAGCTTGGTTGTTCTGTTTTTTAAGAAGGGAGACAAAACCCTTCTTAAAAATTACAGACCTATCTCGCTCTTAAGCCATGTATATAAGCTGTTCTCTAGAGTTATTACGAATCGTCTCGCCAGGAAACTTGACGAGTTTCAGCCACCGGAACAGGCCGGGTTTCGAGGAGGATTTGGCACCATGGACCACATACACACAGTACGGCAGATTATACAGAAGTCCGAAGAGTATAATCAGCCTCTATGTCTGGCATTTGTGGACTATGAGAAGGCTTTTGACTCTGTTGAAACCTGGGCTGTCCTGGAGTCCTTACAGCGATGCCAAGTTGACTATCGTTATATCGAAGTGTTGAGATGTCTGTACGAAGCCGCCACAATGAGTTTCCAAGTACAGGATCAGAAGTCTAAACCCATCCAACTGCGCAGAGGAGTGAGACAAGGCGATGTCATATCACCGAAATTGTTCTCAAGCGCGTTGGAGGATATGTTTAAGACGCTGAACTGGAAAGGTATGGGCATAAACATAAACGGCGAGTACATCTCACACTTACGATTCGCAGATGACATAGTCTTAATGGCGGAGTCGTTGGAGGAGCTGAAACAAATGTTGGACGACCTAGCATCAGCCTCACGTCGGATAGGCCTCGGTATGAATGTGGATAAGACCAAAGTTATGGTCAATGACCGCATTGAGAATTGGCCATCTTGGATTTGAAATGTATCACTAGTCAAGCCCTTTCATTTGATACACATATTGATGAGGCTGTGAAAAAATATGTTATCCGCCATTTTGTGGCGGCGGCCATCTTAGGCACGTCAGACTTAGTATACATAATAGGTATCCCTTTAGTATTGGTTATTTTCGTAGTTTCAAGCACAAGCGCCGAAACTACCAGTACTAAAGCAGTAGGTACCTATATGACGGTATATGGGTAGCGATACATGCATGTACACATACATTAATACGAACTTACAAACACGGACGCACGCAGAAGCGGACGCACAACGCATGGACAAATAAAGTGAGTATAGTCCGTTTTGGTTTACCATTCAGACCTACTAATAGGACTAAACGGACGAAATAATCCATTTAGCCCTACTACTTCAGGCACGAATAGGACTAAATGGATTATGAAATAGGACTGGTTAGATATTTTTTACACATTAAGGGTGCCTGTCCACCAGAGATGTGCTACGCTACGTTGCTATGGATGTGTCTGATATCCACCAATCATGTTCATTGGTCCACATAGCATGGCACTGGTGGATACGGGTTCAACTAAGCTATGATTTAAATATGGAAAGATGCGTGTCCTAGATGCGTGCTATGGATGCGTGCAATGGATGCGTACTATGGATGGTCGCGAGTCGTGTAGCAATGTCCCCCCTCACCGCGCTGCCGCTCCGCGCGCCCCTGTCGATACATCGCATAGCTCGAGCTGCGCATCTTCTTCGCACAGCTGCCTCGCGGCTGCTCATCTACATAGCGCATCTTCCTCGCACAGCTACATAGCTTAGCATTGGTGGAAACGGTCACACAGTTTCGTAGCGTAGCTTTCACATCTTCGCAGCATATATAGCACCCTAATAGGTAGGTTGGGTTCGTTTGGTAGGTATCTTCAGATGACCGAAGGGCAGACCGCCCAGGAACAAGAGCCCCGCAGGCCCCGTCGACATAACGGCGAGGGTTGCCTAATGGAGTCATTCCGTTTAGCTCTACTAATGGAACTAAACGGATAATTTTTGTCCGTTAAGTCCTTTTAGTAGGACTAATCAGAATTTTCTGTCCACTTATTACTACTGAATGGTAGACCAAAACGGACTAAATCATAGTGTTGTGGCCACTGCCCATATTTAATACTAGCTTTTGCCCGCGACTCCGTCCGCGTGGAATTAGTAATTTGGGCAGCTTATTTTTTTATCCAATTTGCTTTTTCATCAATTATGGCTCTCCTCAGTTCCTCGATATAAAAAAAATACCCCCCCCCCCCCGCACACCCGCGTTCACATTCACCACCGTACTCCCAGCGTGATGTGATGATATATATAGCCTATAGTCGTCCTCGATAAATGGGCTATCTAACACTGAAAGTATCGTATCTTTCTTATTTGTCAACCGATTCAAATGAAACAAACACTAAATGTTAATCCAAGAAAATACCAACATATCAGTGTAAACCGCATCCTTCTAGGTTAAGCCGTTTCTGAGATTAGCGCGCACAAACGCACAGACAAACAGACAATAATTCTAAACATCATTGTTTTGGGTTCTATTGCGCTAGCCCTAGTGACAGTTTTTCTCAAATATCTTCAATGTACAGACACCGACTTGTTACAGATTTATTATATATATAGATTTATCAACAACTCAAGATGAGTCACCAATCTGTTGTTGGTCTTTAAAGGAACCCTTTTTTTATAGCCCCGATGTCATAATTGTCAGGAAAATAAAAAATAGCCGTTTATTTAAATTCAATGAGTCTCATCCACACAACAAAACTAATTGCGTTCGCGTCGCAACAAGCAGATTAAGCCGGGAGATGTTGCCATGCCATCCATGTTAACCTGCGAGTTAAAAATGCAGTAACTAGTTAGCTGAGGACTATGTACACTGTTCTGGAATTTTATTAGAGACTAGGTTGTACACACGGCTTTGCCCCAATGAAGAATCCTACTAATACCATGTTATATGTTACTCAAATCATCATCATCACCATCATCATAATCATCATCATCATCATTTCAGCCGTATATTATAACCGTTTTATGGACTCTGTCTGAAAGAAAGTATTTTGAGTTTGAATTACGGATTAACTTTAAGACACCTTGTATTATAATTGCATCAAATTAAAATAAAATCGGCCAAGTACGAGTCGGACTCGCGCACCGAGGGCAAGTTTGTAGGTACCTATGTCAAAATATACGCTGTAAATACCCGTATCTATTACAATCCAGTATTAGCAGAGCCCTATTTTTAAGTAAAATGTACCCAGTGTGAGATAAAATAATAAATAATAAATAAATATTAGGGGAGAATCTTACACAAATCGACCTAGTCCCAAACTAAGCAAAGCTTGTACTATGGGTACTAGACGACGATAAACATACTTAAATAGATAAATAAATACTTAAATACATAGAAAACATCCATAACTCAGGAACAAATGGGCCATTCTACTTTTCGTTGACCAGTAATTTTTTGTACTGTGCTCTTCAAATATTTTTTTTACAAAAATGGTAAAGTGCTCGGTTTAAATCATTTAAGATTTAAATAGGCACATAATTAAGCTTACATTTAAAATTATCACTACGTATAAAAAGTAATCATTATTATCTATAAAGTAGGTAACGCAGTGGACATGCATGTCCCCGCCATTTGTATGGAAATTGATGTATTTTCCGCTGAGTTACCAATTTTTTCCACTAAATTTCTTTGAATTTAAAGTTTTATTGCTTTAAAACATTAAATTTAGGTGTTTCAGTTTGTATATAAGTTATTTACACTTGAAAAAAATCACCAGGTATGCCTTATATTTCACAAAAGATTAATGGTTACTTAAAAGTAGAATGGCCCAATATATTCGTGCTCATCACGCAAATAAATGCCCTTACCGGGATTTGAACCCAGGACCTCTTGCTTCGTAGGCAGGGTCACTACCAACTAGGCTAAAGCGGTCGTTAGATCAATTTATATTGGTTTTTTGGGACCCCCTTAATGCCTAATTTAACTATATTTTTATTATTTGTTATTATAGCGGCCACAATAAAACATAATCAGTGATAATTTCAAGTGTCTTATTAACGCCATTATAAAGATCGAGTTAAAAACGCTGAAAAAATACGTTTCTTGTATGACGACTCTCTTTGATTTTTAATTTTGTTTTGTTTTTAGTATTTGTTGTTATATACAGTACTTAGTTAGTTTTTAGTATTTGTTGTTAGACAGACAGACGGACACTACGGACAGTGGAGTCTCAGTAATAGGGTCTCGTTTTTTCCTTTGGCAACGGAACCCTACAAAAATCATGATAGCCTAGTTTAATCTAGCCTTTTTAGTAGAGGATTATGGGTTCGAATCCGTGCTCGCTCTAAAATATTAATTAAAGTACATATAAGCTAGAGACAATGGTGATTAAATTTATGTTGTCTGTCCGTCTGTCACCAGGCTAGACAGTTGAAATTTTTACAGATGATCTATTTCTGTTGCGGATATAACAACAAATACTGAAAAACAGAATAAAATAAATATTTAAGGGGGCTTCCATGTAACAAACCCTTCGTGCGCGAGTCCGATTTGCTCTTGGCCTGGCTGGGTTTTTTCAAATACCTATTTTAACGACGGAAGAAACAACAACAAAATGACAAACAAGAACAAACTGCAAAAAACAAGGTCCTCCAGAAAACAGAACCGTTGAAAGTTGGTAAACAAATTTCACAGTACACCTCAATTTCTTCGTAGCGTGAGTTGCGGGAGTTTCCTCACAATTGTTTACTTACCCTAGTTTAATTAGGACCTTGTCCTCCGGGACGGGAAACTGGGGCGACGCGGTACACGAAACGACGATTCCAATTCTACGAATCTATTCTCTATGCTCTACGATTTGTGTATCTACTAGTCAACTTTTCGTTCGTTTTTTCCATGTACTTGCTAGGGCTCCGTACCCAAAGCATAAAAACGGGACCTTATTACTGAGGCTCCGTTGTCCTTCCGTCTGTCCGTCTGTCCGTCTCTCATCAGGCTGTATCTCATTAATCGTGCTAGCTAGACAGTTGAAATTTTCACAGATGATGTATTTCGGTTGCCGCTATAACAACAAATACTAAAAACCAGAATAAAATAAATATTAAAGGGGGCTTCCATATAACAAACCCTTCGTGCGCATCAAACTCATTGTTACTATGGAGACGTGTCGAAAGAACGCCCCACATTGCTTCGGGACAGGGAATCTGTTAAACATTTTGTATTAGTATCTTAACTAGCTGTTGCCTGCGACTCTATTTGCAAAGAATTCGTTTGCTATTCCTCGGAAATTAATCAATTTTACGGAATAAAAATTACCGTAATGTTAATCCAGGTTATCTTATCTGTGTGCCCATCAGAATGGCTTATTCTATTATGCTCCCACTCTCATGATCCCAGTGGGATCATATAAAACTTTTGAGTTCATTAAGCTCCCACTCCCACATTTGTGGGATTCAAAACTCGGAGGGTTTTATTCCATTTTGACCCTAGCTACATAGGATTGTTCCATCACGTCACATCATTACTTCCGGGTGTGTGGGATTATAATGGTACGATGAGTGTTCACTGCGCCCTAGTGGGAGCTTAATCAACTCAAAAGTTTTGTATGATCCCAATGGGATCATGAGAGTGGGAGCATAATGGAATAAGCCATCAGAATCCGTCGAATCATTTAAGCATGAAAAAATAACAAAACCTACTCATCCATCCATACAAACTTTCACGTTTATATATAATATTAACTACCTTTTTCAAATCGGAGCAGTAGTTCCTGAGATTAGCGCCTATAGAAGTTTTACTTCAAAAACCCCCGATTTTGAAACATTCTTCCGCTCCGCTCCTATTGGTCTTAGCGTGACAATATATAGCCTGTAGCCTTTCTCGATAAATGGGCTATCTAACACTGAAAGAATTTTTCGAATCAGAGCAGTGTAGTTCCTGAGATTAGCGCGTTCAAACAAACAAACAAACAAACTCTTCAGCTTTATAATATTAGTATAGATAGGATAACTGTCTCACACATACCGCCGGCTTAGGAGTAATTTCCAACTGTCAGTATGCTGTCACGTTTGCCGGCTTGGTTAACCGTGGCTGGAGACGGAAGGTTAAGGTTCGACTGTGGGATTGACAGTTAATATTTATGCTGCTGTAAATAGAGACGTGTAAGTTTCATCGCATATGGGCGACGACTGCATTAAAAACTAAGCCAAGTGAGAATCAGACACGTGCACTCATGGTCCTGTATAATTTAAAATCCCAAAAATAAAGTTTGGACTTTAAGAAAATACAGTGTAGTGTGTGTCTCATTTAAATCGGTCAGTATGGGAAAGTCTGAAACTATAAGACATACGAAGATCTGTTCTTAGGAACCATGTTATCGATTTTAGTAACAAGTAAAACGGCATTCATACATTTTAAAGAAACTTCATACATTTTTAAACAAACTTCATACATTGAACGTCCGCTTAGCCTAGTTGGTAGTGACCCTGCCTACGAAGCAAGAGGTCCTGGGTTCAAATCCCGGTAAGGGCATTTATTTGTGTGATGAGCACGAATATTTGTTCCTGAGTTATGGATGTTTTCTATGTATTTAAGTATTTATTTATCTATATAAGTATGTTTATCGTCGTCTAGTACCCATAGTACAAGCTTTGCTTAGTTTGGGACTAGATCGAATTGTGTAAGATTGTCCCCTAATATTTATTTTTTATATTTATTTTATTTTATTAAAAAAATCATACATTTAAAAATAAATTAAAGGATATGAAAACAATGCATTTTATTCATTTTAGACATCATGTTTCATAGTAACATTCACTGCTTAAGACCCACACAATCGATATCTAGAAATAGTGTTAGTTTTATTTTTCAAAATATCCGGGTTCGATTCCCGAGCTAAACTACAAGTACAAGTTTTTTTTTAAAAATGTACGTATGCAGTTTTTTTTCTTATTAAAATCGATGACATGGTTCCTAAGAACAGATCTTCGTGTGTCTTATAGTTTCAGACTTTCCCATACTGACCGATTTAAATGAGACACCCTGTATACTCTTTATTGAACAACACATAGTTTCATACTAAATACAAACTGAAATATAGATGCACAGAAAAAACCCCAGAAAAAGACCAATGCTGGGAATCGAACCCAGGTCCTCAGCATTCCGTGCTGCGTGCTAAATCCCTACACCACCATTGGTCTAGAGATTAGGCACGAATCTCTCCTATACATCATACATTTCAGTCTGCTAAATTATCACTTTATGCAGTGACAAGCGCACGTCTATGTTACACCCTCTATCGAGAGATTTCAACACTCCTTCGGAACTAACTGCTCACCTGGACAAGAGATGGCGCTATTGTGCAACTTTAACCAAGTTAGCTATGTTATGAAGTATCTTTTTGTACTTATTTTTTCAACTTCATTTCTTATTACTTTTACGGTCATCCCGTGAAATCATATATTTCAAACACATAGTTAGCAATGGAGAAAATAAATAAAATACAAGTGTTTTTCCTACTAACGTTGATTGACCAAAGGATACTAGATACACAAGGAAGCATAAAGTCCCATCGTATAGACTGGCTAAAACAATGTCGTTTCTAATGCACACGTTTTTATAATAAAACTAGCTGATACCCGCGGCTTCGCTCTCGCTGAAGTAGATTAAAACGCGCATTTTCCCGTGGTACAACGTAGCCTAAGTCACTCTCCAACGTTTCAAATATGTCCATACAAAAAATCACGGCAATCCGTCTCTCAGTTTCAACCTGGAAGAAGGACAAACAAACAAACATATTTTCACATTTATAATATTAGTATGGAGTATGGGTTCCAAAAACTTAGAACCAAACAAGGAGATAAATAAATAATAGTTTAAAAAACTAAAAAAAAAACGCTTTTATAGAAAATCCACCTATAGTATAAAATAAATAAATAAATAAATATCACGGGACAATTCACACCAATTGACCTAGTCCCAAAGTAAGCTTAGCAAAGCTTGTGTTATGGGTACTAGGTAACGGATAAACATACTTATATAGATAGATACATACTTAAATACATATTAAACACCCAAGACCCGAGAACAAACATTCGTATTTTTCATACAAATATCTGCCCCGACACGGGAATCGAACCCGGGACCTCAAGCTTCATAGTCAGGGTCTCTAACCACTAGGCCATCTGGTCGTCTAAAATATTTTATTGTAAAAAAAGCGTGGGGTGTATGGTGTCAATTGTTAGAAATATTTTATTGACAGGTATGAGTGGAAGGATTATTATTTTGATAATATCTTAAAAAGCACCCCACGCTTTTTTTACAATAAAATATTTTAAACTATAAGTGGATTTTCTATAAAAGCGTTTTTTTTTTTAGTTTTTTAAACTATTATTTATTTTCTATTTTTTAGTTGGATTTTTTCACTCAGACCCTGATGGTTACCATCTGGGATCAAAGTGCTCGTCAAGACGAATCAAACGAGGCCAAACTCGACGGGGTTGTGTCGTTTTTGTTAAATAATATGCAATGGATTACCGTGGATTTATAATTTCATTTTAATCATCATAACACAACAACACACAAACATTCACGTCAAATCAAAATGTAACTAAGACAGTCTTCTTCTTCTTAAAACCATAGATACTTTAAACTATATGTAAAAAGGTTACAAGTCATTACTCTAACACACCTCCTTGATTTGTGACCTTTTCAAACCCTTAACTCATTAATCTAATAATTACTTAAGTCCACAAACACCTTTATCCTCTCTTATGCCCAATAGCTCTCTAAATTTCTGAAAATTAACTTTTCCTAAAGCTTTTGTAAGCATATCAGCTATCTGATCATCAGTCGATATTTTCTGCACATTAATTAAACCTTCCTTTTCATAATCATTCACAAAATTACCGTTTTACTTATGACAATGTGTTTCAAATTCTTGGTTTACTTTTATTTAAATAACTTTAAACTCTTCTTATTGCAACACCTCCTCAAACAAAACAATCAGTCGATAACAAAACTTTTAAGCCAATAATCACCATATTCCTTCATTTTCTTCTTTTTCTTCATTCTACATCTAGCAACTACTCTTCTTTTATAAATTCCGTTAATTGCTTCTTCATTAGTTTCTGGTACATTCGTATAACAAGTATTTGTATAAACTACAAAGTCTTTATATTTTTCTGCCATTTTTCTTGTCCTCTGTGGTCTGCCATATTCAGTCACTTCTCTAGCTTCTTCTGGTTCCAATTCATTTCCAGTATCCTGAACCGCGTCTTCAAATACTTCATTATTTTCGTCTTCATTTTTATCTTCATTATTTTCAATCACTCTTGCAGTCTCATCTATAAATATTACATGTCTTGTTTCATTAATTTTACCATCTACTAGTATTTTATATCCCGTATCTGTGAATCCTACTAAAATACCTTTAACTCCTTTTGGGTTCAGTTTCGACGTTCTTATTGCTTCAGGAATTCTTACAACAACCTTACTTCCTATTATTCTCATTTTCGACACATCGGGCTTTTTTCCAGTAAATATCTCATAAGGCGTTCTTTTTATTACTGTATTTGTTAACAATCTATTTCCTATGTACACTGCAGTCTCCACAAATATTGGCCAGTATTTTTTATCTACATTCGCTTCTGAAATTAGACATCTCGCTCTGTCCATGACACTTCTGTTAAATCTTTCTGCGACCCCATTCAATTCATGCGTGTATGCAGGGCATGGATTTATGTATATCCCTTTATCTTTCGTTAATCTGTAAAAATCTTTATTTATATATTCTTTTCCATTATCACAACGTAGTTCCTTTATTCTTTTCCCAGTCATATTTTCCACTAAATTCATATAAACTTGAAAACAATCAAACACTTCACTTTTATTTTTAATGCAATACACTTTTGCTATTCTACTAAAATCATCAATAAAAGATACAAAGTAACGTTCACCTGCAACACCTGTAGGATTCAATGGACCGTTTACGTCTGTATGCACTATCTCTAATATATCTTTTGCACGCCGTCTATTATTTTCAAAAGGTAAATTATGCATTTTATTCACTAAACAAATCTCACACTGCACATAATCATTTTCAATTCTTTCTGGTAAACCTTTTAATATTTTTTGTTTGCACATTTTATCTAAATTTATAAAATTAGTATGACCAAGAATTCGATGCCACTTTTCTTTTTCAGTCATATTATTATTTATTGTGTATGATTTTACAAATCTTTTACCTACTTTCCCATTCAATACAAACAACTTATTTTTCCTCTCAGCGATAGCTAATACATTATTACTAGACCCATTAAAAATCTTAGCTCCATCATTATCAAAAACAACATAACTATTATAGCTCGTAATTGAAGATACACTCAATAAGTTTCGTTTCATGCTTGGTACATAATATACATTCCTAATAATTGTTCTAAGCCATTTTCCGTTCACATAAAAATACATTAACACATTTCCTACCTTATTTGCTTTTAAAGAAAAACCATCTCCTACTTTAATATCAATTGGGTTATCTAAAGTTTTATATTCTATAAAATATTCATCACTATTTATAATATGGTCAGAACATCCACTATCTAATAACCATGTTAAATCGTCTTTATTAGAATAATCTTCACTCACCGGATCTCTCGCTGAAGTCATCACTTCGACGTTAAAAGAATTATCTCCACTCGTATCATCCTGGGTTGGATTATAATAACATTCTCGCATCATACCTCGTGTTGTACCTGAAAAATTACCTCTACCTCTTGACATCATCCTCGAATTTCCTCTGGTGCCTTTATAATTTTGTCCTCTCCAGTCGTTTATTCCTCTCATGTTGCTATTTCCTCTAAAATTATAATTTCCTCGCCATCTTGGTAAGTTTCGATCCTTTACTTCATTTTTCGGGCAATCTCTTTGGTAATGGCCTGCCTCGTTACAGCCATAACATTTCCTTATTCTCACTTGTGACATTCTCTTCTGAATATTAAAGGTTTCCATTCCTTTAGGCTCATTCTCTTCCTTTTTCTTGTAATTCAATAATAGCTTCGACTTCACATACTCAACTGACTTTTCTTTCGCTGGCAATGCATCAACAATATCCACTATATGTGTGTAACTTTCTGGTAAACACAACAATAAATGATTCAATTTATCATCTTCAGTCATTTCTTCTCCGGCATTCTTCAATTCGTTAATATTCTTCTCAAATAAATTCAAAAAATCTACCGGGTTGTCACTTTCCGCCATTTTCAATTTCAGTAACTTCCGCTTACACAATAACTTATTTGCTGTTGACTGTACTTGATATATTGCGTCAAATTTTTTAATCATATTCCACGCAGTCGATTCCGATATAATTATTTCTAGCTGACTGTCCGTGACACCGGTGACAATCAAATTTTTGGCCTTTAAATCCATTTTTATCCAGTCATTTTCCTTTATATTTTCCGGTCTTATCTCATTTGCGATTGCCTCATAACATCCTTTTAATTCCATTATTAATTTCAGTCTAAATTTCCATTTCTCATAATTATTTCCATCAAATATCTGTATAGAACAATCTTCTCTTACGTTCGCCATTCTTCAAAACAATCTAATCTCACCTTATTTCTTCAAACTATTTATTACACCATATATAATCTTCAGTCCATTTTATTATCTCAACGCTCTGCTACCATGTTAAATAATATGCAATGGATTACCGTGGATTTATAATTTCATTTTAATCATCATAACACAACAACACACAAACATTCACGTCAAATCAAAATGTAACTAAGACAGTCTTCTTCTTCTTAAAACCATAGATACTTTAAACTATATGTAAAAAGGTTACAAGTCATTACTCTAACAGTTTTATTGTGGAGTGCCTTTGGCCATCTTCCAGCTCCATCATCAAACCCTGGTTACAATCTGGGATCAAAGTGCTCGTCAAGACGAATCAAATGAGCCCAAACTCGACGGGGTTGTGTCATTTTATTACAGAGTTCCTATGGCCACCATCCAGCTCCATCATTAGATCAGCTCCATGTTACCATAATATTGCATTTTCATCCAATTTACACAAACGTGCAAAATTTCAGGTCAATCGGTAACCGGAAATTGGGTCAAAATCATGTTCAAAGTTTCCATTACATAGTTAGTTACATACAGGTCGACCTAATAAAAGCGTGTTAAAAACATTAAATATCTAAGGAGTAGGTACTATAAAATTAATGATTATATTATAGACATGGATATTTGGAAATAATTCCGACCCCAATTGGCGATCACTAGTTTCAAAAAATCTTCTGTTAGATCTCTTAGGTGCATACATACGAGTACAAATGTTGTTAGATAAATAGCATTGTAAACCTGCTTGCAAAAAAATACACCTTGTTGAGTTTCCTATCGGATTCTTCTCGCCAGGAATTTTCCGAATCGCTGGTAGATTCTTCCACTTATACAAGCGCTTCTTAGAGCCTAAATTGAATAAAAATATTTTCACTTTGGCTGCGGGCCTGCGAATTGAGAAACATCCTTTTGAGTCACGGACCCTGAAATAAGGAGAAAATTTAAACAAGTGCCCCTTACACTTGTACCCCATCGTACCTCAAAGGAACAGTAAAGAATGGAAATGAATGAGAGGGGTACACCAAGAGTAATTCGCGAAGCTCTACGTCAAAGGAGTGCGGTCAAGATGAGTGTTCCATTGTAAGGTTGGGACAGGCAAAGTATACTCCAGTAACCAATTGGCCAACATGCGGTTGAGTAAGGAGGATTAGCGTAAAAAACTTACTGTGTCTGTGTCGGATTCAGTCTTACCTTACACGTGTTTTGGGAGTATAAACATTGTAGATCAATAATGTCCCCAAGATTTTTTATAGGTAGTTATTTTTGAGACTTGTGCATAATGAGAGGGATTTAAGGGGGTGCCGCGTTTTTCGCGCCAATCGATTTTGGGTGGGCGATTTCGGGCGTGGGGTCGCTTGGGGGAGGCATTATGGCTCAAAATAGATTGGTTGGACTGCGCGTGTTTTATTTTCATCATATTACTAAAACAAATAGGTACATATTTTAAAAATGTAGCCAGACTACGCCCTAGAAAACATCTTGTTTTATTAACATTCAAAAAGCCATGACCTTCCGTGCAGTATTAGCGTCGTACTACGAGTTTAATTTATATTTTAGAGACGACTTTGTTTTTTTTTTCTATCGAGCGAACTACAAGGTAATCGTGTTTCGAAAAAAGCTGATCGCTAGAGTGAATCCTCAAGTATCTTACACATGAATTTCAGGACTATAGCATTGCTAGTAATGATACAGCACGAGTTTAAATTAATGCAATAAATGCGCCAAAAACACGGTACCCCCCTTAACACGAGTGTGGTTCCTTTCTTTAACAGTTTGATTTCGAATCAAATGACTGACATTCATACACGTATTATTTATATTTATTTTGATATTTTTATATTACCTACGTGATTAATGATAATGTAATATTTTTTTTTAATTCAAATATAGATTGTTTATGAATTTACTAGCCAATTATAGGCCAGTAAATTCATAAACAATCTAGACATTTGATTCCGATTCTCAAACCGATTGTAAAATTCGAGATTCAAAAAAACAAGAGTTTCACTTTGAATGAAATTTCAAATCGACTGCTTACAACACAGCGAGATTCTTTTGTTTAAGAAGATGTTCGAAATTTAAATGTAATTAAAGTACCTATCGATAAAGTATTAAGTAGCATTAGAAGTTATGAAATCCGCGCAAGAACAAAGTCACGGACAGTGGGCAGGGCACATCGCTCGTAGAACTGACGCCCGAAGGGGCTGAAAGGTTCTCGAGTGGCGTCCGCGGACCGGAAGACGCAGTGTAGGTAGGCCTCCAACGAGATGGAGCGACGACCTGGTTAAGGTGGCGGGATCGCATTGGATGTGGATGGCCAATCTGTTTGGCGAGCCTTGGGGGAGGCTTATGTTCAGCAGTGGACGTCTTTCCGCTGAGATGATGTTGATGAGATAAATGAGGCGGCTGAAACGCTCGAATAAACGCTCGGCTGCTAAAAATTAAAAATAGGAAGATGGCTAACCAAAAATTGGTAGATTCCAAACAACCCGCCCTCAACAATAGTTTCTCTCCAAGGAATGATAATAGAGTACTGTTTTACTCTGAATTTCATCGAAATATCACACATAATCATTCCACATACATAATTTTGCATACCGCCAACCCGGGCCTTTTATCCCACGGGATATGAACCTACGGCGGAAACGCGCCATCAAGCACAGTACACGACGCCATTAGCCTACCGGATGCGCGGCCATTTTTCCGACTCGCACTTCCTGTCGTTGGCTGATTTGACCCAAGTTACAAGCGGAAACGGGATGAGATTATTTTCTTTTTATTATGTTACTAGCTTTGCTTTTTTTCTTTTTTTTTTTATGGGCAATAAATGTTTTTTTATTTATTTACTTTATCGTTGCTTCCATAAAAAACCGGTCAAGAGCGTGTCGGACACGCCCAGGATAGGGTTTCGCAGCCGTTTCGAAAAAATCCTTGCATATCTTATTAATTTACCATTACCCCGGTTTCACCATCCATTGATCAAATTTATTTGACGGATAAATGTGATGCCGTCTCTGTTTGTTTTGTTCGAAAAGACGGAGACGGCATCACATTTATCCGTCAGTTAAAATTAATCAATGGGTGGTGAAACAGCCCCTTAAACTACTAATATCTCAAGCAAACTTAGCCGTTATAGTTTTCCTTGTTAATTTACATATTTAATACCATCTTGATTTTTTTCAAAAATTTTTTATACCAACAGTTTAAATTAGCTTTTAGATGCCGCTAAATTTTAACAAAAAAAAATCACTTTAAAGTTGAATATTTCGCAAACGAATCACTATATCGAAAAGTGTGGGTTGAGTTGGAGGAACTGCATGAACACGCATTTCTTATATTAACGTAATTATCGTAAGGTCGCAGGTGAGCAAAGTAATTTGTTTCAGTTCATTAAAAAAAAGAAAAGCAAAAAGCGCGGTATGTTTTTTTTGCTATTGAATTTTAAACATGCTCATTACTCGTATTGCGCGTACGTTGTAAAAAAGTAATATTGTAATTTTGCATAGAACGTCGTTTTTTTTTCCTCGCATTCAAAAAGTAGAGTGTTTTATGCGAGGCTAATCAATCATAATGACAACTCGAATTTTTTATTCAGTATAGCGACCCTAAGCCCTCGGGTGGCTAAAATACTTGTGTCATTTGTGTCTTGTTTTAGTCCCTTGTTAAAAAATCTACTATTATTATATAGTACAAGTTCTGCTTAGTTTGAGACCCGGGGCCTGTTGCATAACAAAGTACAACTAATACTACAAGCGGAACTCTCGCTTCAGTTAGATATATTAACTAGAACGGGAGTTCCGCTTGTAATATAAGTTGCACTCTGTTATGCAACAGGCCTCAGGTCGATTGGTGACAATTGATCCATGGTCTCAACGGACGACCAGCGTCGGCAGCAAAGTTGATATCATGCTGAGTTCGGAGCATTTCGTGACAGTAGGTCTCGGTTTCCGTTTTTCTTTCTTTATATACAAAAAATTACGGATAAATGTTTTTCTTTCTTCTTTTTTCATGTAACCCGCTCCCGCTTCATCCTTAAAACGTAATATCTTAAACCATCCCCCGGATTTCCTGCAGCAACAACAGGAATCGGTGAAACATAACCCTCCCGGCATCCGTTGTCGGGAGGCATCTTAACTCCGCGACTGGGAGTTAATTGGACACTGTCTCAATTAAAGGGTTAAAATCTTTATTGAGTTTAATTGAATATTTTGTTGCATGAATTTATAATTAATAATTATTGTGACGTACTTTGACTTTTGTTTGATTGGTAGATCGCGCTTTTCAATGATTAAAAGTAGAAATAAAATATGGAAGCGTATTTTTCGTTATCACCTGCCTATACTAGGCAGTTTCTCATTGCTGGCTATAGGCCTCCACTCAGAATGAATGAGCTTGGGATAGTGCGGATTTTCAATTTTGTGGTAAAATTACAAAACTGTAATTTCCACATAAATTTTGAAAATATGAGAGATGCGAGCCCGGATCCGAACACACGATCTTCTGTTTGAGAGCCTTTATTTTTTTAGTCGGAGTCGCGAATGGCCAGGGGCGGCGGAGATTTTATTTATCATATCGCATAGAGCCATTCGCAATTATAAAAATTGCCGGTGTGATATGGCTCTCTCTCAGGCTCATTAGTCCATTAAGTATCCTGTATTTTTTTTAAATTGAAATAAAAATAAATAAAGGACTGCAACGGTTTTTTAAAAATGGTTTTTTGCATCTGATAATACAACTATTCAAGATTATTTTTCAATAAAAATAAGTGCAAAAAATGATTAATTCGGAATGTCACAGCTCAGAATCTATACATTTTACAAAAAATTAGAGGAATCGAAGTTTCTCGAAACGTGAGACTTTTGCTGGGGTCATTTTTTGATAATTGGTAGATGACCTGCCCACCTACCTTTCATTTCCATTTGTCGTGCTACTTACGGGACACCCTGTATAGATAGATAGAATTATATCATTGTAGACTTTAAGTGACATTTTGTAATTATTGCTGTATGTACTATACCCCACCGGGGTCCATGTAGATCTTTATTTTTTTGTAACACCAGATTTAATACCATGGTTGTATTACTTAAATAAATAAATAATAACTATGCAATTAGGTAAAAACAACTTCGAGAAGGAGGCCAACAGAAGAATACAGCTGGGATGGGCAGTGTATGGGAAACTGCGTCAAGTCTTCACATCGCCAATTCCACAGAGTCTAAAGACGAAAGTCTTCAATCAGTGCGTCCTACCCGTCATGACATACGGTGCCGAAACATGGACACTCACGGTGGGGCTCTGGTCCACAAATTTAAAGTTGCTCAACGTGCTATGGAAAGGGCTATGCTCGGAGTTTCTCTAAAAGATCGAATTCGTAACGAAGTGATCCGACAGAGAACCAAAGTTATCGACATAGCCAACCGCATTAGCACGCTGAATTGGCAATGGGTCGGCCATATAATCCGAAGAACCGATAACCGTTGGGGTAGACGAGTTCTCGAATGGAGACCACGGATCGGCAAACGTAGCGTAGGACGTCCTCAGACTCGGTGGAGCGATGATCTTCGCAAGGCGGCTGGCAAGAGCTGGATGAGAGTGGCAGAGGATTTCAGTGGCGTGCCATGGGAGAGGCCTATGACCAGCAGTGGACGAACATAAGCTGATGATGATGATAAAATAATAATAAAAATAAAAGAACCTCCTTATCCACATCCAGTAAACCATTTAAAGTGGCAAGTTTCTTAACTAGAACAATGGCCGTCTCCTAGCCCTAACTATTCAGAGTTGAAAAGTTGTGCTATAAATTTAAATATGAATATGTCGCTTAAGGAGGGTACGACTTTTGAATAAAGTTTGTTTTTACACCGACGACGTAAGAGATTTTGTCAGTAACTGGTCACTTTTGTACCTTGTCGCTCTACAGTTAGGTGCAAAACATCATACTTGAATGACAAAAGTGTTATTACGACAAAGTACAAAAGTGACCAGCTACTTTTGATGCTGACCGTACCGTCAAGGAATTGTATTTCCAACCTAAGTTTGAATATCGTACAGTAATCTTTTAGGTATCATAAGAGCTAAAATGTTACTTTGACCTGTTGTATTTGAAATTTGCTCTTGGTCTGTCTGTGGCATCATAGCTCTTAAACGAGTGAACCGATCTGGATGCGGTTTTTTTATTTGAATACATGTTTTTTGGCGATTGTTCTTAGATGTTTCATGAAAATTGTTCAGCCTTTCCTTACAGTGGGTCGTATATACGCTGTGATGTTGATGATGATTAACTGATTATCCGGGATTACCGTGTGACGGGCGGCCGGCTTTCGGCACAGAAATTGTTTTCTTCACAAACTCTAAACTTTCGTGCTAATGGCTTCATATTTCCATCTTTTGTTGCCTGTTTTGTGCACAGGATGAATTTGTGAAATTTTAACCACAAAGCCGTGTCACTTGAGGAAGAATAGCCAGTACTGATCTTTTTCTCCATTAATGTATAGTATCATTATCATCATCATCCCAGCCTATGTCGGCCATTCTCAGAATTGCAAACATTTGCGTGTCCGAGCTATTAAGTAGCTCTAAATATAATCAAATACGAGTGAAAATATTTTTTTCAAATAGTTTTTAACTTTATCTAAAGGTTTTAGAAGGAATTAGCTTTATATTGTTTATTTTTCATACTTATTTTATTTTTCAAACCCTTGTTCTTCGATTACCGTAGCCTGTCCGCACGCTACCTGTGTCTTGAAACATGTTTCTCATTTTTGTTAGGAGTGGATAACACATAATGTCATTTAAAATCCTGGTTGATAAAATACAGTTTGTTTGCCTACATTAAAGTACAATCCGATAAAATCTGCTTTTTCAAACATATAACCAAATATCTGCCTGTCCAGCCTTAACACCTGAGTACCAACGCCCTTCAATTTAAAAGTGATCATCTCTAAACAACGATGTATTTGCATATCACTATTGCGTCACTCGCGAGCTGTTAGTGTTAGTGTAGTGTAGACGTGGTAGTATCGAAATATATGGCTACGACGCATGTAAGTTTCTAATCACCGTAAGTTTGGTTTTCAGTTTTTCTAATTCCCGTTCCTCGATTTATACATTTTGTTTGTAAAGTAAATGAGCTAATGTTTATAAAAATAATGGGTATGTATTACAATACCGAAGTACGAAAGACCGAATGTATTAAAACATCGAATGGGTCAAAAGACCGACACGATTTTTTTCTGAAACCGTTAACTTTTTAAGATTGTTATAAAACAAACCTAACCTAACCTAATGGGTTCTGTATGATGCCGTTTTAATAAATTCTGAAAAGTTTACGGTTTCAGAAAAAAATCGTGTCGGTCTTTTGACCCATTCGATGTTTTAATACATTCGGTCTTTCGTACTTCGGTATTGTAAAACACACCCAAAATAATAGAGCTATGTGGGCTCTGGAAACTACCATTTTCCAGTATTTTCTATTACTTCAAGTTTTTATTTTTTTTAGATAAATGTCTTGTGGTCTGAGCAGCGTAGTGTTAATTACCGTATCTTTCTAACTACCGTAGCACCGTACCGTAGCATGAAAATAGTAACAAATTTTTATACATATTTTTAATATTTGACGACCGGATAGCCAAGTGGTGAGAGAACCTGACTATGAAGCTTACCTTTATGACAATGAGATAGACTTTCTGAAAATAAATATCCTCTTTCTAAGTACCGTAGCCATCTACAATTAAATTTTGTAATTACCGTATCCATAAAAAAAATAACCTCGATAAATCAGAAACTATTTTGTTTATTCTAACGCCGTTTTGAAATATTAATAGTTTAGCTCATAATTTTCCATATTCTTGTATATATTTGGTCGTATTAACGAAAAAAAAATTACTACGGTAATTAGATGAAAATCGTCAAGAAGTGAGAATGGCCGATGTACGTCCCACTACAGGGGAATGAGAGAGCTTTACTATCTTTGACGTGACAACGTCTAATAAATCGAACGCCGGCTGCACGCACGAAAAAGGATGACGCAATGTAACTTACATGTACTAATGTCCCGTGCAAGAGAGAGCAGTGAACGCCAGGATGTACAAGAGAGCAGCGCGCGCCAGGATGTACAATCTTAGTACTAGCGCTCGGGTAATTTTTAATGGGGGGGTGCGGGGGGTTTAAAAGGGGGTGAAAATTTCATTGATTTTGCCGTAGGATGCACCGTTTTCAAGATATTTGACAAAACACTGGTACCTCTACCATGAGTTACACTAGTTTACAGTGACCGTACTCGCTAGCGACGGCGTAAATGATTTGTATAGAGAATTGTGTACAGCGCCTCTAGCGGTCACTTACGGAAGTACAATTCTCCATACAAATCATTTACGCCGTCGCTAGCGAGTACGGTCACTGCAAACTAGTGTAACTCATGGTAGAGGTACAGTTCTCGTCCGATCGCCGAAGTTAAACAACGTCGGGCGCAGTCAGTAGTTGGATGGGTGACCGCCTGGTTTCATTTTTGTTTTTTGAATGTTTTGTTATGACGTTGTCACGTAAACCGACTTTACAGGCAACCGGTTTTTTGCGGTAATAGTTTGACAATTAATGTATTGATAATTTGTAATTAAAACCAGTTCTACGATCCCTTCTTGAAACAAAAGATTTACGAAATAATTCAACAACTAACGTCTTTAAAAAACATTGTTACCAAAGCCAAGGGCAGAATTAAGTAATAATTACTTAGTAATTGTTATTTTTTTAAATGATAAAAGTTTTGAAACAGAACGACCGGTCAGATTTTCACGATAAATTAAACTTTACAAATTTTAATTAAAACCTACTAGTAATCTCATTCGCAATCAATTTCAAATACTTTAAGTGAAAATATTCAATTTCGATGTAATAATCACGAATTGAGAATTTCTTCGCAATTTACAGATTAAATATTATTTAAAACATCAATCAAGTATTGAAATTGCGTAAAAATTAATTTACTTACTGCTCTTGGATGTTATATTTAGATCAAAAACGGTGACATTATTTTACACGTTTATTGAAAATATTTTATGTAGGTATGTCTATCATATAATTACAGTGTTTAAGGTCAAAAGTGTTTGATAAGCGTGTGTTGCCAGTATTGATTTGTGGTACTGAGATGGGGCCACTAACGATGATTCTCATAAGAAAGCTCACGGGCATTGACTCAGAGGGCGATAATGACGGCTATACTCGGAGTTTCTCTGCGGGATCACATCGGAAATGATGAAATGCGCGCAAAATCGAAAGCCGCCTACATCGAAGAATCACCAGGTTTAAGTGCCAGTGGGCATCGCTCGTAGAACAGATGGCCGATGGGGCCAAAAGGTTCTCGAATGGCGTTCTCGGGCTGGAAGACGCAGTGTAGGTAGGCCTCCAACAAGATGGAGCGACGACCTGGTTAAGGTTGCGGGATCGCGTTGGATGCGGACGGCACGGAACCGATCTGTTAGGCTAGCCTGGGGGAGGCCTATGTTCAGCAGTGGACGTCTTTCGGCTGAAATGACTATGATGATTTAAAAAAAATACTTAGAAGGCAACATACGGCATTGCATATTACATGATACCTATTACCAAAGCAGCCATTAAGTTACCTTATATAATCCATTAGCGAAATAAAATTCCGTACATTGGATCAGTAAAGTAATCGTTGCTCATTCCCGTCACCAAATGTATTAAAATCAAAGTGTTTAGAATATATCTATAAAGCCAGTGTCACATGTTTGTCTTGTCCAATTTCTTCTCAGGGTAATCACGACCACAGTTCTATTTGGACGTCTATTTAACTCGACGTGCTAATTATATGTTGCCAGTGACTCCATCCGCGAAGAGAATTGTTCCCGCGGGAAGTATGCGATTTTCCGGGATAAAAACTACCCTATGTGAATTATATACTATCTCCATACCAAAATTAATCTAATTAGATTTAGATGTTTAAGCGTGAAGAGGTAACAGACAGACACACTTTTAAATTTTTAATATTATACTAGCTGTTGCCCGCGACTCTGTCTGCGAAGAATTTAAAAATAAGATCGCTATTCCACGGGAATTATGCAATTTTTCGAGATATAATCCTTGCCTGGGTCTCAAACTATCGTTTTACTAAATTTCATCTAAATCGGTGTGCGGTTTAAGCGTGAAGAGGTTACAGACAGACGGATATAGGTACAGAGACACATTTACATTTATATTATTAGTAGATATGGATTTGCTAATAAAAACGATACCTAAAAGTTTGTATTATATAAATCCAATTTTCAACAAAAACTTGCTCTTAAAGCGATTCGAAGCTACCTATTATAAAACAATGAAAAACATGTTTTTCATAAAAATAAATATTTTTAATTAGTACAAGCTTTTTACCTGACTTGACTTTTTCCCTCTGGTTACCCAAGTACTCCTCAAGACCAAACCCAAACTCGATGGGGTTGTGTTGTTTTATTTACAGAGCTCCTATGTTCACCTTTCAGCTCCATCATCAGATCAGCTCCATGTCATATAATATTGCGTTGTCACCCGATTTCCACGATGCATGCATTTAGTTTGCAAGATTTGGTGACACGCAGACAAAGGGATAGGTGAAGGTAAATAGCTAGCCTTCCATAGCCTTCCAGCCCGAAACACATGATTTCCTAGTTCGGGCACATGAGTTGGTTACTTATGATGGAAACTTTTTACCTATTAAGTTATCCTGTAAAAATCAAATTTACAATAACTTTATTTTTATCTTATCTTATCTTATTTTATCTAATAAAACATCCATAAAACAACTAAAACAAGAAATCCATAAAACAAGAAAACTTTCACAAGTTTTTAGGAATTAATATTGACAAACATTGTGACTGGAAAGAGCAAATTAAAGCAGTATGTAGCAAAATTAATAAATTTGTATTTGCATTAAAGAAAAATAAGACTTGTTATATCACACAAAACTGCTTTGCTTGTCTATTATGGGTACGTGTGTTCCGCCCTCAGGTATGGCATTATTTTGTGGGGCAACGCGACAGATGTCCACCGAGTATTCATATCGCAAAAACGGTGCATAAGGGCTATATGGGGTTTATCACCTAGAGACTCATGTAAACCAATTTATCGGAAAAATAAGATTTTAACGCTCACCTGCCTATACATTTTGGAGGCGTGTACATTTGTTAGAAAGCACATGGAACTATTTGTAGTAAAAGACAATCGCAATAAGCGAACTATTACGCAAAAGCCATTAAAATTACCTGTAACCAAACTGAGCCTTTTTAAAAAGAATTCGTATTACATGTTAAGTAAAATTTATAATACTGTACCTAAAACTATAACAAATTTAACTGGAAATATATTTTATTCCAAACTTAGACAATGGTTACAAGAAGAATGCTATTACTCAGTGAATGAATTTTTCGAAAAAAATAAATAATTATTAATTTATCCGTTAATTTATTGTTATTAGACTTTATTATTATTAGATGTATTCATTTGACAATTTATATTCGATTACTTTAATTTAAATAGTTATAAGTACTAATATTTGTATGCCACCAAAGGCTGAGCGGCTGTACTGTATGAAATAAATAATAAGACCTTGACATGTAACCCGTTCAATGCAAATAAATTATTTCATTTCATTTCATTTCATTTCATTTCATTTCATTTCATTTCATTTCATTTCATTTCATTTCATAAAAGGTTGTAAAAAAAGCAAGTATTTTTTAAGAGTGTGCAAGTCTACCCCAGCCTTAAAAAGCTTTCGGCGCCGCGTGCAAAGTACATCAACGCTAAATCATAAATTCGTATCGTGCGCAAACACCGACAATAGTATCGAAAAAATATTCCGTCAACATTCGAGATGTATTCGTGACACGCCCATCCGGCACCTGCGAGCCTTACTGCAAATGGGTACACGGTGTACTGGTGACATCATAAGGCACACAATTGTGTACGGCAATGTTTCTGTGTTGGCACCCATTTGCACCCATTGGCACCCATTGGCATTAGGGAAACCCTCTTCGTTGAATGTAACTACTCGGAAAAAAGTCCAACTAGTTCCATCAATGGAACTGATAATGGAACTAGTCAGAATAGACCGAATATTTTTATACGGCCAAGCGTCAGCGAGCTAATTATGTGTACATGTTTTCGATGTGTAGTTAGTAATAGAGATGTGTTGGTGTAAACTGTAAGTCTTACTGTAGGTGGCTCTAGTGAAAAAGGGGTTAAGTCTGCAGAAATTAAACAGCTGATTTCGACTTAGCCCCCTTTACACATAAAATAGAAAATAGCTGATTAATTTCTGCAGACTTAACCCCTTTTTCACTAGCGCCACAGATTTATTATAACTGTAAATATTTGAGTGCGGTGGGATAGTGACGCGTGTGTAGACTTTGTTTTGATGGCTGTTCGTCAAACAACAGGAGTCTCCAGTCAGCAGCCCCTATAACACCCCCACTACTCGCAATACTGTTATGTCATAAACTACTTGTAAATAGCCTAGGTACCCTCGCCTCGCATGATGCACGGTCAACTGCCGTTAAAGAAAAGTCCTGATACATAACGCAACTATGAAGTTTCTCAATATTGGCAATGTGACTGATCTGTCACACGCAACAAGTAAGTACAGCATTTTTCTCCGTTCCGAACCGCGCCCGGTCCAAAGGTCCCCATGACGCTGGCAGCGTTGCCCCGCTGAATAGCCAAGGAAATCCTTTGCACCAGGTAGATAAGAACCGGAACAGGGATCACTCCCCTTTTAAAAGACTAACCTTAACCTTGTTTCTGTGATTCACATTTTCAACGTTCAAATTCATTTTTTCTTTCATTGCTTTTCACTCTTTCATAGTACAGTTCCTAAAATAGTAATTATACAGTGAAAACCCTGTAAGGACACAGCAATGTTAGTGAACGTGCAATTTTTCTATTTAGGTGTTAACTATCTGTTGCCCGCGACTCCATCTGCGAAGAATCCATTTATATCACAATCCCGCGGAAACTATATTTTCGGGAATAAAACTACTTATCCTATAATAATGAACTGAAACAATTAGGATATACCAAAAAAAACCTATAGCTTTTATATTTTTCTTGGAAAGAATTAGATATTTTAGGATAATCATTTTCTTCGATTTTGAATTTGTATGAATGAGTACCTATTTAGTTTTTTACATTTTTTTAAGAAATATGCGAATGACAGCCACGTTCCATTGCCTAGAAAAAGTTCAGGTCGTGCATGCATAATCTGTGGCACTACTGATTTGTCACTGTCAAGTTAATGACAAAAGTGTTTAAAGCCCGGTGCGCATCATGTGAATACAGTGCTATCTTGGTCACTCTTTGCTATTATAAACAGGACAGCAACATTTCAAACTGTCAATTTGACTTAGAGTGTAGACCTGCTTTATAACTGCTGCTGGGTCGTCATAGTGCAAGGGTCAAATGAAGGCCCTTAAGAATTTTTTACTTTTATTTTGTTTGTTTTATTCAATTTATCATATTTTTGAAATCTGATTTCTGAAAACGCTTTACAAAACCTATTTTTCCAAACTGTTTTCGATTTATTACACGTTGTCAAAAAAATGGATATCCCAATTACTTTGTTCACCCGCGACCTTACGATAGCTACGTTTATGTAAGAAATGCGTATGCGTATGTGTATGTGCTCTAGTTTAGTTCGAAACGAGTCAGTGTATAATCAGGGCGAGTTTAGAAAGGGATTGGAGTTGACAGTAATTCTATATGCTTGCGTCAAAATATGTATGAAATGACAGTTCTGACAGTCCCGTTCTTATTGCGGTTTGATAATATTTAGTGTGGTGGTGGTGATTGTTGGGTTTGTGTGTGTTCGTACAGTGTGGAGGTGGAGGAACTGCATGAACACACATTTCTTACATAAACGTAGCTATCGTAAGGTCGCGGCTGAGCAAAGTAATTGTTTCAAATAATTTATTGAATCAGGCGTTACTTTGCGGAGGTCCATATTAATGAACTAAAACAATTACTTTGCTCACCCGCGACCTTACAATAGTTACGTTTATGCAAGAAATGTGCGTTCATGCAGTTCCTCCACCTCCACACTGTACGAACACACACAAATCACATAAACCCAACCATCACCACCACCAAGCTACACTGACGCGTTTCGAACTCAACCAGAGCTCATCTTCAGAGTTACCACAACCGTATGCTATGCTACCAAATGTTAAACTCATGGTCACTCATGGTCATGTCATTTATGGTTCCTAAGCAAAATGTGCGCAGTGTGGGATCATTGTAGATTGGTTACTGATATAGACAGACAGACAAAAAAATTTATGCTTTTCGCAATTTTTCCTTTATCTGTGCTATAAGGCCTTGCTTTGTACCAAATTTCAAGATTCTGAGTTCACGGGAAGTACCCTGTAGGTTTTGATTCTCTTGCGAGTGTTGAAAATATGCGTTGGTTACTGATATGACAGACAGACAAAAAAATTTATACTTTTCGCAATTTTTCCTTTATCTGTGCTATAAGACCTAGCATCGTACCAAATTTCAAGATTCTTAGTTCACAGGAAGTAGTACCCTGTAGGTTTTGATTCCCTTGCGAGTTTCGAAAATATGCGGAAATTTGCGTCATAAACGGCTGTATCTTTTGATTGCGTTGGCTTAGATGTTTGATTTTTTCACAGCTCCAAGGGACAGTAGACTTGAGTATTTGATATAAATTTCAGCTTGATACCTCCACGCGTTCCTGAGAAAAAGGGTCTTGACAGACAGACGGACACACGGACGGACGGACAACAAAGTGATCCTATAAGGGTTCCGTTTTTTCCTTTTGAGGTACGGAACCCTAAAAAGATAATAATAAATTAATACCTACTTACTCGTTATTATTTTGAGAGTGAGCCGTGGTGGCCCAGCGGCTTGACCTACTACCTCTCAAGAAGAGGGCCGTGGGTTCAAGCCTCTGCTTGAACCTTTGAGTTTTTCGCAATTTAGGTGCGAAATTACATATTTTGAAATTTACCTTGAGCTTTACGGTGAAGGAAAACCTCGCGAGGAAACTTTTATACACCTATAAGCAATTTGATATCGTGAAGTACCCAATCAGCACTGGGCCCGCGTGTACGTATCTAATTCATGACGGACTGATTTGTGATATTGTCTTTATTAATGAAAACGATAACATAACTGATAATATTATTATGTTGGACTTAGATTTATTTCATTGCATAGATGCGGTATATACAGGATCAAAGGAGTGAACGAGATGCAAATACATCATCAAAGCATAGTATAGTAGTACTTAGTAGTAGTGTAGTAGAGAGTAGACTCAGGCATTTTACTCCGTAGTTTTCGGAATCCGTGTCGCGATCTGGGGGCTACTACGAAATTCGAAGATCATATCTTGCTGTTGCTTTTTATCTTCTGTTTCGTACAAATAGCGTTAACGGAACGTCACGTTCATCATCATCATCATCCCAGGCTATAATATATACGTCCCACTGCAGGGCACAGGCCTCCTCTCAGCATGAGAGGGCTTGGGCCATAGTTCCCACGCGGGCGCAGTGCAAATTGGGAACTTCACACACACCATTGAATTACATTTATAATTTACCATGATCTTTACGGTGAAGGAAAACATCGTGAGGAAACCTGCATACACCTAAGAAGAAGTTCAATGTGAAGTTCGCAATCCGCACTGGACCCGCGTGGGAACTACGGCCCAAGCCCTCTCATTGTAAGAGGAGGCCCGTGTCCTGCAGTGGGACGTGTATAGGCTGGGATGATGATAATGATATTTTGTCACACGCGACACGTTACAGCATAGTTTTTTTATGAAAGAAGATGAAGTGTCAGTGAATGAAGTGTACCGTGGCACCATACCACAAAGTTCTGTTGTTAATAGCGCAATGTTTTTGTAGTTGCAACGAATTACAATAGTACATTACTGCAGCGGCCGCAAAATAGGGGACTGCCGGCCGAGTAGTTATAGATCTACAGAAAAGAGGCGGCAATCCCTGTTCGTGACCAAGGCTTGTATAGAGTTTTTCTCAAACATGCATCATCATCATCATCATCATCATCGTCATCGTCATCGTCATCGTCATCGTCATCGATCCATCCATCCATCGATCCATCGATCCATCGATCCATCGATCCATCGATCGATCCATCCACCCATCGATCCATCGATCCATCGATCGATCGATCAATCGATCGATCGATCCATCGATCCATCGATCGATCGATCAATCGATCAATCGATCCATCTATCCATCGATCCATCCATCCATCCATCGATCGATCCATCGATCCATCCATCCATCCATCCATCCTTCCGTCCGTCCGTCCGTCCGTCTGTCCATCCGTCCGTCCGTCCATCCACCATCCATCCATCCATCCACGTCGACCACGTCGACCTATTAAACGTCATGGTGCTGTGTCTCTTAAAACAATAGACGATCACTTTGCTGGCCAAGGCCAGCAATGTTGTATGAAATTCCATTATTGACCTCTCGTCTAGGCGCACCTACAACGTGACAGTTCGTGGCGTATTATAAGGAACATAACGTCAATATTACGCCGTTTATAAAACGTTGTTAGTTTCCCCATAAAC
The DNA here is from genome assembly GCA_947563465.1 of Archips xylosteana. Lineage (NCBI taxonomy): Eukaryota > Metazoa > Arthropoda > Insecta > Lepidoptera > Tortricidae > Archips > Archips xylosteana. Next base: position 16,778,605 of record OX387361.1, on the reverse strand, counting down.
AGCTGACAATAAAAACGTTGTTGCATCAGCTACTCACCTTAGACGGTTGTGTGGCGTTAAAGTTATTTCGTAACTTAACAATACAAAAAAGAACAATATATTCTTAGAAAGAACAATGTTTTTTTCTCAGTGCAGGGACAGGCCGGCGTTAGCCAGGCTCCTTGCATACGGCATACGGCGAAACGGCGCAACTTCAGTTACGTTTCGTTGCCTTGTAAGAATGTGACGTATCTATACTTTACATCAGTGTTGTCACATACAATTTTGAAAAATTGGTAGAATAGAATGAAAATTTAGTAGAAATAGGTAGAACTGAAAATGAAAATAGGTAGATCTACCGTTTTAGTCAAATCAGTCCCTATTATAGAATAAAAACGCGTTAAAATGTTGAAAAGGATTTATTGACGCTGCTTTAACATGTTTTTGTAAAACAATTTCAAAAGGTCGGAGTCAGGAACACAACTTTTAAAAACAAATCTTTGTGTGTGCCAGCAGTCCCTCTAAAGTTTGACAAGTTTTCATATTATTTATGGACAAAAACAGCCTCTCAACATTCGCACTTCTGATAGAAACAAAGAAATTGTTTGCAACGGAAATGTTTTGAAAAAACAGGTAGATTTGAGGCCGCGGGTGGTAGATTGGTAGGACGGAGGCAAAATAGGTAGATCTACCAAAAAGTTGGTAGATGTGACAACACTGCTTTACATACTCTGGTACTGAGGATTAATTAGTTTATATCATTGTGGCTAAGGGTACCGTACACTGAAGTCATGTATCGGTGTATTGTTTTTAGTATATTTTTGTTTTTAAGCGTCGTTTACGCTAAACACGAACGATACGATGGGTAAGTTTATAATATTTATAAAACGTACTTTATTTCAAAAAATATTTAAAATAAAAAATAAAAAATATTAGGGGACAATCTTACACAAATCGACCTAGTCCCAAACTAAGCAAAGCTTGTACTATGGGTACTAGACGACGATAAACATACTTATATAGATAAATAAATACTTAAATACATAGAAAACATCTATAACTCAGGAACAAATATTCGTGCTCATCACACAAATAAATGCCCTTACCGGGATTCGAACCCAGGACCTCTTGCTTCGTAGGCAGGGTCACTACCAACTAGGCTAAAGCGGTCGTTAACTGCGTCATGTGTACCCTGTTTAGAAATGGTGAAGTGAATGCCTGTTAAATGTGTGTTAACCCCGACACAAAAAGAAGGGTGTTATAAGTTTGACCACTATGTTTGTGTGTCTGTATGTCTGACTGTGGCATCATAGCTCTTAAACGGGTGATCCGATTGGGATGCGCTTTTTTATTTGAAAGCAGAATTCTTGGCTATGGTTCTTAGACACATTTCACCAAAATTGGTTTAGTCGTTTCTTTTGTTAGCCGTGGAAGGGATCTTAGACGCAAAATTACGACGACGAGCTGGAACGCGTTGGATGCGGATGGCGTGGGACCGATCTGTTTGGCGAGCCTTGGGGGATGCCTATGTTCAGCAGTGGACGTCTTTCGGCTAAAAATGATGATGATTATGATGATGATGATAATATGTCATGTGAATTTCTGTATTATCTCGGAATTCGTAATTAACCCTTTTAACGCCACGCCTCGACAAAACGTAAACCTGCTTTGAATCTTATGTCATTGTGTCAAGATCACTTTGACACTGTACTTTGTGACACCCTATATGTGTCGTTGGCGTTGAAAGGGTTAACTGTCACGGGTAAGGGCTTCTTACATAAAATCATAAAGTAAGGTTCTATGTATATTTGCGATCGCGTACCTACTGGAAGACTTGGCGTAGGAAGGTCCCCAATCCATCCATCTTCAAAAAAAAAATCAAAAAAATCAAAATCGTTTAATGGTTCAAGAGTACAGAATGTTGATAGTGGTTGGCAGCTCTTTTTAAGTATGAAATACCTGTATTAAGAGGCACCTTTCTTCCGTTATTACAGTTAGAGTTATTACAATTTGTACCAATTAATTAATTAATAACATTACAATTACTATGTACTTGAAATAGCAAGCTCAAACAGAAAAGAAAAATAAAAATTTTAAATAAAATCGAGCATCAAAAATATAACTTAGACTAACATGCAATCGAATTTATGTGCGTGTGTGTGTGTGTGTGTGTGTGTGTGTGTGTGTGTGTGTGTGTGTGTGTGTGTGTGTGTGTGTGTGTGTATGTGTGTTGGTGTATATAAATAAAATAACTATTGTTCAGAAAGTGGCCCCGGTCAGTGTCAGTGTCTTAATCGTTTTGGAATAAGTTTTCAATTTCATAGTAGTTTTTGGTTTTTAACCAATTATTAATTTTATTTCTTTATTTATCTTGGACTGAAGATCAGGTAAAGGTCACAGGAGCCGCTTGGATGCGGACATGACCGATAGTCGTGGAGCTCTTTGGGGAACCCTTTGTCCAGTAGTAGATGTCTTTTGGCTGATGATCATCATTTCAGCCGAAAGACGTATCCGCTGCTGAACATAGGCCTCCCTCAAGGCTCGCCAAATAGATCGGTCCCGTGCCATCTGCATCCAAAGCGATCCCGCATCCTTAACCAGGTCGTCTCGCTCATTCTTAGAGGCCTACCTACTGTGCGTCTTCCAGTCCGTGGACGCCACTTTTTTGCCCCATCGGCCATCAGTTCTACGAGCACTGCCACTTGAGTCTGGCGATTCTTCGAGCTATGTCAGTGAACAGTGACTTATACTTCATTTAATTTAGCATTGAAAAGAACAACAACATTATATTGCGTCTGGTCAACTATTTTTTACCTAGCAAATAGTACAGGTAAGTCCAGGATAGATGCCCCACTTTTTGAAATAGCTTTATAATTCAAAAAATTAACAAATTATAGCATTGCGTCCAATGCGTATGATAACTATGGTCCTTAATCTATTATTTTACAGTACTTGTTTTAATATAAATCGTATGGATTTTGTGTAAATCGTACTTTTTTTGACCCCTTATAAATGGGATAGGTGCCTACCGTGGGGGATAGACGACTCGTCGCAAAAATGCGTCAGAGGATAGATGCCCTTTGAAATTAATCAAGTTAAATAAAAGTTATCAGTCTTTTATATTCATTGAAAATTCGCCTAGTTTGAATAGTATGAGCCACGAGCCTCTTCTCATTTTAGAATCCTAACAACTACCTAGCTAGGGTCAATTGTTTTTCGTCATTTTTGGCAAAACGTCGTCTTAGTGTTCTAGACGGTATTCCATATGTTCCATCTGGCTTCTTCGTTGACTCCTTTTTCTCCCTTTTTCATTTCCTCGAAGGCTGCTAGCAAGCTTTCTTCAGACCAAGCGACGTTACGCGGGACTAAGCACAGTTTTCTCTCATATTTATGAGGCATTTCGACCCTCTGCAACATAAAAATTCTTTGAAACAAGTTGAGGATAGTTGCCTTTTGGGGCATCTATAGCGATCGAAAACGGGGCAACTATACTTTTCGCAGAGGATAGATGCCCTTTTCGATAAAAAATCAAGTAATGATAAAATCACTATAAAATATTCCAATCCATGTAGCCTAAACTTCAGTGCAACCAAATGAGTTAGTTAAAAGCGCAAATTATAAGCCAGTCTAAAGTTATTCAAAAACAAATACTTACGAATATAATTTTCACGCTCTGCGAGATCTCGCCGCGGAAGGTTTTGGCACTCATGGACTAAACGCGTTCGCTCTTGCTCATGATAGCAGCGGACCAGAGGTTTGCAGGGAGGGGGCTTGCTATTATTTAGTGGAATTTGGTCCCACAGCCTTGCTACAAGTAGAAATTGAAATCGAGGCATCTATCCCACTGGGGCATCTATCCTGGAATTACCCTACAATAGTCTGGGAGCCGCAAAATAAAATTGTTTTAATGCCACATTATTCGCGTGTCGTCAATTGTTACTCTAGTACAAATTGTAAAGAGATTACAGTTCACGAGCCGCAATATAATGTTGTTGTGCTTTTCAATGCTAAATTAAATGAAGTACTTATAGTTCTTGATGATGATGACATAAAATAATCGTCTGACCTATATTGACATATAATCTTATATTAATGCCTCCCACAGTTAGCCGTAGATCACCTACACAATGATTGCTTAGATTTCGATTCTCACGCGGAATTCTATTAAAAACATTAACAGGATCGTCTTAGCCTTTCACGTCTGTGTTTGGGCTCTCATTATCTTTCCTAGTCCAGACATTGGTACTAAGTCTTAATTCTTAACAATCAAATAGCCGAGTGGTTACAGAATCTGACTACAAAGCCTGAGATCCCGGGTTCGATACCGTCGGGGCAGATACTTGTGTGAAAAATACGAATGTTTGTGCTCGTTTTATATTTGTAAGTTATGTTTTTTTTTGTTTGTAATAATTTATTAAAAGCTTGAAAAGATTACTTTCTGCCAAGTTTCTAGCGGCGCATTCTTCTAGGCAATGATGATACTTCCAAAAGCGCTGGTAGTTTTAAAAATAGTGACATGTAAAATAGCCTTTTGCGGCCTACTTGCAGAATAAACGTTTTGATTTTGACGATCAAAGTGTATTGCGCCAAAGGCGAGACCACATTTGCAATCACCCTTCTTCACTCATCTTTACAGGGATGTTCAATCAAAATATCTTAACTATCTGTTGAAATATTCCGTAATTATTTTAAAACACCTTTTATAGTGATCACCAAAGAAAGACCGATAGATAGAAGGCAGTGCCCAAATCAAGTAGCAATTTGTAAAGAGATATTTTGTTCTATTTTCAGCTACAAAGTGTTCACGGTGGCCGTCAAGAATCCGGCACAATCCCGTCTTCTGAATAACCTGGAGTCTTTCCTATCCCTGGACGTGTGGTTGGAGTCGAGCATGACCAAACCTGGCGTGGTGCTGGTCCCGGGAGACAAGAGCGAGAGGTTCGAGGAGGCACTGATCGCTGAGGAGATCCAGTACAGCATTGACGTGGAAAATGTAAAAGAGTGAGTAATGATCTAATGATTACCAACCGAAAAACGTTGTAAAAACGCCTGATAAATAACGACGTTGGATGCGGAAGCCGCGAGACCGATCTGTTTGGCGTGCCTTGGGGAGCCCTATGTTCAGCAGTGGACGTCTTTCGGCTGAAATGATGATGATGAGATAACAACTACAATTTAGGATCTATTTCGGAGTCGATATGGTTCGTTTCCAGTCTTCGGATGTCATAAAAACATTTTGTAATATTGTTGGGAAGTCTCTACTAAGTAAGAAACAGGGATAGTTAATTAATTGGTGACGGGCGTTTTTCCAATCCTTTATGATTACATTCATCGTCATCTCTATATTCATCCTTCTGTTGGGCACAGGTCTCCTTTCAGAATGTGAGGGCTTGGGCTGTATTCCCTACGCGCCCCCAGTTCGGATTGGAACTTCACACATCCCTTTGAAATACTTCGCAAATGTGTGCAAACCTCAAGATGTTTTCCTTCGCCGTAAAGCTCTTAGTGAATTTCGATATTAATTAGTTTAATGTATGAAAAAAGCTTCCTAAAGGTTGATCTTGTACTTAGAGACTAAAGTTTTTACAGTTGCAAGAGACTTAAAGCTTTTAGTGTTGCATGTTAATGTCAACTTAATATCTTTACCCGTTCCTGAGAAAGCCTATCAAGGCAGAAAAATATTTTGTTGTATGTACCTTAAAAGCTAGGCTAGCTAGATAGCTAGGATAGCTGGGCTATCAGAGCGATATATAACTTAAGGACACGCGATTCTTTAAGATCTTTTTTTAAAGAAATAGGTATCCTAACCCTGCCGTCGTTGTATATATTTGAAATAATCATGTATGTAAGAAAAAACATATGTGATTTTCCCACTAACGTCGATAAGCCAAAGGTTACTAGAAACTCAGGGAAGCTTAAAGTTCCATCTTACAGACTGGCTAAAACTAAAAAGTCGTTTCTGGGAAGATGCATACGTTTTTATAATAAAATTCCGAAAACAATAACCGAACAAACTGATACAAAATTCAAATCCATTGTGAAGAAGACATTAATATCTAAGGCGTACTATAAAATTAATGACTATATCATGGACAGGGATGTTTGGAAATAATTTCGATCCGCATTGGCGATCCCTAGTCTCAAATAGCGTATCTACTGTGTTAAAAAATTTAATTGTATTAAATACTTTAGATGTATGTCATTTAATAACAATGTAGATCTGTTTGAAAAAAATATACCTTGTTGAGTTTCTTGCCGGTTTCTTCTCAACAGGGTTTTTTCCGAACCGGTGGTAGATTTTTCGACGTTCATAGGAGCATCAATTTGATGCCTAAATTGAATAAAGAATTTTGACTTTGACTTTGACTTTGAAAGGTACAGTCAAGTGTAAAAATATGGGTGCACACAACTTGCCCATAAATAAGTCCCATAGCTAAATAAATCGATACTTATTTTTGCACTTGACCGTACGAGGCACTAAAATTGAGCTGTTTCAGTCCTCACTAGTAGGTATAAGTAGAAATACATTCATACGACTCCGAGTGGACTTCAGTTGCTGAGGTACCTAATATCGTTACCAGTACTGTAACATAATTGAATTTTGCTGACTTATTAAGTCAACCGGAATAGAATCTATATACTGAATTGAGAGCGGCGCCGTGGGAAAATCTAGTACAGCAGCCGTATTATCAGCCATTATTAACACAGTGATAAGCATGAGGATAATTTGTTAATACCATGATATTTCCATGATATCATTAATCCCCTACTTTACTGATAAAAAAATAATTTTCAGAATGCTGGATTTGGAAGATCAATTGCATGAAACATCATCTAAGAAAAACCGAATTACGTTAAAGGGGTCAGCGCTTCCCTTGGACAGAATTTACAGATACGATGAGGTATATTTACATTATAAACAAATGCAGACATTATTATTAGATACCGCATTAAGTATGCATTAAAATTAACTGGACGTGACCCTGAGTCCCCGAGGTTACACCCTTGTTTTAAGTTCACATTCGTACGAACTATCAGAAATATAATTAGCTTAGGCATTATTTTTATCAAATTTTCCGCACAAAAATATCGTTACGATGGTTTTGCATAGGTAGAAGGGAAATAAAAATGATTTACGATGTGTATTCTTTTATGAGGAAAGAAAGCACATACAAATAAAAGAACTCGAGAAGTCTTAAATATAAATTTAAATAGTAATACATTGTATTATGTATTGTATCTAAATCGTTACATTTAACTGTGCCATAATCGAGGATTCCCAAAGTTGTTTACGTTATCTTCAAATATATAAAAATCTCGCGTCACAGTGTTTGTTATCGAACTCCTCCGAACGACAAGTCAAGTTGGGTCAAGACCCATTTTTATGTTTTTTTTTGTTTGTATTTGATAGGTCTGAGACTATTCTCAGGGGTCGTAGGCTATTTTTATACCTTCGCAGACGGAGTCGTGGGCTACAGCTATTTTTGTGCGCGACTGTACCAGATGCGCAGAAGTATCCCCCCCACTAGCCGCCCAGAGCTCTTTTTACGTGCGTTGACTTGTACACCTGGAATCAGAAAATCCGATCAAAAACTTTGCAGAGGCGTTCAGTGAAACTAACCCAACCATCTATTTAAATAATGGTTAGAGTAGTACACTTAAATTGCTAAGCCATGCGGCTGCATCAGGCGTCAGTACATCCAGGTCTTCGGCAGGTCCAGGGTAGGAGTGAAGAGGGCAGCGTCGGATGATGTGCTCCACTGTCTGTTCCTCTTCCCCGCACTCACAGGGCGGAGATTCCCTCCACCCCCACTTGTGTTGGTGATAATTACAACGGGCGTGTTTTAACTCTATTGCCTCTAAATATTATTATGCCATACGATTAAATAAATAATTTAATTATTCGGGATTATACAGGGTGAAATTTTGACGTGATAGAAAATTAGTGTTTCAAGCTTAGTTAATGCTGGATAACATAATGCATACTCAATTGTTAAATTATGAATTAAATTATGAATTTAATCAATTGTTAAATTATGAACTAAATGTATGGACACCTCAAATTTAACAATACTAATTCTAACAACTGGGTAAATGCATTATGTTGTCCAGCATTACTAAGCTAGAAACACTAATTTTGTATCACGTTCAATATTTCACCCTGTATTTAAAACTCCTTGCGTATTTAGAAAGACGGCTTCAAAGGTCATTTTAATATGCAGGTAAACGCCTATATGGAAGAGTTAGCAAGTGTTTACCCAGACATCGTTACTCTGGTCAACGCAGGACAGAGTTTTGAAGGCAGACCCATTAAGTATTTGAAAATATCAAGTACTAACTTCCAGGTAATTACAAATTAAAGTAAAAAATTACCACTTAATTTTTTATTATTATTTAGCCTATAATTGTGTCCCACTGCTTAGCAAAGGCCTCTCCTGTTGACTTCCACGTCTCCCTATCCAGCGCTATATTTGGCCACTCCCTCAGTTCCGCGTCCAGGTCGTCTCGCCATCTCCGCCTCGGCCTGCCCAGCCGTCGGTGCCCATCCACACCCAGCACCCAGCACCCAGTGGCTGTGTGCACCCATCTTTGTGCTCGCATCCGGCAGAAATGCCCGGCTCAGTCCCTTAAGAACCGGTATCAATTGTCTTAACGACCGCTTTAGCTTAGTTGGTAGTGACCCTGCCTACGAAGCAAGAGGTCCTGGGTTCGAATCCCGGTAAGGGCATTTATTTGTGTGATGAGCACGAATATTTGTTCCTGAGTTATGGATGTTTTCTATGTATTTAAGTATTTATTTATCTATATAAGTATGTTTATCGTCGTCTAGTACCCATAGTACAAGCTTTGCTTAGTTTAGGACTAGGTCGATTGGTGTGAAATGTCCCATGATATATTTTTTTTTTTTTTAAGCTTAAAATTAAAAAATCAATACAGTCATGTTTATGATGGCAACAGCACATAGGCAAGCCAAATTGCAAGCCAATCTGACCAATAGCAGTGGTTTAAAATAGACTAGCAAAAAATGCCATAAAAACGTGCTATGTTTGTTTATTAGATTAACAACAAGTAAAAAAAATGTAATAAAATAAGTTTACAAAAAAATATCACAACCGACTTATTACCTTTGCTACTTGTGGACCCAGTATAATATTCCAGGCATAATCCCATGTCCTTTCGGGATTTAAAATTCTACGCTCCATTGTTTAAGTTGGATTTCTGAATCGTGATCAAGGACCAACAACATCATCACTGTCAGCCAAATGACTAAGGGCCGGCGCTCACTGACGGCATGGCACGGCGTGGCATTTTATTACTATCAAGTTATTTTGAATCTTATTTCAATGAGTTTAGAATTCATGTTACTTTATTTCGATACCACGATGCCGCGACGTGCCGAGGGATGACGCAACGCATAACCAATAAAGTAACATGAATTCTAAACTCATTGAAATAAGATTCAAAATAACTTGATAGTAATAAAATGCCATGCCGTGCCATGCCGTCAGTGAGCGCCGGCCCTTACACTACTGGACATAGGTCTCCCCACAACGAACGCTATGATAACCAGTCCTGCACTGCCTGCATCCGTCGGACTTCTGAAATCTTCACCACCACCGCTATCACCATCCTTGGAAAATACTAATGTTAAATCACTTCTTTCCAGCAACTGAACAAACCAGTCGTCTATATAGAGTCACTGCTGCATGCCCGTGAATGGATTACCTTATCTACAACCCTGTACGCCATCGAAAAACTTGTCATTGACGTCAATGAACAGGATTTGCTCCACGATATTGATTGGATCATTATGCCCATTGCTAACCCTGATGGCTACGAGTTCACGCATACTGACGTAAGTGATCTGCAACTAGATGATCATCATCATCTCGACCTAATATACGTCCCACTGCAGGGCACAGGCCTGCTCTTAAATGAGAGATCCTAACCTTAGGATCAGGAACACTCACGCCATTGAATTTTTTCGTAATGTTGTGCAGGTACCTTCACGATATTTTCTTCACCGTAAAGCTCGTTCGAAATTATAAATTTCGCACATAAATTCCGAAAGTGTTAGAGGTGAGAGTCCGGGCTTGAACCCTCCCCTCTCTGCTTGAGAGTTTAATACCTATACGTATTTAAATACGTATTTATCTACATAAGTATGTTTATCCGATGTGTAAGGACCCTTAGCACAAGCTTTGCTTAGTTTGTGTCCAGGTCAATTGGTATCAATTGTCTCATATTTTTTTAAAAGTTTAATGCCGTCAACATAAATACTGAAAGTGCGTGTATATTAGTCTCCATTTGCCTATTATTTATCTGAATTTTGTATTACATTTTCTATTCTACAAATGGCTTGTTTCTTGTCTTTCCAGCAACGCCTTTGGCGTAAGAATCGCGCCACCGGCTACATGGCTGGTAACTTCTGCTCCGGCGTCGACCTCAACCGAAACTTCGATATCTTCTGGTCCCAAGCATCCAGCAGCATCGTCTGCATGGACACCTTCCACGGCCGAGCCCCCTTCTCCGAACCAGAAACAGCAATCATCAGGGACATCGTCAACGCCCACAGCGAACGGATCGAACTTTTCCTTGACATCCACAGTTTTGGAAGCATGATCCTCTACGGCTATGGAACGGGTACTCTTCCACCAAATGGATTGAACTTACATCTTGTTGGTGTACGCATGGCTCAAGCTATAGACAGTGTTAAAATGAGCTGGAATGATAACTACATAGTCGGTAACGTTGCCCTCGTGTTATATCAAGCTTCTGGTTCTGCTATGGATTACGCTCAATCTGTTGGTGTACCGTTATCTTATACTTTCGAGTTACCAGGATACAGATTTGGCTTTGGGACAGCGGCTGGCTTCTTTGTGGATCCTGAGTTCATTGAGCAGGCTGGTTATGAGACATGGGAAGGGATCAAGATTGGTGCCAGGAATGCAGTAAGGACATATAAACAAAGGATTTCAAATTAAATTATTACTGACATTTGTTAAACGAAATATGACAATAAAATGAGATGGAACTGGAAGTTAAAGTGTTCATGATATTACTAACGATCATAAGATTAACAGGTCATTTTTCATGCCACTTTATATGGATACTGTTTTGTTATTTTTGCTTGTTAGTGTAGTTTCATTTAAAACAGAACATTACCGACCGATTGACAAAAATAACGCACAACCTAAAGGAAGCTAGAGACGGGGTACTTGTTTTTTTAAAATACTGTATAGATTCAGGCGTTACTTTGCAGAGTTCCATGTTAAAATTCTTAAGACGCTGTCAACACCAACGTCGGCGCACACTGTCTATTTGTATCGGAGTAAACGAGATGCCGCTATTATTGGGCAGCCGGGTATATTGAAATTTATCGGGCAAATATTTAATTAAAAAAAAACTGTGGATTATTTGTGAAATATGACTCGTTAGCGGTTTAGGTATGAATATGTTGACTTCATGTTTTTAATTGCAGACGAATACGCCAAAAAAATAAAGACATAGAACCGTTTAATGATGATTTTAAGACCTATCTTTGAAATTATTTTCTATCGAGCCGATTTCGTCCAATTATGTATCGAGTCCGTCCACGGTCTTTGAAATATGATGAATATTAACATAATAATTTTTTTGATGTGCTAGAACAAGCAGTTTTTCTTAAAAAACGGTTTAAATGACATCAATTTCAACAAATTAGGTGTTGTCAGCCTCTTAAATGGAATAGTTATTTTGCTCCTCCGCGAAGTAGTGAGACCAAATCATGCAATAGTTAGGTACGTTGCAAAGTAAAACACACGTAAAGTGTACGTTGCAAAATTGCCTGAAAAAACGGGATTTTCAATTGCAACGTAGTTATTTTGCCCCTCCACATACCTAGCTACCTACTCCATTGGAAATCGGACACAGGCCTATTTTCAGATAGCGAGGGCTAGAACTGTAATTCCCTCGCGCGCCCAGTGCGGATTTAGTACTTCAAATATACACCATTAAAATTTTTGAGTGGCATCCACGGACCGAAAGACGCAGTGTAGGTAGGCCTCCAACAAGATGGAGCGACGACCTGGTTAAAGTTGCAGGATCGCGTTGGATGCGGATGGCACGGGACCGATCTGCTTGGCGAGCCTTGGGGGAGGCCTATGTTCAGCAGTGGACGTCTTTCGGCTGAAATGATGATGATGATGATGATAATAAAATTATAAAAGTCACATTTTTATGGGGCCAGACTTCGCAATGAATTAATTTGAATTAGTTCCTATGCGAACTAGGTTAGGTGAACCTGGTACGTTTTTTAATTGTTAGACTTTATGAACATTAAAATCAAACAGACAAATAACTATCCCTTTTGTACGTCAAGTAATACCGAAGATAGAGCTCCCACAGTAAGGTAGAAGGACACGTTTTTAGTGCCCGCATAGGCAGTAAGACGCGTACCGTGCGGAAAAGACATGGTTTCGCAGCCAACGTAAAGAAAGAAAGAAAACATTTGTTTAGACGTGATATTATAGTATTAATCACATGTCAGCTAGTCACCAATAGAGGGCGTAAAGTCAGGTTTTCTATCACATATTGCCCTATATGCGGCCCACTAGCAGGCACAGGCCTCATCTCAGAATAAGAAGGCTTGAGAAGCATTTCCCACTCGAGCCTATTGTGGATTCGGAACTTCATTAAATTTTTTTGCAAGTGTGTGGATGTTACCTGAGGATGCTTTTCTTCAGTGGAATTTCAACTGTTTTTATTAATTTTGTACATAAATTCAGAAAAAGTCAGCCTTACTGAGCCTCAAGCTACTAAGCTACCACAGATTTTAAAGTTTTCTATGGTTTAAACGAATTTCATATGGACGATGTATCTTTCCCCTTAATTTTAATTTGTCAAAAGTGATTTATTTCTGAGAAAGTATTTTTGTCAATTGTATTAAACTAACATAATCCAATCTTAATGCATTCCATAAGATGGTATTTCAAAAAGTCCTGAAAACAGCACGATTTAGTGTACACGGCAAACCGTATTATGACAAAATAAATTATGGGAACAAACGCATTATGGTATCCTTAAAAATATGAAAGCTTATCTGATTATATGACGATATGATGATTTGTAAGATAAGAATAAACACATCAAATTGTTGTCTAAAAATGCACAGTTTTTAAAAATTGCGATGAAATCGCTGACCATGTAATTTATTTTCTTTAATATTTTTAGTACCTATTTGATATCTTGAAGTATCCTAAATAAGTCAAAGAAAAGTCGGAGAACAAGGTCCGTCTAGTTTCTCGGCCAAACGATACCTACAAATCCTACGATAAACTGATTTAACTACCGTAAATAGGCCAAAGGCTAACTGACTGATAATACTCACTTTAATATCATCGGCATTACCGCATACGAGTACTATAATTTACAAAGGGGATCTACTTTAACTATTACAATAACAACAATATTATGATTAAGATCCTGTATAATTCAATCCGTTAAAACCCGGTTTAATGCGTCTTATTACAATATAAAAACGCACGACAGACACCGTTAGCATTAGTCTATCTAAGATAGTAAACAACGTCAACACGTCGCTAAGACTTCTGCTGTTAACAATTACGATAAACCAAGCAGTTGGTATGGCCATCAAGATGCCTGCCTAGAAAGTGGTGTCGTGGCTCCCATATACAAAACAATTAAAATGAGGACTGCTAGTAACTGTGGACGGTACAACGACAAATCATACACTTGGTGCGCGACGCGTGAAGGAAATTGGATAGAATGGGATTATTGCACCCGACATGAAACCAAAACAGCTACAAAAAGAATTCAAACTAACAACTATTTGTACACTTTTAAAGACGAATGCTCCAAACGGGATGGCAAAGACTTTTGGTGCAACACTCACAATTATTGGGAAAATTGTGATCCTGAACACTTCGTTCTGGTGTTCGACTATCCGACAGAACAAGAGTACATCACATGTGTCACTGGATGCGTTTTAAATAATGGAGAGCGCAAATGCTACGATGCAGATGGAAATTTTCTAAAATGTTACTTGAATCCGGACAAGAGCGCGATGCTACACGAGATTGGCAAGAAAATATTGAAGGAACTTAAATATTATGGTGAGTTATCTGAGTCTGGATACCAAGTGTGCGCAGATAGGGAGATAACAAAAAGGAATGTACACATAAACGAGGAATGGCCGCTCATATCAAGCGTCAGAGACTTAGTAGCAGTGTTGGAATCCGAATTTCCAACAATAGTTCCAAAGTATGCCGGACCAGCGCAGTCATATACTGTGATGCCAGTTGATAATGCTAGTGTTGACGACACGATATAAGATCTGTGATAACTCGTGCACATTTGCAACGACCCAACAGAAATATCCACAGGACAGTGAAAACGAATATAGCAAGGTTGAATCCTTATAGAAACAGGTTTGATGGTAAAAATGATGAAGCAGAGTATCTTTTACCGATAGCGCTTGGTGGAGCTATGTAACCTTATAACTTCATTCCTGAACCGAGATTTTACAAACGTGGCAGGGGCTCCAGATGGTATAACCTTGAAAGGTTCATCACTCGTTTTCTTGACAAACTCCCGGGTCGATATGTTGAGTGGCAAACGGCTGTTAGTTACGACGTTAAGTCAGCTCGTCCGTACAGACCTATAGCGGTGTCTGTGAATGTGCGAATGTACAAAACAGATGGGAGATTGCATAGCATATCGGGAGATTTAGAAAACATGCATTTTTCTAACGACCCTTTTATGGGCTTGTGTGATGAATTGAAAACCTTTTCAGTTTTTTTGTTTCGTTTTCCATGTTTCCTTCTTCTCCTTAAATTTAAGAGCTATGCTTTTGTCGATGGAGTAACAGAAACTCTACATGTTCTTCGGCCAGCATTTTTACTTCCTGATACGACACAATACCCTCTTTCTCCTTTACTTGGTCAAATTAGGACAAACTTGGCGTTCCTCTGCCTCGTCTTTTTTCTACTATTCCTTCCATTAGATTTGTAAACAAATTGTGTTGTCGTATCAAGTATACGATAGGACTTAAGATAATACGTAGTTATGTAGATGTAAAGATTTCATATTTAGGTATTGTAGTTATTCATCAATTTTGTCATAACATTTAACCAACCGTAAGTTTATATAGTACCTAGTTAGGTTACTTTGTCCTGTTGCTGTCAAAGGTGAATTTGTGAATATTATGGTATTTAAACATAGAATTTATTTATGTGTTTCCACTGTCTAATATATAATATTGTATGAGCTATTTCTTTGCTTTATTTTGGAATGGGAGTAATATTTTTATATTTAACAGACATAACTTAGTTAATTTTCTGGTGCAAAGGTTGCCCATTGATGCGGGGTGGGTTTATTTATTTAGGCGTTAACTTATAATTATTATTATCTTTTATATCTATATTATGATTCTGTTACTTGTATTATCTCAAATTATTATTCTTATTTAAGTTGGCTGCTTTATTTAGAAACAAAATAGAAAATTGATAAAACAGTTTTTTTTAATGCGCATTCCATTATTTCTACCACCAACTATCTTTGTACACTAACTAAAATTTGCTGCCTCAAGTTTTAATACATAGCCGACATACCCACATGGTCTGTTTAGTAAATAACCAGGGTAATTAAACACAATCATAAATTCATACAATACCTTATCATCGTATTTTTAATTTTTATTCACTATCCATAATCCTGTCATATCGATATGTCGTATCTTGATACGTAACAATTCTTTCCTTTATTATTAACATCTACGTATGGATTAGTATTGTGTGATTTGCATAGTTGCCGAATGAAAATGTTGTTTTTATTTTTTTTAAGTTTTGTGCATTTAGCTTTTGCTAAAAATGAATTGTATATGGGGTAAGTAATTGTATTATTATACCTACCTACAATCCAGCGCGGAAATTCTGCCAGCCTTATGAGAACCCTTTCTTAGGGACAGGACTTATTGTTAGGTGAATTGTACATGCTTGGGATATTTTTATGATAGTTTTTATTATTTGTTGATTAAGTATTATTGAATTAATTGAGATTAGATATGTTTAGTTTTCGCATTATACGAAATACGTTCAGAAAAACCGACCAAGAGTCAGCACTATTATATTCCTAAATCGTCACCATCCAAACTGGTCCATTTTCTGATATCGTCAATATCCCATTTTGTCTATAACGTCCCACTGCAGGGCTCAAGCCTCCTCACAGAATGAGAATACTCGAGATGTTGTACCCACGCGGGCTCAGTGCCGATTGGGAGCATACACACACCATTGATTTCTTCGTAGGTGTTTGCAAATTCCATCACGATATTTGACTTCACAAGATCATAGTAAATTTCAAATGTAATTTCATACGTAAATTTCGATAAACTAAGAGGAGCGCATGGACCCACAACTCTCTGCTTAACAGGTCGTAGGTTAAACCACTACACTTGGTAGCTTTGCGGCTTAACATGTTTAAAATTCTTCAGATACAAGGTGTACAGCGTGAAACTAACATTGCAAGAGCAGCAAGACAACCTCCACCTACTGAAGACAGATATAATTGATTATTGGGTAAAGCCTAACTTTAAATATGGCATCACCGGTCTCGCTATGCTGCCCCCATCGCAGTTCAATTGGTTTGAAGAAAGACTCGAGGAGTTACATATTGAAAAGGATATCTTCATTGATGATGTTTATGAGTAAGTTGATACTATAGTTTGAATGTTATAGTCGACCAAGTGAAGGTGTTTTTCTACCAGAGGTGTGCTATGCTACGTTGTTATGGATGCGTTTGATTTTGATATCCACCAATTATTTCATTTGTCCACATAGCATTGCACTGGTGAAAACGGGTTCAACTAAACTATGTTTTTATTTGGAATGATCCGTGCCCTGCGTGCATGCTGTGGATAGGATACGTGCTCTGGATTGATTCGTAGGCCACCACAAAATTTTATCGTTGTGACATTTTAGGTCATTTGATAAATCTTGTTATAGACAACTAAAATTATTTATTCTATGATAAGGTCCTGTAGTGGCCTAGGAATCAAAATGGTTGACTGTACTATACAATAACTCTTTACTCTACTCTAAAATTCTTTATTGTACAGTCAACAACTTTAGTTGTTGAGCAACTTGTCACTCTTTGCATTTTAGCCGTGTGCAAATCAGGATATGAGTAGCTAATGCTAGGTTTCCACGGAGCTTAGTAGCTAATGCTTAGTACTTGTTACTTACACTTGTCAGAAGTGTGAAAACATATTGTACAAGTGCTTAGTATTATACAAAACACGCATCTGATAAGTGTAAGTGACAAGTACTAAGCATTAGCTACTAAGCTCCGTGTAAACCTAGCATTATGCTAAGTTTACATGGGCTTATCTGCAGTGTGAAAGTGACAAGTAGCCGTCCACACATGGGTTTTAGAGAATGGTATTAGTAGTTGCAAAGATGGGCAAACAAAGGAAACAAAAAACTTGAGTAATCAAACTTCACTTGACATGAATGTTCACACCACTCAACGAGTGACAAGTATTAGTAGATCTTTATACAGGGTAAGCACTTGTAGCTTAGCAAACAGGATCGGCTTCTAATCACTTGTACTTGCAGTAACACTAATACTAAGTACTTATACAATATAATAAATAAATAAATATCACGGGACAATTGGTATTGATCACTTTTTTACAATGTGGTCTAATTCCAAAACCATTTCGAGGAATAGGTTTATTAAATCTTTTTATAACATTGTAGTAAAAAAATATTAAATGATCGTGTGTATTTTTGCAAAATAATGTTTGACCTTTGTTTGACCTTTCTATGGGCATTAACTTTGAAATTCTTTGCAACAAGAAAAAAAAAACCGTCCGTCTAGTTTCTCTATACTATTCTCTGTCACTTCGACGTAGTTATCATGTGTCAGTTTAAGGATACTATTTTGAAAAACATTCTTCGCGTTTTTCACATTTTAATAATGGATTTATATATGAAGTGTTTCATTCCTACTTGTGGAAATGATTCTGTCAATAGCCCAAACAAATTAATTGTTCGCATTAGAGAAGATTTACGAGAGGAGTGGTGCCGCAAAGTTACTTCAAAGTTTACACGATGTAGTTATTGTTGCGAGGAGCATTTTAATGTAAGTATGGATTAAATCCGCAAAGAACTTTCTAGGCAACATTCCTGACCATTTTATTTTATACGTACAAAAAATACTATAGCCGTAAATCGTTTTTGTACCTATTCTCTTGGAAGAATCGGCAACTTTAGTGTTATTGTTATTGTAATGTAAAGTGACATTGTCAGATGACAACTGACCATCGATTGTGACACATTTTTTTTGTCATTATGTCTGTGGTTTATACACAAATTCAGCCGCGGCATGTAATTTACGAGAAGTCGTATCTCAAATTTTCAATAAATTATAAAAAATTATTGGAGTGATGAATAGCTGAAATATTCAAATTAGTTTCTTAAAATGCTCTATATTTTCGATAAAAAAAATAAAAAGGGGGGGTTAGAAAAAATTAACAATCCCAATTCACACCAATTGACCTAGTCCCAAAGTAAGCTTAGCAAAGCTTGTGTTATGGGTACTAGGCAACAGATAAACATACTTATATAGATAGATACATACTTAAATACATATTAAACACCCAAGACCCGAGAACAAACATTCGTATTTTTCATACAAATATCTGCCCCGACACGGGAATCGAACCCGGGCCCTCAAGCTTCATAGTCAGGGTCTCTAACCACTAGGCCATCTGGTCGTGTAAATATGTTTACTTACATCTGACAAGTACTAAGCATTAGCTACTAAGCTCGTGTAAACCTAGCAAATCAAACAGTGGCAAATTGCTCAACAATAAAACTTGCTGACCGTACACCACAAAGAAAACAATACAGAACAAAAACATGGAGAACATTTTCATGGAGAAAATATTTAAGGTAATCAATAGGCGGCCTTATTGCTTCGAAGCGATATCTTCCAAGCAAACTTTAGCAATGAAGAAAAAGTTAGGAATGGATTTCAGCAGGTAGTGTAATTTAAAACAAACAGTAACATAAACAAACATTGTTAAAACAACGATATATACAATCATCATCATCATTTCGGCCGAAAGACGTCCACTGCTGAACATAGGCCACCCCCAAAGCTCGCCAAACAGATCGGCCCTGCGCCACCCACATCCAACGCATTCCACCGACCTTAACCAGGTCGTCGCTCCATCTTGTTGGAGGCCTACCTACACTGCGTCTTCCGGTCCGCGGACGCCTCTCGAGAACCTTTCGGCCCCATCGGCCATCAATTCTACGAGCGATGTACCCCGCTCACGGTCACTTTAGTCTAGCGATTCTTAGAGCTATGTCCGTGACTTTAGTTCTTGCGCGAATTTCGACATTTCTTATGCGATCCCGCAGAGAAACTCCAACAATACATACAATAAACAAAACACAAACACGTCATAAAACATGCATTGATAAAAAGACAAACAGCAATATGCTTGTAGATAAACGGACTATAATTCTTGTGCACAGAATGAAAAGTGTTCCTTAAGCGTAGATCAAAAAATTTGCAAAGCTTATTACTGTCGTTTAGACGTAATTTATATCCATGGTAACACTGAGGCCTTTAATAATAAGGCTTGGAAGGTATTGTACTTAATCGTTAGTAACACAACACTGATCAGATAGATTATACAGGTGTTTCAAAACTCAATGATAACCTCTTACCGAGGCTAGAAGCTAAGTTATAAAAGATCTGAAAACAATCTATGTCACTTACTTAAGCGGTAAAGGTATGGTTGGATGGTTGTGCCCGTACATATTCACGCATAGATTGACCAAATGATTAATTAAACATTATTACCACAATTAGATTAAAATATGTGACACTATAAAAATACTATCTTTTACTTTTTTTTTTTACTTTTTTACCTGGAAAGGAAAAAGCGGAATCCTAATAGGATCACTTTGTTGTCCGTCCGTCTGTCAAGACCCTTTTTCTCAGGAACGCGTGGAGGTAGCAAGCTGAAATTTATATCAAATACTCAAATCTACTGTCCCTTGGAGCTGTGAAAAAATCAAACTTCTAAACCAACGCAATCAAAAGATACAGCCATTTATGCCGCAAATTTTCGACACTCGCAACGGAATCAAAACCTGCAGGGTACTTCCCGTGAACTCAGAATCTCGAAATTTGGTACGAAGCATGGTCTTATAGCACAGATAAAGGAAAAATTGCGAAAAGCATAATTTTTTTGTCTGTCTGTCTATATCAATAACCAATCGACAATGATCCCACACTGCGCACATTTTTCTTAGGAGCAGGGGTCTGCTAAGACTGGATGTTCATAGATTCATATAAATTTGTACGGAGTCCAACTCGCACTTGGCCGTTTTTTAATGTTATCTGGGATTAAACTATGATTAATACTAGTTCAGGTGCTAATTCCAATATCTTATCAATATTTAATTACACTACTCGTTAATTTGTGAAAATCATTACCTATCTTCAAAATCTACACCAACATGGGCGTACCGATAAAATAATACTAAACAATTTCTTGTTCCTATCAATAGTACATTGTTGTAGAGGCTGGAAAGTAAGCAATAGATGGACGAGTTTGTTTGAGGGCCGACGCGTAGCGGAGGCCCTCGGAAGTACGAGTCCATCTATTGCACTTTTGGCCGAGACTAAACATTGTGCTTTTCACGACTAATGCGAGGAAATAAAAAACGTTTCTTATAATAAAAATAAATATTTAATTAAAGTTTATGTTAATGTTTGCATGGGGGCAGTTGTTAAAACTCATTGTGATGTTTTTCCCTGGAAAGCTGATTTTAGTGTTCTGCGTCATTTCAGTCGGTCGGGAACTTAATCAAACATAGTTAGAGTTAATGTGAGCGGCCGTTGCGGCCGCTACGGC
This sequence comes from Archips xylosteana, assembly GCA_947563465.1. Lineage (NCBI taxonomy): Eukaryota > Metazoa > Arthropoda > Insecta > Lepidoptera > Tortricidae > Archips > Archips xylosteana. The sequence goes on along the minus strand of OX387361.1, from coordinate 16,757,688 downwards.
CGCTCACATAACTCGAACTATGTTTGATTTAGTCGCCGTCACGACGCGTCGCCGGTCGCCTTACCGGCCTAGTGGCCAGTATCAAAAACCACATAATTAAAAAATAAAAACCTTAACCTTGCAGCGCTTAAAAAGTTTAATGCTGTGGCATTTTTCATACTTAAAAAAATAAAAGCATTTTGTGCATATTATGCGTTTAAGGAAAAAAAACACCTCATTAAAGTCATGAATGACGCATTCTCATTGGTCAATTGATTTTCACATGCAGCAGACGATTACTTTTGATTGGTCGTTTCAGCACGCCGGGAATGAAATTCAGAAATTATCTTTGAAAAAGTCGTATCGTATTATGAAATACATATACTGATACGACCTGTTTTCGATTAGTGTAACATTGTTGTCGTGTTTGCGCGCCATAAATGAATCAGCTGTTAAATGTACATGTGGCGACTATTAGCGCCATCTAGTCATCACATAAGGAACTAACTACTACAATCCTACATCACGCTATCGAAGTTTCTCAACTCGGCTGCATAAATACAACTTCCAACTTTCATCCATGGGACTTCGGTCCCCAGGCATAACATCTGCCTGGAGAGAGATCTCTCTATTGCAACTACCCCCAAATTGGTGACCCACGACATTGGACAAAATCGCAACCTTCAGATACACAAGACGATGACGCAGTCTCACAGCAAGCCATACTCACCGCACTGTGCACCATTAGCATGTATCTATTATCTGCCTGGTGTCTACAGTTCGCAAATCCTCCTCCCACTACTTCCACTTGCCAATCAATCAACCAACGCTCGTCAACAAGGCTCCGAGCAGTCACGCAACAGGCATGCATCACAAGTAGCAGAGGAACAACAATGCTCGCCGACGAGGCTCTGAGCGACTGGCCCTTGCAAGCGCCCACATGACGCACAGACTGCACTCCACTGCAATTCGTATCGACCTCCGGTCTAAAAGGGGGGCTGATGTGGCGACTATTAGCGCCATCTAGTCATCACATAAGGAACTAACTACTACAATCCTACATCACGCTATCGAAGTTTCTCAACTCGGCTGCATAAATACAACTTCCAACTTTCATCCATGGGACTTCGGTCCCCAGGCATAACATCTGCCTGGAGAGAGATCTCTCTATTGCAACTACCCCCAAATACATATATAGGCAGTTTTGTGTACTGGATTTAGGTTATCTATGGCCACATTTTCGAGCAGTGTCGTGAAAAATTATTATTTTTCTTAGTAATTATTACATCGGTTTTTTTGTATTTCTTCGGGGTCTATAATGACTCCCATAAAATTTTTGTTCCGAATTTTCAAGCCCATAACGTTTTCTGTCATAATTTTTCTTCGTCATATTATCGGAAGTCATAATATTAAACAACATAAATTGGAGTTACGATTTTCTTAAGTCATAATTATTGTAAGGACTAAATAACTAAAGTCATATCATTCTGTGTCATGGATGCATCACTCTTCATAGTGTTAAAGGTAATAAAGTCACTCATAATAATTATTGCAAGGTCTTTTTTCGCAAGTCGTAATTATTTTTAGGCATGATATTACTTTGTTATAACATTCAATGTCATAGTTGTACGACATTTCATAATATTAAAGATAATAATCCTTTTCTGTGCTGTCATAAAAAAATACCTAACATCGAGCCTTCTTAACCTAACCTGTCCGAGTCGGGTCTATAATGACTCCCATACAATTTTTGTTCCGAATTTTCAAGACCATAACGTTTTTTGTCATAATTTTTCTTTGTCATATTATCGGAAGTCATAATATTAAACAACATAAATTGGAGCTACGATTTTCTTAAGTCATAATTATTGTAAGGACTAATAAGTAAACTTATATCATTCAGTGTCAAGAAGCATCACACTTCATAATATTAAAGGTACTAAAGTCACTCATAATAATTATTGCAAGGTCTTTTTTCGCAGGTCATAATTATTTTAAGGCATAATATTACTTTGTAATAACATTCAATGTCATGGTTGTATGACATTTCATAATATTAAAGGTAATAATCCTTTTCTGTGCTGTCATAAAAAAAATACCTAACATCGAAGGCTAAGGCGGGAGCTACGCTTACGCTTCGCTCCCGCCTTAGCCTTCTGAACCTAACCTGTCCGAGTGGCTTCTGCCCTTAAAATCTTGCTCGCTCGCTTCGCTCGCTCGCTGCCAGCGATATGTCTTACAATGTTTCTGAATAATTATCAATGTTCCTTTGGATGTTATAGATTTCAATGTAGATGGTTAGTGCATTTTAGGTAATGAAAAATTATGACTAAAAACAATTATTACTTTAAGATATATGCCCTATAATGTTTCTGAATAATCAACGATATTCCCTTAAATATTATTGATATCAATATTATGACTTTTTAAAGTTATGATCAATGGGATTATGGCTCATTGCAGTTAGAACTATTAAGCGATATGCTTTACAAAAATTATGACCATCGATATTTATGAGCAAGAATATTATGGACATCAATTTATGACTTTCAAAATTCGGATAAAAAAGATTATGGGAGAAAAGGGGCACCCGTCCGGAGTCGCTTCTGCTCTGAAAGGTCTTGCTCGCTCGCTTCGCTCGCTCGCTGTCAGCGATATGCCTTTAAATGTTTCTGAATGATAATCGATATTCCTTTGGATGTTATAGATTTCGATGTACCTATATGCTTAGTGCATTTTAGGTAATGAAAAATAATGACTAAAAACAATTATTACTTTAAGATATAATGCCTTACAATGTTTCTGAATAATCTACGATATTCCGTTAAATGTTTTTGATATCAATATTGTGACTTTTTAAAATTATGATCAATAGAATAATGGATCATTACACCATCGATATTTATGAGCAAGAATATTATGGATACCAATTTCTGACTTTCAAAATTCGGATAAAAAAGATTATGGGAGAAAAGGGGATCCCATTTCTTCGCCTGTGAGGTACAAGTTTTTTGAAATACAAGTCAATAACAGGAGCGGTAATTATTAAACTACCTGGGAGTACTTACGTGAAATAATTTTTTGCACTAATAATTGTTGATTTCAAGTGTAAGACATATATGTTATTCTTTTCAGATATTTATTAGAATATGAATCTAAACAGAATTCTAGAATTTATGAAAATGTTAACACACATGACGATGACAATAATAATAACGATGAAAGCGATAGCAATAATACTGACGAAGATGATAATAATCTCACTGATGATGACGATAACAATATCACAGACGAAGATAATAATAACAATACTGACGAGGATGATAATAATAATAACACTGATGAAGATGATAACGATGAAACTGAGGAAGATGGGGATACTGAAGAAATTGACGAAAGCGAAGAAGACGAGGAAATACATTTTGATTATGATGCTTACTACCGATACGACGTTGTAAGACTTTATTTTGTTATCGTTTTAAAGGTCTTAAAGCTCATATTAAAAACAACAGATTTTGCTGCAACGATAAAGTTTTTCGTATACTTGTTTGAAACTAATCAGGTTTTTTTTTTCAGATTCTGCAACACATCTACAATTTAAAAGAGAGATATGAAAACTCACCACGCGTATCTATTGACGTTATAGAATTTGGGTCAACTGATCAGGGTAGACCTTTAGTTTACTTGAAGGTGACCAGTAGAACTGAAGTTCGTAAACCTATAATTGTAATAGAGGGTGGTATAAACCCTAGACAATGGATAACCATACCTTCGGCTTTAAATATCGTGGACCAAATACTGGCAGAAAATGAAGCAAGCCTTTTGGATAACTTTGAATGGATCGTTGTACCTGTGGTGAATCCAGATGGATACGAATATACTCATACAGATGTAAGTATAAGTATTGTTAAGGAAGCAAAATTGATACATACAGTTTTAGGTATGACAACTATGTTTCTTGGTGAGTCCATTAAATTAATTACTGAGATAAATACAAATCATGCGATGGAGATTAATATAACGATGGCGCTTTATCTTTATGAATGGAGAACGGATGCAAAGATAATTGATAATTATTATCTAACTCTTTAAGATTCCGAACTTCAAACGAAAAAAAACTTACTTGCTTGCTTGTGTTTTCATATAAAATATATGGAAAATTGCTCGTTGACGTAGAATCATAATAAGATTTAGCAAGAAGGTTACAGAGCAGGTAAAAGAAAAATTTCGAAAAGCAAAATATACTTTTATTCATAAAAATACTATGAACAAACTTATTTCATGCTTCTTTTTAAATTTGTTTGGCTTTATTTTTGGAACATGTAGTCTCGATAAAATCTGTAAGATTGTTGTCTAAAGCGCGTACTACTCGTATCGCAATCACATGCATCATTTCCTTATTAGTAGAAAAATATAATGTGAATGTGGATGTGGACGTGCGTGCGATAAACAGGCCTTGGCTTATCTTAATTGAAATTTTTTTTCAGCTGCGTTTCTGGGAAAAGAACCTCAGCACTAAGAGCAACTTGGGATTCATTTGTCCCGGCGTTAACATCAACCGTAATTTTGATATCGCATGGTCCATCTCTGACTCCAGTTCGAGTGCTTGCAGTCACTTATATGCTGGAGTTGAAGCTTCCTCTGAAATCGAGACCAAATTTCTTCAGAGCATCATAGAAACTTATAAAGAAAGGATCAGTTTATACATCTCTCTGCAAAATGGAGGGCGTTTTGTTTCTTATCCTTGGCAATATGAATTCGCTGCAAGTGGCATGTTTAGACAGAACCATTTGCTTGGTATGGAGATGGTTGCAGCATTGAATGATGGATATGGTCTTGATGTAACATCAGTAGCTACAGGTGACAGGGTTTCTGGCACCAGTTCAGATTTTGCTAGGATTAATGATGCTCTGTATGTTTTTAATATTGATATAGTTGGAAGAGGTGAGGTAGGTGTTCTTGTGCCTGAGATAGATATTGTTTATTTCATTGAGGATGTGTGGAGAGCTGTGGCTGTTGCTGCTGATTATTTGATTGGTGAAATAAACCAGTAGCTCATTATATGTATTTTTTATTTTATCTTTCGTAACCATTCCTTTTACAAGCTATTAATTAACTTGGAAATCAAACTGGGTGTGGGTAAAATACGAGACAAACAATTCTAACAATTCAAACCCACATGTTAATGCCATTCTTTTTCTTATGGCTCTCTATTACTGGAGGTCTGCCGTCAGCTCTGCGAACTGTTTTAGGTCTCTTGCCAAGCGAAATAGCTCTTCAACACTGGCTATTCCTATCCATTCTCAGATGTTGCAAAGCTAGGACTTCTTTCTTCTACCAGCACGCCTCTTCCTTTAATGGCATAAGGGTTTCAATTATCAGATCGTGCGTTATTGTCGTTCATTCCGAGTTGACAAATATAGGTCGTGTTTTAGCCTCGCCCTGAAATTTCACCTATTTCTAGTATCAGATTGAGATGAAAATTAGTTTACAGGACTCCTCTCAGAATGAGAGGGCTTGGGTCGTAGTTCCCACGAACAATGCTGCAAGGAACTTCACACACGCCATTGAATTTCTTCGAGGCGTGTACAGGTTTCTTCACGATATTTTCCCTCACCATAAAACTCATCGTAAATTTTAAATGTAATTTCGCACGAAAATTCCATAAAACTTAGAGATCCGGGCCTGGGTTCGAACCCACGACCCTCTGCTTGAGAGGCCACGCCACTAGACTACCAGGGTTTTTTAGGGTTCCGTACCCAAAGGGTAAAAACAGAAACCCTATTACTGAGGCTCCGCTGTCCGTCCGTCCGTCTGTCCGTCTGTCTGTCCGTCTGTCACTAGGCTGTATCTCGGCAACCGTGATAGCTAGAGAGTTGAAATTTTCACAGATAATGTATTTCGGTTGCCGCTATAACAACAAATACTAAAAAATGGAATTAAATAAATATTTAAGGAGGCTCCCATACAAAAAACGTGATTTTTTTGCTCGTTTTTGCTCGATATTGATAACGGCAACAGGTAGATGCTTGAAATATTCACAGAATATTGAATTGTATATTGAATATTAAATTAAACCATTAAATTAAAATAAAAAAATATTTAAGGGGGGCTCCCATACAACAAACGTGATTTTTATAGATAATTGTACGGAACCCTTCGTGCGCCAGTCCGGCTCGCACTTGACCGGTTTTTTAAATTGGTACTCATAAGGAAATCCAAGTACAGGTAGCAAAATTTTACGATTCATTTAATGTCACTCCTTAGCTATAGAATAAAAAATAAACTTAAATGAAATTAAAGCAATTCTAATTGTTCTCTAGTTTAACCATTTAATCAATTTATTTATCGTGAAAAATTTTACTGGATAGTAGTCCCTAGCAGTGCCCCACCAAGTGTTGGAAGTTAATTTAGCCAAACCTCCCAAGAATTGCCGAAGGCCATAACTCAATCTTATTGAAACAAGACTGAAGTAGAAATATTTCACCAAATTGAAAACTGATCCCTCCCTCATGACAAAAGGGAAAATCTCATTTTAAACTCCGTTGTAACGACCCCTCTTGGAAAATTTAATACGATTCCATGAGATTTGTTACTGCAGTGTCATTTCAATAAAAACTGCTGGAGATAGAAATTCTATTGAGAATTGTGAATAACGAATATGATTAAGTCTCGTTCTTTTGTTAGGTAAAAAAATTTTTGCTTGGGATTTTTCATTCCATTAAGAAATGTAATATCAAGCTTATAAAAAGTTTGATTTTTAATTTTATTTTAAAACACATTAAATAAAAAAAAAATTGAAGGGCTGTATATTTTTTAAAAGCGAACACCATTTTAGTTACACCCTTAAAATATGTTAAAATTTTCATTTTAGAATTTAATTTACATGAATTGGCAAGCCACAATGCTGTATTTCAGTGGGCCACTTTAAAAAAACTAAACATAAATATATCTGTATGATGATGCAGTATGTACGGTCGGCCTGAGAAGTCACTGAACATTTTTGTCATTTTCACTAACGTGACATATTCCAAAACTTCACAGTATAACTGGTTATTGAGACAAAGTACTAAAGTGTTCAGCGACTTTTGAGGCTGACTGTATACACTGTGAAGACACGAACGCCAGCAGAAAGTGTAATATTCGGCGAATGATAGTCAAGATGACACGACTACTGCTAAGTTTTCTTCCTTTTGTGCCATAAAGAACCCCTGCATTCATCATCATTCATCCTATATACGTCTCACTGTGGGACACAGGCCTCCTCTCAGAAGGCCCAGTGAGGATCGGGAACATCACACACACCATTGAATTTCTTCATAGGTGTATTGCAGGTTTCCTCACGATATTTTCCTTCACCGTTAAGCTCATGGTAAATTACAAATGTAATATCGCACATAAATTCCGAAAAACTCCGAGTTGCTCAGAGTTTTTTTAAATTAATGAATGCAGTTTTTCTTGACACCAAATCGATGGTTTCTAAGAACAGATCTTTGTATGTCTTATAGTTACAGACTTACCCATACTGACCGATCTAAATGTACCAACCACCCTGTATATTTTAAGGCACTTTGAGAGCGTTTTTTATTTCTGATGCAGCAAAAAGTTGTTTTATTTCTTACAGCTGCTAAGAGAGGACGCCACTTACGGAACGGGCTTCAATATAGTTCACTTTAAAACAAAATAAAGCAGTTGCCAGACAACGAAGAATTCCCTACTCACCTTCTAGTTCCAATGCGCGTGTTCCGACTTTACAAACCGGTATTTTCCGGTAACATTCCATTCAGAACCGGTTTGATGTAAGCTGCGTCGATGGTGGCCTCTCGTTTTGTCGTATAAGTGGGAGAGAGAAAAGCGTTGAAGTTTTATGAGACCGTTGTTAGTCCCGAATTGGTTGCTTTGCACGTAGTGATGGAATTTATCGATGCAATTTGAGAAGTTGAATTTTTGAACGAACTTAGAATTGCATCGATAAAGGCTGATTTGGATGTTGGCCATAGATATGGAACTATCAGCGCTGTAGCAGGCAAGGCACTCCTCAGCCTTCTTATTCGGAGAGGAGGCCTGTGCCCTGCAGTGGGACGTATGATGATGATGATGATGATGAGTCAGTGTATTTTTATGATGTCGAATAAAGTTGTCTTTGTCTATACAGCTTTCTTAAAAAAGTAGACATTACTTCCCAATAAAAAAAAAAAAAAAAAAAAACAAAAAAAAAATTAAAATTATAAACTTTAAACTTTGTAGGGATGGATGGATGAATGGATATGTGCATGTTTACTCTTTTACGGTCAAACGGTTTAACGGATTCTAATGTACCTAATGAGTAACCAGTTTATACGCTGGATTAACTACATGTTAATTTTCGAGTTCGAGCCCGGGCTGGCACCTTTTGCGTTTTTCGAAATTTGTAAGCAAAATCATATTAGAAATTTGCTTTGAGCTTTACGGTGAAGGTAAACTTCGTAAGGAAACCTGCTAAAACCTGCAAATAAATTCAATGGTGCATGTGAAGTTCCCAATACACGCCGGGCCCGCTTGGAAACTAAGCCCTGAGTCCTCTCATCATGATCATCCCCGTCTATATACATCCCACTGCAGGGCACAGGTATTTCTTCACCGTAAACCTTATGGTAAATTTCTAATGTAATTTCGGACAGAAAGTCCAAAAAACTCAGAGTTACGACTCTGAGCCTGAACTCACGAGCCTCTGCTTAAGAGGTCAAACCACTAGGCCACCACGGCTTAATGATGATGATAATCTAATGGTCCATCCATCCATGAAATGAAATAAATAAAAAAAAAAAAAAATAATAAAAAAAAAATGCATTTATTTCAGACAATTAAAATCCATAAATTATTAGTATTACAACTTAAAAAACTATGTTAGTACTTAAACTTAAATGATGAGATGACCAGTGTCTAATTATGCCACTGTCCCATCTCTCTGCCACGACGGTCAGGAGACTATGGCGGCTGCCGCGCACCCTGCAGAGCGCCGCGGCACAGCGCTTGCGCAAAATCGCGTGGAACCCATCCACGTGCGCGTCCGCGAACATGCCCGACGCGCTGCAGTATCGCGGCAGCCGCAACAGTACCCTGTACGCTTAGTATAAGTTTTCCTTCACTTCAATACTTCTCAATCGCGTTTACGTAAAAAATTCAATTACTAGGGAAACATGGACAGCGCCTCCGCGCGCGCGCGTCTATGTTTCCATAGAATTGAAATTTTTACGTAAACGCGATCGAGAAGTATTGAAGTGAAGGAAAACTTATACTAAGCATACTGTACGCTTAGTATAAGTTTTACTTCACCAAAATACTTCTCGATCGCGTTTACGTAAAAATTTCAATTCTATGGAAACATGGACGCGCGAGCGCGGAGGCGCTGTCACATGTTTCCATAGAATTGATTTTTTTACGTAAACGCGATCGAGAAGTATTTGGTGAAGTAAAAACTTATACTAAGCACTCTGTATGCTTAGTATAAGTTTTCCTTCACTTCAATACTTCTCGATCGCGTTTACGTAAAAAAATCAATTACTAGGGAAACATGGACAGCGTCTCCGCGCGCGCGCGTCCATGTTTCCATAGAATTGATTTTTTTACGTAAACGCGATCGAGAAGTATTGAAGTGAAGGAAAACTTATACTAAGCATACTGAACGAGTCGTTGTACTGTACACGCAAGGAGTTCATCGTTCGCTGCGTGTACCGTGACCACAGACTGCAGGTATACAGCGACGTACAATACGCACGAAACAGGGTAATAAAATGAAATAAAATGCACGGTAAATGGCACGAAATAAAATGACTTACTTACTTACTTTCGCTGGCTCAGCGACCCGAAGTGGATCTTGGCCTCCGACATTAAAGTGCGCCATTCCTTCCTGCTCTGTGCCAAGTCTGACCAATCGGACACGTCCAGCTCCTTCAGATCTTTAGCAACTTCATCTTTCCACCGGTATCTTGGTCGACCCACCGGACGCCTTCTGGATGGTCGCCCAAGATACGCTCTTTTGGCAGCTCAAATGAAATGAAATGAAAATGTTTATTTGCGGAATATGGGTAACACAAGATTTTACAATTGTGATTTCTATTCTACCATACTATGAGCATGCAAAATATTATATTTCTGTTTTTGCTGAAAACACAAAGCAGACAAATGCAGGATTATTCTTATTTTATCTAAAAATATCTATTACTATGTACCTACACAATAATTATCTATTTTTAGTTGGGATGTTAAAAAACTCATTAACAGAGTTGACACACAACTCGCACAGCCATACAAGTAATTTCTTCTTAAATTGTCGAAGAGGAAAATCTTTAATGTCCTTAGGAAGCTTGTTAAATATTTTCAAGCACATTTTGTACGGACTACGACTTGTTTGTCCAAGGCGCGATTTAGGTACGTACAATAGATTTCGCTGCCTAGACCATCCATCGACGACGACTTTCTGCAGCCCTACTGTCTGTGCACCGCACGAAGCTACCAGCCAATATTCGTTGCCGGACGCGAAGGCATCCGCCGAATTCCACCTTATTATTGCTTTACTGAAGAAACAATTGGTCTGGTACGAATTTACGGGGTCAACAAAGTTTCTACCAAACTCCTATTTTACCACGTGACAGTGCGATAATTGGCAATGGATGAAAATTTTAAAAGTGCTTGAATATTTTTGTATTGGTAGGAATAACGTTTCTTGTTAACAGGAAAAAAAATACAGATGTTCTGGTTGCGTCATCAATGTCATCATGTTCTTCTAATATATAAAACCTCCGAAACGACATGACCGATTTTTATGAAACTTTTTTTCTCGTATTCGGTAGGTCTGAGAATAGGTCCTAGGCTATTTTTATACCCCTATTCTTCGCAGACGAAGTCGCCGGCAACAGCTAGTGTAATTATAAATAAAAACCAGCAAAGAGTTATCGGTCACGCTCAGGATAGGGTTCCGCAGCTGTTACGATGTGTAATTGTATTCAACAAGGATGCTCGATTTCAACAAAAATTAAAATTTTAAAGTTGAATATTTCGAAAATGAATTACTATATCGAAAAACCATCTTTACAAGTTTTACAACCCTGTAATGATTTTAAAAAACTTATCCAACGATACCCCAAACTATAAGGTTAGAAGAGAAAAAAATCACCCCCACTTTATTTCTATGGGAGGTACCCTGGATTTTTTTTCCTACATTTTATTTTACCACTTTGTCGGGGTAATTGTATATCCATGCAAAATTATAGCTTTCTAACACTAATAGTCTCCACTCTAAGCCACGGATATACGGGACTGAGAACATGACGAAACTAAGGGTTCCGTTTTGCCATTTTGGCTCCGGAACCCTAAAACCTATAGGTATAAGCAGCTGTGTGGGTGCACTAAATTACACTCTGACGTCATCAACCAAAACAAAAAATTATTTTGAAAAAGTAGCGAACTAAATGAAAAATACTGAAATTAGTTTCTTACAGTTGACTTTATTGTGCAAAAAAATATAAATTCAGTTGGTTTTTTTTTGAGACAATCCCAGCAAGAACCAGCGTCCAAAGTTCACAGACAGCAAAATCTCATTAAGGAAGTCCTTAAGCACAAAGCTTTAAAGGAAAGAGCAATTAGTCGATTGGGGATTTCCAAGGCGTTCCCGTCCGTTGCAACGATGCACCTAAATTCATTGAAAAGTTCAAGCCGGATTACTTCACATTAGCATTCTGTGCCGTGGAAAAGTAACGATTGTTTAGGGATGCGATGTTTGTCGATATCGGCAAACGTTAAAATTAGTAGTGAAAATAATACGGATAATTCACTTCTATGATCGAGTTTAGCTTGACATGCTTCTGGCTAATCTATGTTTTTGGCAGCCACCGTGGCGTGTGCTCCAAGATGATGGGCTACGGATTAACCCCAAACATGTATAGCTGAACTCGATCATAGACGTTATCCGTATTGTTATCACTATAAGTGAGTCTCATGGTAGTTTCTTATTAAAAGTAGTTTTTAAGTTTGTCGATATTGATCAGTTTTAAATCCAAAAAAAATTCACCACAACATCATTGAAATACTAAGGGATTTTACGACAGTTGCAGAAAAAATGGTCCGCCACTTAATCTTGCTAATATTATAAACACGAAAGTTTGTACGAATGCATTGATGTATGAATGGATGTGTGGATGTTTGGTACTCTTTCACGCTAAAACGATCACACAGGTAGTTAATAACCTGGATTAACGTGGTGGATAACTTTTGTCCTGGAAAATTGCATAGTTCCCGCTGGATAGCGATAAACGAATTCATCCCAGGCGGAATAGCGGGCAACAATATTACAAACTATATTCAATATAAACACGAACCTGATTCGACACTCGATAACTGATAAACGCGGTCATGTTTCGAATGACGCATAGAAAACCTCAAAACTGGATTACGATGGATTTTTACTAAAACAAACTTTCAGTTGCAACTTTATTTATTCAAATTTACTTTACAAACCTTGCCCTGTAACTATCTACCGCAGACCTTGCTCCGGCTTTGATTCCTTGCCAAGTCTCGAAGCCAGCCTGTTCAATAAATGCAGGGTCTACTAAGAAACCATTGACGGTATTGTAGTTGTTCCTATAGGCTGGTAATTCATATGTATAGGCAAGAGGAACTCCAGCAGCTAAAGCGAAATCCTGAGCTGAACCAGAAGCAGGGTATAAGAGTAACGCACTGTTGCCAACGATGTAGTTTCTATTAGAAGGCCATTTGACAGCATCTATAGCTTCTGCCATCCTGACTCCAACCAAGTGAAGGAACAAGCCGTTTGGAGGCAACTGCCCATTGCCATATCCGTAGAGCATCCAGCTTCCAAAACTGTGGATGTCTAAGAACAATTCTATTCTATCGGCGTGTTGTCTGACGATATCACGAACAATGGCGGTTTCAGGTTCGGAAAAGGCGCTGTTCCCGTGGAAGGTTTCCATGCAGACCCAGTCGCTGGAGAATAAAGACCAGAGGAAGTCGAAGTTCCGGTTGAGGTCTACGCCGGAGCAGAAGTCTCCGGCCATGAATCCTGAAGCGCGGTTCTTGCGCCAGAAACGACTCTGGAAATTTGAACATTTTTTTATTATTTAGCTGAATCCTAATAAATATTAGGAATACGAAAGTTTGTGAGCGCATTTGTGTATACGCCTCTGTGTGTGTGCGTGTGTGCATACGTACGTGCTTGCATGCGTGCGAACGTGTGCGCGTATCTTTCACGCTAAATGGCTGATTTGTATGAAATTTGGTAAGTAGGTTTGGTAGGAACTAGATATGAACTGGATATTTTTGTTCTGTTTTTTGAACATTAGGCTAAGAAAAGTTCATTGCTTGGTACGATCGAGAGTAAAAATTGCTCACACGCTCTTATTTTGATGTAATAAGTGCGTGGTACTACGTGGTATCCTTTGAATACTTTTTCATAACCTAATGTTTAGTCGAACTATTTGTTTCCTGGTTCAACGTAGAACGTTTTCATAGTAAGTGTTTACAGTGCTTTTTTTCAGGCAATGTGACGTGCCATTTTCCGTAAAAGTGTTCAAAGTGAGTAACGATTCAGTTGGTACGATAACATCTTTAAAGATACTTACATTAGTATGAGTCCATTCATAACCATCAGGATTAGCAATGGGCATAATTATCCAGTCTATATTATGTAGTAGATCCTGCTCCTGTACGTCGATGACCAGCTTTTCGATGGCATACAGAGTTGCTGGAAGGGTGATCCATTCGCGAGCATGCAGAAGAGACTCCATGTACACTATAGGTTTGCTTCTATCCTGTAATATTTAAGGACAACAACTTTATGAGATCATTTTGTGATCGCAATGATGAAGTTTAGTGAAAAATCTACTTATAACTCTCCTAAATTCTGTAGTTTGGCGACATGGACATGCAAAATTGACCCATCAAAAATGTCTGTGATTATCCTTGAATCTTCCGCACTAGAGGTGTTCATGTAATGTTAAATATTTGTTGGGATGCGGTAGTATTGGTTTAACACAAAAATACTTCCAATGGATTGGAAACGTATTAACACATATTTTGAAAAACAAAACATATTTGCTAAACAACAGCAAGGATTTAGAAAGGGCAGGTCAACGAATTTGGCAATTTATGATTTATTAAAGATTGTTACTAAATGTGTAGACTTAAGAAAACCAATCTGTACTTTGTATATGGACATGACGCAAGCATTTGATCATGTCGACCATGATATTCTTCTTAAAAAGTTATATGCATATGGTATACGGGGTAATGTTTTAAAACTGCTAGAATCATATTTAAACAGGAGACAGCAGCATGTTGAGATATCGAGAATTGATACCAAAGCAAAAAAAGAAGTATTGTATCGATCGAATGGGCGCGTCATGAAATATGGTGTCCCACAGGGTACAGTACTTGGTCCGTTATTATTTGTAATTTATATTAATGATCTGCATAGGGCTGTGGTTCATCCTATGACACTTTTAGCTGATGATAGTTCTGTTATGATTAATTGTGAAAATGAAATGATTTATGAAAATGAGATTAATTCAACATTATCTAATATTATAACTTGGCTTACAAGCAATAATCTTAAAATTAACTTGACTAAAACAAAAATAATGCATTATTATCAGCGTAAGTGTAATGTACCGGGTATGAAGATAATATATCAGGGTTCTGAAATTGATGAAGTAGCAGTTACGTCCTTTTTGGGAGTTAACATTGACAAGTCACTGACTTGGAAGTCGCATGTATTTTATGTACTAAATTATCGAAATCTTCATATGCACTTCATAAACTAAGACCAATAGTTAATAAGGAAACTGTTCTGTCGGCTTACCATGCTTTAGTGGCGTCTAATTTGAGATATGGAATAATTTTTTGGGGTAATTCTACTGATCGGGAAAGAGTTTTTAAAAGCCAAAAAGCATGTATTAGGGCAATGTATGGATTAAAACCAATCGATAGTTGCAAGTCGTTTTTTATTAAATATAAAATATTGACATTTTATTCAATTTATATCTATGAGGTCGCATTATTTGTCAAATGTAATTCTGAATTATTTCAACGAAAAGAAATCACGACTTTTCATAATTTACGACCACGCGATAACGACCAGGTACTGACACAGAGGGCTAATAGGGGAGACCGAGGACAGTTGACACAGAGGAGAGTAGACACAACGTCGATTTTTTAGAACTTATTAACTGCTAGCGAGCTCGCAATAGCGCGCGTTTTTTAGTTCAAGTCTCGAGCTATCAAACACGCACTATTGCGAGCTCGCTAGCAGTTAATAAGTTCTAAAAAATCGACGTTGTGTCTACTCTCCTCTGTGTCAACTGTCCTCGGTCTCCCCTACTGCACTACTAAAGAAAAGCATATTTGGTATGGCCCCTGTCATCTATAATGTAATTCCGAAAGATATAAGGGACAGTAACTTAAGTGGTTTCAAGCGGAAATTATTCATATTGCTCGTAGGGAAATGTTATTATTCTATTAATGATTTTTTAAATGATAATTGTAAAGATATATAATAATGCATGTTTTTGACTTTTTACTTTTTTAAATTTTTGTGAAATAGGTTTTAATTACAACTTTTGACATATTATTTGATTTTTGTGGATTCTTCTTTTGTGATTTTTATTTTGTTTTATTAGCAATCAATGCAATAAAAAAAAAAGAAAAAATTTGTACGCCGCAAGGTAAAGCATGAAGGACTTAATGTTTTATGTGATCACCTGTATTTACTGATACTCATGTTTAAACAAATAAAATATCTTTATCTTTATCTTTATCTTAATTACCCGCCATATTTGATTTTAAAACGTGAGCAAAGCTTTTGAATATCATTATCTTTCTTCCGCATATTCCTGTGGGACTTGGACTTTCTTAAGGTATAAATCTGGAATTAGATCCCAATTACGATGACCTTGCAAAACTCTTTTGAACATTCTTTCGTCAAACTGACCTGGAAGTTGGTGGTAGAAATCCTGATGTATTTGATGTCACGACCTTCAATGCTTCTTCCAGCTGACACAACAGTGACAATGTTGGGAAACCTGTTGGCGAGCTCCACGAGGTAAGCATCGACCTGAAATAATTATCATATGTATAATAGAAATAATATCGAGTTGAATTTAAAAGCTTGTTTGTTGTTATTAAGTAGTTTTTATCTATTCGACTTTTATCACATTTAATAGTTTACTATGTGTTACAAAAACACTTACCACTGCATATCTATGAATCGTGTCAAAGGAAAGTCCGATTCTGCCAGTTCTGTTGCTTTTAGCTGCAGCAGCTGCTAACAACTCGTCTTCAAGATCTAGTTGTCTAAAAAAGATAATAGTATTGATGGATACATGTTCCGAGACCATTCTGAGGACAGTACCAGAGTGACCAATCATTATTTTGTACAAAACAACTACTAAAATCTTCTGAAATGAACAACAACTAAATTGGCAACTAAAAAATGGTTTAAGGGCCCCCATAGACGGACTGCTTAGAGCAGTCAGTGCCAACAGCTTCAAGCGGTCGCTGTTGGGTATCTGCAGTTTCAATACGAAATTCAGAGCATACGGGTTGAAGTCCATTCCAACTGCAACACGAACACAACTACTCTCGTGCCGTTGATCTCGATTGCTCTAAGCAGTCCGTCAATGGACTATCTAAGCAGTTTACTGATGATATTAAACAAATTATTTAAATGAGCAGTGTGCTTGATAGGTTTGATTGTCCAGTTGTGCGGCACTGGAATTTCGTGCCTGAACCTTGTCAAACAAATTTCAATGTTAAGTTTTATTTTTATTATTATTTCATTATTAAATGTTTGGTTATTTAATAAATTTTGGGTTAATATCGCACGTTTATAACGATACTGACACTATACGAAATTATTCTCATTTCAAAAATTAACTTCGTGTTAATAGAAAATCAGGTTTATTTTTGAAAAGAAAATGGTTTCGTATAGTGTCGGTATCGTTATAAACGTGCGATATGGTTTTATTACGGTTATTTTATGAGTTTGACATTTAATTATGATTAATTTATTGGAATTATTTGACTGTGTTTAATGATTATGCTTGATTTGAAATGATGAAATATAATGTAATACTTATCCTTAGAAAGTAAGACGCATGTATTACTAATTACCTATGGACTCCGGTCTGCAATAAAGCATTTGAATTTGAATTTGAATTATTTCATATTTACGTCATATTGTTTAATACGTATTTCTCTAAATCAGATTAAAATTATTAATATTCTTCTTAATTACTGTGTCTTTTATTACATATCTCGTCTGATGTACTTTTCGGCACTAATTAACGTATAATTAGGTTTTTTAAACCGTATCAGTAAATCGGCTCAACGTAACAATATTATTTTTATCTCATTCATTCTTATAATTTGATCGAGTCACGGGGTTTTATATCTCCGTAATAATTACAATGCTTAATATTATCATTACTGCAACCAGTCACTTACTTGATTTTATTTTAGCAGCGTTGTGTAGCTGGAAGGTACCAAATGAACGAAATTCATAAGGAGTTGTAGTACGCACAGAAATAATTTTTCATCATCATTAATGGGAAAATGGGGAAGCTATTGACCTGGTACTTTTTACCAACTTACTCTTTAATGTTTTCTACAACAACATTGTACTCGATTCCAACTGCTTCCAGCGAGGTTTGCACCATCAGTCTTGCAACTTTGGGCACCAAGACTTGAGCTGGTGTTCCTACACCACCATGGGACCAGACGTCCAGGCCGAGACGACCCTCTAGACCGTGAAGAAGATGACCCTGCTCCTTATTTTGGAGGTTGATTTCGAAGAGAGCATGGCTGAAGAAAAATAAAAGATAGATAAATGAAGAGACGAATAAAACGTTTAATTGGTACTGCAAACACACACAATCAAGATTACCGACATACATAAAATATCGTCAATATTGATGTAGAACCGACGAATATAACAATAACTGGCGTAGATAGACCACACCGACCATAACATAGACTAACAACTATGTAACCTGTAATTGGTTAAGAGTATTCTTTTGGAAAGAAATTAAAGAAAAAGGAAAAGAAATAGAGTCATTAGCAAAATAAACTTGACAGCTAAGGAGTTAAAATTACTAACGTAATATACGTTTATTTCTAAAAGTAATACGTCAGTAGATAATTTTAAGGTCTACGAGACTTCAGCTGCTTTTACAGCTAGCGGTGGGAACCTGTATTAAAATGTCGGCGCATCCATTGTAAACCAATTTACCAAACAACAACTAATCAAAGCCGATCTCCTCTAACCTCGACGATGGTGGAATCGTCGATAGTATCAATGGAGATCTTCAAAAATTTAATTGAATAAATAAAGACGCCAGTTACAGCGAGTTGGTTTGTAACTAAGCAAGAAAATACAGTCTCAGTTATAGATAAGAAACGGTGTTTCATCTTGACTGATGTTATTATGATCGGCAAAGTAATCAATTTTGTGTTGTTAATAAAATAACTTAATTTAGTGAAATAAATGGTACTCACCCATCGTAGCTTTCGTGCTTCGCCAAAGCCACGTACAGCGAGAAACAAAAAACTATAGCAGTTCTATACATGTCGCCTTATACCTTTGGCTTAAACTCGAGAAGTGATTTCTATAAATCAGTCTCACGTTTTTCACTATCAATTAGATAAAAAGACTTAACAAAATTCCAGATAAAAAGTCAATTAGTTATTTTATAACTAGTAATTTTTTGAAATTTTGATCAATGTCATGGGATATCACGTAGACAAGATTTCCTGATTTAAATTTCCCAAGATAACTTTATCTTAATCGTCTGACCTCTACAAATGAGGTGCGTTTTGTTTACAAGTGCATTGCATAAGCATAAGCCCGTGCGACAACGACCAAGTAGATAGTAATCAAATACATCGCGTGCGTTGCCGATAAACCACTGGGTAGTGATCGCCTCGACCGCGCAATGAACTACAATGACACTGAAGGCTCAACGTTTGATTCAAGCGAGGGGAAATATTATTTCCTTTATACTTCATACGTATCTTTGTACAGAAAAGAGAGTCTGCTGTATCTTGTGCAGGGTTACGCTGCTCTTCATTAACCTTTTTTCATTGTTTAGGCGTCTATCTCACAGTATCTTCTCAGCAGTTTCGATTAAATTTCAAACAGATGTACTGTCTGTACGTCTATTGTCTTTGTCTTAGAATAGAATAGAATTTTATTAACACAATTAAAAAAAAAGATACAATATTAAAAGTAAGGTATTATTTTCTACATTGAACTTATAACTAAGCGTGTTAAATGGATTAGGCTCAGCGTGAGCTGTGGATGCATGCCCACGGAGGTGCACACGCACACAGCGCTGGTTTTCAGACCAACCCTTCACACTTTTTTTTTCAGATCTGTGGGTAAGTTCGAGTACACTTTTATTTTAATATAAAGAATTTATAATTAAGAATTATTTGTCTTGCTATCGCTTTCACCATTTCTTCTTGTCAAATGATACAAGGTGGTGACAGAAAGAGAAGGCTAAAGTGATAGCAAGCGTTCGCGCGTTAAACAATACGGCCTCGGGTTTTCATTTCGATTGAATTTGTGTGTCATTGTGTGCAACACTGTGTTAAACTAAGGAGCAAATCAAAGATGCCTGAAGTGTGTTAAGCTACCCAACGTTTTATCCGGTTTAGAAAGTATTTTGTAGGAGTGAAAGGGGTGATCGGGAGATTCCCTCGACCAACTTTTACTATGGGACCAGCCCCGAAATCGCAAAAAAAAACATCTAATCAAGAGTTAAAATTGATCGGCAACTATCCGAAATGTATGGAACAGCAGATTTTTTGTGATTTCGTGGCTGGTACCACAGTAAAAGTTGCTCAGTGTGGCCGTCCTCATCAGCGCTTTCACTCCTGCTCATGACTCCTGAATCAGCCTGTTTACCTTTCCAGTATTATTCTCCGCATGCTCAATTTCCCCCTGCAATCCCTATTTTTGTTTCGGTCACAGTAGTTACGTTCCTTTTTCGTCTCTAATATAGGTATAAGAAAGGTTTAGAGGCCTAATTTCCAGTTATACCCAAGTCTCGGTTAGAGCCGATACAGTCTTTCCAATGCAGTTGCATCGCAGTCAGAAAAACTGCACGCTAGCTGCGACTGAAATGTTTCGGCAGTCGGCAGTTGCAGTTACGTTGCAGTTGAAATGCAGTCAGTCTGTATCGACCCTTATATGCAAGTTCATGTTATACCCTACTCTCAGTTATACCTTAGTTTTTATATTGGCTTGTCTGGCACAAAACTGCCAAGTCAGAGACAATTAGTAATCGCGACAAAAATGTATGTATGTACTTAAACTCTTTATTGTAATAAAAATAAGAAAAAAAACAAAACACTACTGACAACCAAAGATATATTATAATCAAAATTCCTATCTAAACTTTTCTTTTTACATATTTTTTGCAGTATAAAATATTAAGCTAAATAAAGACATTCCTTTGTTTCTATACTAATTAATCCTTGCAAAGCATTCAAAAACAAGTCCGCTACTATTTTACTAACAGAATCAATAATAGTATCAGATGATTTTAGCATTTGTGTTGAACAGAACAAGGGGTTCTTAAAATATAAATTTGTATCTAAACTAGGACAGCGTTGATACAAAACCATGGTACAAACAAAATAAAAGAACATTATGCATTGAAATCTTTATTAAGGCACTCAATCATTTTGTACTTTTTACAGCTAACTTAGCTCTGAAACTATCACGAGCAAACCTAGCTCCTTCTTTAATACCCTGCCAAGTTTCAAAGCCAGCCTGCTCAATAAAAGCAGGATCTACTAGAAAACCATTGAGTGTATTTAAATTGTTATAAGCTGGCATTTCATAGGTGTAAGCTAAGGGAACTCCTACATTGGCCGCAAAATCTGCTGCTGTACCAGAAGTAGGATATAAAAGCAAAGCGCTGTTGCCAACCACATAGTTCCTATTGCTAGGCCATTTGACGGCGTCAATGGCAGTTGCCATCCTGACACCTACTAGGTTGACAATCAGACCATTTGAAGGGAGCTGCCCGTTGCCGAAACCGAAGAGAATCCAGCTCCCAAAGCTATGTATGTCCAAAAACAACTCAATCCTGTTGACGTGTTCGTAGACGATGTCTCTTACGACGGCTGCTTCGGGTTCCGAGAAGAGGCCAGAGCCGTGGAAGTCATCGGCACAGACAAAGGAAGAGGAGAATATTGACCACATGAAATCAAAGTTGCGGTTGAGATCAACCCCGGAGCAGAAATCGCCAGCAATGAAGCCGGTGCGGCGGTTCTTGCGCCAGAAACGATTCTGAAAAAAATTAATAAACATCAGCATCAGTTTGATTGCAGTATTGTATTAAAGTTTTCATAAACTAGAAGAGGCCTTGGACAATTATTTGTGTTTTCACTCCCCTCATAATGTGACAGTCATTCTTCTAATAATTTGACAATGTGACGTGTATTTCTGCTGCATTTTTATGAATTTCATATAAGATTCCTTGGTAGTTGTCTACAGGCACTGCAGCTCTTTTTCTTTTTCCTTCCTCTTTTTCCTATATTTCCTTTTTTATTTCTTCTTATAGATACAACAATTACTGACCGCTATATTAACAATCACAACTACCATTTGTTCTTTAGACTACAACTTCATACTCGCAAGACCTACTGCCCAAAGATCTACCCTCCAATGATATTTGAAATTGTTTGCTTCGAGAGTTAGGTCAAAAATCCTTATTTTAATAGGAATTGGGTTTAACGAGGATAGTAGATACTTACACTTGCGTGAGTGGCCACATAGCCGTCAGGGTTAGCGACAGGCAGAATGATCCAGTCTATGTTTTGGAGCAGATCTTGCTCCTGTACGTCGATAACCAGCTTTTCGATGGCGTAGAGAGTGGCGGGAAGAGTCACCTATTCACGCGAGTGAAGCAAGGATTGCATATACACAATGGGCTTGCTGGAGTCCTGAAAATATTACATTTTTGTACAAAATAGCACATCCCCGAAATAAAATAACACAGGTTAATCTGAAGATGTGTAGCAGACGCCAGTAACAGATTCTTCTCTCGATACATACAAATAAATAAAGTTTACCTCTTTGTTATATTAGAGGTATTAGCAGAATGAGAGTGATTGTTACCAAGAAGTCTCAAATTTATTTTATTCGCACGTATCAAAATGCGAGTATCTGATACATTTTGGTTGAAGTAGGTTATCACGATGATGAAGTTCCACATAAAATGACCTCCCTGTCTTAACGTATAGAAATTTAGTGTTCTCTTAAAAATGTTTACCTGGAAATTGGTAGTGGAAATCTTCAAGTATTTGATGTCGCGACCTTCGATGCTTCTTCCTCCTGATACCACTGTTACTATGTTTGGGTATCGGTTAGCTAGCTCAACTAGGTAAGCATCAACCTACACAATAGACAATCAACTGTAATAAACAAGCGATCATATTAAGAATATTTTATAAAACGACGACTCATCATTAAACAATACAATAAACAAAACTGAAAAATAATATTTGGATAGCAATAATCAGTAATAATAAAATTTGGAAGTTCTCGGTCGGGGCAGATATTTGTGTGAAGAATACGAATGTTTGTGCTCGAGTCTTGGATGTTGAATATGTATTTAAGTATTTATTATCTATATAAGTATGTTTATCCTTTATCCGTTGTCTAGACCCATAGCACAAGCTTTTCTTAGTTTGGAACCAGATCAATTGGTGTCAATCGTCCCATACTTTATTATTTTTATTATACTTAATGTATTTTTGCAACATCTATTGTATCTACTATATGTTCTGTGAATAAATATTAATTTCATTTCAGATCATTTCAAGGTTCGATGGTATTACAAGGTTTGTTTCTTGTACTCACTTTGGCGTAAGTATGGATGGTATCGAAGGAAAGTCCAAATCGACCAGATCTATTGCTCTTAGCAGCAGCATCAGCCAGTAGTTGGTCTTCTAAATCCAGTTTCCTACGAGATGAAATATTTTTAATGAGCGTTGCAATTATTACAGTTGCATTCGAATGCCATATTTTCATAGTTAATCGCAAAATAGGTAATACAGTCTAACTTCATAATGTAATTAACCGTTTGTCATTAAAAACTCTAAATCTATATTAATTTCACCAATTTTTCAGTTGTACTTCAGAGGAGTTACAATTACACTCCAAAATAACGAAACACACTGGAGACAGGTCTTCTCTCAAAATGAGAAGCCTTGGACCGTAGTTCCCACGTGGGCCTAGTGCGGATTGGGAACTTCACTCACCATTGAATTTCTTGGCAGGTGGCAGGTGTTCTCACGATGTTGTCCTTCACCGTAAAGCTCATGGTAAATCTCAAATGTAATTTCACACGAGAATTCCGCAAAACTCAGAGGTGCGACCCTCTACTTGAGAGGCCAAAGGTCAAACCACTAAACTGCCACGGCTTTTTAAACCAAACGCACTAAATTCATACAGTATACGCGTTAAAAATTAAAATTCTAAAATGTCTTACTCCTTTATGTTCTCCACCGCGACTTTGTACTCCACTCCAACTGTCTCCAGGGTTGTTTCCAGGAGCTTTCGCGCTTTCTTCGGCACCAGGACCTGGGCAGGTGTATCCGAAGAGCCATGGGACCAGACGTCTATGTTTAGTTGACCTTCCAGATCACGGATGAGGTGGCTGTTCTCCTTCTGGATGTTGATCTCGAAGAGAGCATGGCTGTGGTGTTAATGATACATATGGGTCATTAAATTTTTTTGGTATGCGTTTTTTCTGTGGACATGGCAAAGTGAAGAGTCTATAACCAATATTTTTTAATGAAGTATACATCGTCGTGTGGGACGCGTGGCTAATTTCTGGCCCCATTTATATAAATTAAATTAAGTATTTAATTAATTGACTTGCTTTGCAGTTGACGCAAAAGCAACAAAAGTCTCAATTAATTGAATCTGGCGATACTTTACAAAGGCCAATATAACTAGTTACACTGCGATAAGTATGAGCGACGTAAGTAGTACCAAAAAATGTAAACCTACTCTTGTATATTGTCATGATAATATGTCACGCAGACGTGGACGGTGTAAAATAACGCCCAGTTCTACTAAGGTTTTAAAAAACGACCAAGTGCGATTCGGACTCGCGCACTGAGGGTTGCGTACAAATATTAATGTACTTACTTATGTCAAAATATACGCCGTAAACAGCCGTGACTATAATAATCCAATCAAAAAAATCAAAAACGTTTATTCTGCAAGTAGGCCGCAAAGGGCTCTTTTACATGTCATTTTTTTAAACTACCAGCGCTTTCGTAAGGACCATCATTGCCAAGAAGAATGCGCCGCAAGAAACTTGGCAGAAAGTCATCTTTTCAAATCAAAATATAATAAATTACAAATTAAATAAATCATACAAATATAGAATTAAGTAAATAAAAAAAATAATTATATAAAAAAACAATACAGGGATGTATTGGGTCCCTTAGTTAAAAAACTAAAACAATACCTACATCTTAACTATATCTACGTTAAGTGGAAGTGTAGAATGCTTCCACCGTCAAAAAAAAAAATTAAAAAGGAAAAAATAAAAATATTGGAGATGTCTTCCAATGTCACAATAATTAAAAATGATTGTGTTAAAAACACATTTCAGGTCAAGTAACCATTAAACTTTTGGATTCCAAAGGCAAACGCTTACGCCTGCCGCCCCCAAAGTTGGCTCACACGCACTCATGTCATGCTCTGAAAGCAGAGCGGTACCGAGGGCATGTATCGCTTCCGTTCCCATAAGCCTTATGGGACCGTCTTAGGAACTTCGACGTCGCGGGCCAATGACTAGTTAATAAAGTATTAATTAAAAAATAAGAGTTTAAATCCATAAGCTTAACAATATACAGCCTTAAATATAGCAAAGGGATATATAAAGTCCCTGAGTTAATAATAAATAGAAAATACTTCATCTAAATTTAGACTATATGTCTCTAAATGTCAACGTAAACTAGTTACATACATTAGAGGTGTAAGAAGCCTCCAAGGTCAAAATTAATAATAATATTAATAAAAAGAGCTGGAGATGTATAAGGTCTCCGAATATCAAACAAATAGGTACCTACTTATTATAATTAAGTGGACAACGGCAACAGAACCAGAAACTAGCCGCGGATTGCGCCGGGACACTACAAGTCACACTTCACAACACTTCACATTGCAAAGCTCATCCACATAAACACACACACGCACACACAAACACGAGTACATCACATCATATATCGACATCCTAATTATCTTCGGCTTTCAGTCTTAAGACGCTGTCAACACCAACGTCGGCGCACACTGTCTATATGTATCGGAGTAAACGAGATGCCGCTATTACTGGGCAGCCGGGTATATTGAAATTTATCGGGCAAATATTGAATTAAAAAAAAACTGTGGATTATTTGTGAAATATGACTCGTTAGCGGTTTAGGTATGAATATGTTGACTTCATGTTTTTAATTGCAGACGCATACGCCAAAAAAATAAAGACATAGAACCGTTTAATGATGATTTTAAGACCTATCTTTGCAATTATTTTCTATCGAGCCGATTTCGTCCAATTATGTATCGAGTCCGTCCACGGTCTTTGAAATATGATGAATTATTAACATATAATTTTTTGATGTGCTAGAACAAACAGTTTTTATTAAAAAACTGTTTAAATGACATCAATTTCAACAAAATTAGGTGTTGTCAGCCTCTTAACTTACAATGTTAGCAGAACCCTGCTTCTAAGTATAATGTACGCAGTGTGAGATAATTTCATATTGGTTATTCAAGACCCCCCCCCCCCCCCCTTATTATAATGTAATTATATTTTTATTAGGTACTTGTTTTTAATACATAATCGGTGAAAATTTCAATTAAGTATCTAGCTATCACGGTTCATGAGATACAGGCTGGTGACAGACAGACAGACGGACAGTGGAGTCTTAGTAATAGGGTCCTGTTTTTACCCTTTGGGTACGGAGCACTAAAAACGACATATTCTCATGCTGATATTATACACATCGTTATTCGTTCTCTCAAAGATACTTCGCGAGAATATGATTGTAAAACGTCATTTTTATGGTAACCTTACCTATCATAAAGTTCGTGGTTTGCCAAAACAGCACACAAGGAAAAACAAAAAACTAATGCAATTTTCAACATGGCGGCCCACCCGGCTCAACCATTAATATGGAAGGATTATTGTAGCCATGAATTTGTCTATAAAACTCAAATTTTGGCCAATCATTTAGATAAAAACATGTGATTCAATGAGATAATAAAATTTAATTAAGTACTTGAGTTGATTTTAAATTCATTGGAACCGGCTAATCATTTACCATAATAGATTAATGTAAGATTTAGTTTTTCAATTTTTCCAAGATAAATAAAGTAACCTACCAATGTTGTTAACAATTTTATCTTTGCTTAATTAAGACAACTTCAAAATATCTCGATAGATAGTAGTATGATATTGTTTATTGATTATTATTACTTAGATTATTACGCCATCTATTACACTTTTGACGAATCACCAAGAGACTTATCGAAGTATTGAGTGATTATCGGTTTTGTTTGTATGTGCACTCTAGTCAGCAGCAGTTCGAATGTAACTCAGTAGATGGCGTTATTCACAATGTTAAGGACATGATACCAATCAGTAGGTATAGATAATACAGTTGTAAATGAGATTGATAATACCATAAACATTATTGTGAGTACTTAGATATTTCATTTACGTAATTCGTCATCACTCTGGTTATCTTATGACCCTCAAAATCAAGTTAAAAAAAAATTTAGTTCTGTAAGTAGATCGTTAAGGGCTCTTTTACATGGTATTTTTTTGAGTCTAGCAGCACTTTCGGAAATACCATGATTGCCAAGAGGAATGCGCCGCAAGAAACTCGGCAGAAAGTTTTTGTAAAAAAAAAACAGAATACCTACAATTTCACTTACAATACACAGCCACAAATGCATCCTGCGATCCTGTTTAATCCAACTACTGACTTGAGCGCTATTTTCA
The DNA here is from genome assembly GCA_947563465.1 of Archips xylosteana. NCBI lineage: Eukaryota > Metazoa > Arthropoda > Insecta > Lepidoptera > Tortricidae > Archips > Archips xylosteana. The sequence goes on along the minus strand of OX387361.1, from coordinate 16,730,623 downwards.
GGACTTCAAGCGGCCTCTGGTTGACCATAAAAATGGAAATATACGCTGTCGGTCTTGTATCAATTTGCGAATGACGCCCAGTACCATCTTTTTTATGAGTGTACACGGTTCCATGCTCAGGGCTCCCGACCTCCCCGCTCTTAGAGTCAGATATATTATTTGGTTATACGAAGAGAAACAGATATTTTAATATTTTCCTACAATGGCCGCCTATTGCTTATCTTATTAGATTTTTTCCATTACCTGTTTTTCTGTGTTGTTTTCAATGTACCTAGTGTATGTACACAGTAGACGGGTAGGGGGCCATAAGCTGGCTGCAGCATACCCGTCTACTCGTTTGCCCATCTACTTACTCGTCTACCCGTCTACTCATCTACCCGTCTGCCCGTCTACCCATCTACTCATAACCACGACGTTAGATGCGCAGAAATATCAGGAGCACATTAAAGATTACCTAAGTCTAATTCCCGTCAACTTCCCACATTCCTTGCCTCCCATTCTTTAATCATTTTTCTTAATTTTTGCCATTCTTTGCCTGAAAGATAATACTTACATTAACACGCGGTATACATTCTCAAACTAAATTACGCATATAAAACACCAAAGCTATAAATAGAAAGCCTTTGAAGCGCTATATATCCTCATCATGGCAAGTTACGGTTAATTTATTTCTGTATTAGTTTAGTCAAAGAACGCGGGTGTTAAGGTACGTCACAATAAATCCTTGTAAGTCGAAGCCAAATTATCGGAAAAGCATTAAGAACGAAATTGGTGTATCGATCAGGCATTTTTTGTAGATAATAATTTGTTCGTGTATCTTACACGCTTTTGATGGTGTATTGGTAAATTTGTGGAATTTGGAGTGATGGGGTTATTGGTTGCTTTTAGGTCTCGCGGATTCCCGAGGTTCTGCTCTTTTTTAAACACGTTATTAGATTTACTTTTAACATGCATATATCTAGGAACGTCAAAATGCCGTGGTTAGCCTAGTAGTTTGACTTACAGCCTCTCAACCATATGGTCGTGGGTTCAAGTCTGTTCTCGCACCTCTGAGTTTTTAGAAAATTATGTGCGAAATCACATTTGAACTTTACCATGAGCTTTACGGTGAAGGAAAACATCGTGCTAACAAACTTGCTTGCACCTGCGAAGAAATTGTATGGTGTGTGTGAAGTTCCAGATCCGCAGTGGGCTCGCGTAGGAACTATGGTGCAAGTCCTCTCATTCTGAGAGTAGGCCTTTGTCATGCAGTGGGACGTATAGAGGCTGGGATGATGATGATCTAGAAATGTATGAGACGGGTTCTCGGTTCTTGTGGTATTGTCACAAAACCTGGCATTTTATGCATAGTTCCTAGAGTCCGTAAGTCAAATATCTATTCTCTACGACTTTAGTCGCAAATACACCTCCTTTAATTGCTAAAACTGATCACACCTACAAATTTTTGTGTTTACGTTGATATCTATATATATAAAAGAAGAAACTGACTGACTGACTGACTGACTGACTGACTGACTGACTGACTGACTGACATATCAACGCACAGCCCAAACCGCTGGGCCTAGAGATTCCAAATTTGGCACGTAGGTTCCTTATAAGGTCAAGGGGTGCACTAAGAAAGGATTTTTCAAAATTCACTCCTTAAGGGGGTGAAAAGGGGGTTCAAAGTTTGTGTGGGGAAACAAGATTAGTTCGACTATTTTATTCGAAACTTCACAGAAGTACTCCTAATGATAAATGAGTAAACACCTGTTTCAGGTTTTTTGAGAATTCAACCCCTAAAAAGGGGAAAGGGGTAACAAAGTCCGAAAATCAACATGGGTGTTGTTTCTATGGTTTATCGGGTCGCTGGTTATGAAAACAACAACGGTTTTAAAATCCGATGTGGCATACGTAAAATACCATCTCCCTGGATGGGGAGCGATGGGGTTGAAATGTCTAAATATCAATATGGGTGTCGTTTTTAAGGTTTTGCCCAAACCACTGGACCTAGAGACTTGAAATTTTGCACATAGATACCATACAATGTAGGCATCCACTAGGGAAGGATTTTTGAGAATTCCCACGGGAACGGGAAAAAACGGGATTTATAGATTCGAATCCGAGTGACCGTATCTCAGTAACTATAATGACTAGACTCTTCAAATTTGATACACAAGTAGTTGTTACAATATTTAAAACATTTATTTCAGGATTTTTCAAAATTCCCACGGGATAAGGAATAAACGGGATTTATATATTCAGTTCAACGGAATCCTATGAACTATAATAACTAGACTCTTCAAATTTGGCATAGAAGTAGGTAATTATAATAGTGAAAAATAGTTTTAAGGATTTTCGGAAATTCCCACGGGATAAAGAAAAAACGGGATTTATCGTTTTACTGGTCGTAGAAAGCTGAAATTCGGCATATAAGTTGCTTGGGGAGTGTAGAGGAGCATTGAGAGAGGACTTTCAAAATTCCCACGGGAACGGGAAAAAACGGGATTTTTCATTTTACTGGTCGTAGAAAGCTGAAATTCGGTATGTAGGTTGCTTGGGAAGTGTAGAAGAGCATTAAGAGAGGACTATCCAAAATTCCCACGGGAACGGGAATAAAGGGATTTTTCGTTTTACTGGTCGTAGAAAGCTGAAATTCGGCATAAGGTTGCTTGGGGAGTGTAGAGGAGCATTGAAAGAGGACTTTCCAAAATTCCCACGGGAACGGGAAAAAACGGGATTTTTCGTTTTACTGGTCGTAGAAAGCTGAAATTTGGCAAGTGAGTTCCTTGGGGAGTGTAGAAGAGTATTACGAGAGGACTATCCAAAATTCCCACGGGAACGGGGAAAACGGGAATTTTCATTTTTCTGGTCGTAGAAAGCTGAAATTAGGCATGAGGTTGCTTGGGGAGTGTAGAGGAGCATTGAGAGAGGACTTTCCAAAATTCCCACTAGAACGGGAAAAAACGGGATTTTTCGTTTTACTGGTCGTAGAAAGCTGAAATTTGGCAAGTAGGTAGGTTCCTTGGGGAGTGTAGAAGAGCATTAAGAGAGGATTATCCAAAGTTCCCACTGGAACGGGAAAAACGGGATTTTTCGTTTTTCTGGCTGTAGAAAGCTGAAATTCGGCATGAGGTTGCTTGGGGTGTGTAGAGGAGCATTGAGAGAGGACTTTCCCCGTATTAAGAAAGTATTTTCCGAAATTCATACGGGAACGGGAAAAAACGGGATTTTGCGTTTTACTGGTTGCATGCTAAAATTTCAAAATTCATAAGTTTATACTGTAAGTAGGCCGCAAAGGTCTCTTTAACCGACTTCAAAAAAAGGAGGAGGTTATGCATTCCATTTTATGTATTTTTTTATGTAGGTATGTTCACCGATTTCTCGGTCAATTGTGGACCGATTTTAAAAATCCTTTTTTTATTCGAAAGAATATAATATACTCCTGAGATGGTCCCATTGTCACGCAAAAAATCTTGCTTGCATGCTTACTTGCATGCTTGCTTGCTTGCCTGTATGCTTGCTTGCTTGATATCTTGGTTCTTTGGTATTCTCATGATACACGCGAGCGAAGCCGCGGGCAAAAGCTAGTTGACCTATAAAACATAATGTTTTAACTTTTCGCGGTTTTTGTCAAAAGTAGACTCGTAACCACGTAAACGTCGAGGTGAATTTAGCAATTAATCGACGCGTTTAATTACCGGGTGTGATAAAGTGTAAACATTCATCATCATCATCAAAACTAAATATGAATTCTAGCTTCAGACAATGTATTTCCAAATTTCCAACATGAAATAAGGTAGGTATATTTACAGCTACTCACGCCATAATATTCGATATTTGTGTGTACCTAATACAATGAAGTTTTTTTTGCCGTACAGAAACTTAATTCGAAAACACGGTACAGTAAAACGAAACAAAACGAACAAGAATTCTGTATTAATGACTCCATTTGAGCGTTAGCTAATTTCGTTTACTAAAATCAAAATAAATTTTTGAATTTAGACTGTAACAAGCATTTATAAATGTCGACGAATCTACCGCTGGTTTGGAAAAACCGTGTTGAGAAAAATCCGATAAGAAACCCCTGAGCTAAGCTGTTTCTTCAACTTCAAAATAATTCCTACTAAATTTTTTACCTACTTAATACCTCTTCGTACCTACTTGAGTTTGGTTGGTTCAAACAAATACCTTCTAATACGTCCGTTTCTCAGCTTATGATTATCATTGTAAATTTATTGCCCCAGATCTAGCGTTATCTATAGATGTGGGCAGCGGTCATTTTATGGCAAGTCATCTAGGCACGCGGATATTTTGCACCACATGATCAAAAAACATTTTTAAATCGAAATGTAGACATTTTTTAAAATATTGAGAAGCCAGTAAGTATTTTGGAATCCAATTTAACCTCTGACCTTTAATTTAATGCAGATATAATAGAGACGATTAATGACTATCGATTCGTTAATATGTTAAAAATAAAATTTGGTCTCCAATTTTGAGTACACTTTGGAAAATAACTACGAACAACGAAAAGTTATTTAAGAGTCAAAGGTCAATATGGTTAAGAAAATGTCTGGAGATGGTCTTAATGCTTTAGAAATAGTAGACATGCATTGTTAATAACCTAAAATAATCGCGACATGTAAATATTTAGAGTGCCTAGAAAACCTGACCCGAAATCACCGTTGGCGCTCGATCTATTATATCAGTTATTATCGAAGCGGTAAATCCGATTTTATGATCGCCTGTAAAAAGTAATATTTTTTCGGCTTTTAAGTGGAAAAACCATGAACACATACCTGTTGTGTTGATCAATGAAAAAAATAATGACAAAGACAAAAAACTGAATATTATTTCAGTTTATAATTTTCTCAATGGTTTAAATAACTAGAGCAAAAGCCAAGCAGATGTCTGTACTTGACAGTACGTAAATACTTAACATTAAGATTAACTATAAAATAAAGGCGGTATCTGTTATGTTATAAGTAAGTTAACCAGAGAAGACAGCAAAAATTAATAGCGAAATTATTAAATCTTTGCTAAACTGAGGTACATCTTTAGTTGATTACCAAGGGTCAAAAACAAGCCCGTCATTACTCTAAAGTTGCATAAAAAAGGATTGTTTAGGACCCATATCTGCCGAAGTCATTGGTGCATATTGAAACATCGTACAGACGTCTTTACTGTACAAAACGGTGCTAGTTTTTGAAATGACAGTTTTGTTAAGTGCTTTTATTTTACCTAAAACAGACAAGACCTCGCAAGATGCATCTAGCTTGCTCCCATCATCTTCCTTTGACTGTTATTTTTTTGGAATGAAGGATAAATTAATTAGTTCTTCAGCTACTTTAGCCTAAAATCTGCATTTTCTGCAGTATACGAGTGCTGTGATCATAAACCGTCCGACAAAGTGTTTGCAAAAAAGATCTTTTTGTTTTTAAATTTCTATCGTTGTTATAGTTTGTGTTTATTCTGATATATCCAGGACGATATTATCCAGGCTTGAGAGACAAAATGTCTCCGGCATCTGGCTGATGCTATCAAGGTTATCTTCATTTGTCTTTACAACATCTTACGGAATATTGGCTTCTCTTTCTAGCTAACCCATATCTAGTTCATTTGTTTTATCAAATCTCTGGAGCATTTTCTACGTCGCCTTAAAATTGAGATTACACTGATTCTTATCTATATCTTGCGGGTTATCGCATTTGACATGTGAATATATAGATGACATTGGTGTAGGCAAAGTATTCGGCGTCATGAGGGTTTTAGTGGTGGTTCTATTGCTTGCTGTGGCTTATGCCAAGCACGAGAAATATCAGGGGTAAGTTTGGATGAAATTTCATACCGTTTTTCATTTATATTCAGTATATATCCATTACATTATTAAAAATAAATTGCATGATCTAACTACAGAGAGTATATTAGCTATGGATAACCATTGGAGAACTCCGGTAAACACTTGCAATTAAAAATTTTAAATGACTAACTGACACTAATTCGATTTTCTTATCTTTCAAATCCGTATGGTGTATTTTGTGGTAAGTATTGATGATTTATGTTATTGGTGTCCTTTAGTGCGGTATTTGAGGAGTGATTAAATTGACTACGGATATTGAATCGAAAGAAATAATGGTTTGTTATTTATAATACGATAAAAAAGGAACTTACGCGGCTCATAATCAAAGGTTGCTTGCTTTCTTTTTTGTTTGTGATGTGTTATTATTTTACTTTCTTTAACTTCGTTACTCTATATTCTGTCTATCATACGCGCGCGTATGCGTGCGCGTAATTGTATAATTACGGACGTAATGTTATTTAAGATTTCTTACCAGAGTTTTAAAATTATTAGCTTCTTGTTTTTTTATTATCTTTCTCGGAATTTATAAATATTGAATCAGGAAAAAACTGACTGACTTAGTTAATAGATGATTTTGAACACGGAAGTAAGTTAGTATAAAACTTAGTAAATTAGGAAATCGACAACTTCATCTACGTCAGTGACTTTTGAAAAGTATATTGTATTTATCCAGCTTAATATATTAAAGTCCCGCTTTCTCATTGTAACACTAAAATAACGGGCCTACGATTATCACTTAGGATTGTTATTTACTATAATCAAATAATGAATCAATTACTCTTTCTCAAAAAATTAGTCATTCGGCTTTCATTTGGCTTCTGATTTATTATTTTTATTGCTCACTCGGACTGATTGCTTGTGAGCTTTAATAAAACCTTATCTATCGTTTACTATATTGCTAGTAGTCATATCAATTTGATAGGGTTGAATCCTACCAATATCGTAATTGCAAAATTGGTGATTGTGGGCGTCTGTTTATTTATTTTTCTTTCGCCCTAAAATGGCAGAATAGATTTAAATGAACTGTAATACGCTGATAGCTAGATTAATAATATGACTCATGACTATTTGAAAATAACAAAGAGGTTAGTCGATGTCAAAAAGTTTAATCGTTATCACAGGAGACCGAATAGCTATCAGCTACCTCGGAGTCCTCGGACAAAGAAAGAGCTATTCAAAGAGGGAACGCTGGCAGTATCTTCGGAACCTTACCTAAGGGGATTCCTTTTCATAATTTGTTTTGGTATAATTATTTTCCTTTTACTGTAGTGTAACTGCTTATTTTATACTTGTAAAAAACGTGAAAACACAACTTAGCGTCTAAAGACATAACATTTTACACTAGTTTTCTGTATACATGAAAATTTTGTAAAGCTGCTAAATCTTTGCCTATCTTTAGATCTAGGTATGCTTAAGGAACACTATACATTATCTTGTGTATGAATTACATTATACTCCAGTTATTTACAAGTATATTGCCGTGTATCATTTATCTACGTGTGTTTTATAATGTGTATTGTATATTTTGATTGTTTTATATAATGTCTATTTATATTATTGATATATAGCACCACCTGCTCAAATCAATTTTTTGCTTTCTTTCCATTTTAAAAGATTGCTTGGAAGGGATCGCTTAGAAACGATATAGCCGCCTATTGCTTACCTTATATTTATTTTTTCAAAGTACCTAAGTACTTATTTTTCTGTATTGTTTTCTTTGTGGTGTAGAATAAAGAGTCATTGTATTGTAATTTGTATTGTATTGGTAATTGCAATACTTCTCAACGAACGAAGCCGCGGGTAAACGGTATTGTGCAAATGTTTTATTAAAATATGACACGTATGACATAACTGTGACGTAACTACTTGACGTATATTTAAGGAAACTGAATCACGCACCAGGGAACCCTTTCCATTTCAAATGTCGGTTCCACCCAGGTACACGAGTCAGTTTCCTTGACTGTACAGTGTACATCTACGAACAGGAGGAGTTCACAGAGCTACAAAAGGACAACATACATTTTTACCCGTCAAACATTATAATGTACTAGCTGTTGCTCGCGACTCCGTCTGCGAAGAAAAGGGGTGTAAAAAATAGCCTACGACCTATTCTCAGACTTACCATACTTAAATGTATAGAAAAAAAAAATTGATAAAAATCGGTCAAGCCGTTTCGGAGGAGTTCAGTAATAAACACCCTGACACGAGATTTTTATATATTAGAGATTTATAACAGTTAAAGCAAAAATTTATTAATGAAAAATATGGACACAAAATCAAAACATTTACTCTGTAAGTAGACCGCAAAGGGCTCATTTACATGTCTATTTTTTTCTAAAAGACCGTCATTGCCAAGAAGAATGCGCACCAAGAATCTTAGGTTTTAGATAACCTCAATTTTCATCTATTATCTGCAGATGGAAGTCCTATTATGTAGGACCAGCTTCCGCTGATCAGCTCAAGGCCCTGGCACCACTGACTGACCAGTTCCAAGTGGACGTGCTGAGCCATCCTCTCGTCTCACGCGAGGGAGTGGTTCTGGTGCCTCCTCAGCATCAGTCCGGGTTCCTGAGTACGTTGGAAGGTCTGGATATCAAGTACAGAGTGCACGCTGAAGATGTCAAAGCGTAAGTACTCTTGAAGTTTCAATTCCATATTATTCGCAAAGAGAGCTGACGTCTCTGCGTAGAGCTAGATGATTATATTTATCAGAGAGTATAGGGTATAGGGTCACCGATAACCGTTGGGGTAGACGAGTTCTTGAGTGGAGACCACGGATCGGCAAACGTAGCGTAGGACGTCCTCAGACTCGGTGGAGCGATGATCTTCGCAAGGCGGCTGGCAAGAGCTGGATGAGAGTGGCCGAGGATCGTGCTCAGTGGCCATGGGAGACCCCTATGTCCAGCAGTGGGCGAACATAGGTTGATGATGATAGGGTCAGCAGTGAAGTCGTGTTAGCTTAGCGGATTGATCTGGCCTCTCAAGCAAGAGGGTCGTAGATTTGAGTCCAAGCCTGCACCGCTGAGTTAATCGAAATTTATGTGCGATGTTTTGAAGGAAAGCATTGTGTTGAAACCTGGACAGTGGAAATTCAATGGTGTGTGAAGTTTCCAATCAGCACTGGGTCCACTTGGGAACTACAGCCCAAGCTGAGAGGAGACCTGTGTCCAGCAGTGAGACGTATATAGACGGAGATGTTGTTGATGATGATAGGATAGGTAATGGTACGGCACGCCGCCATTATGGTGATCTAATGGTAAGAGCTGGAATTAGCATGCGTCTGCGCAGAGTTAACAGCAATATTCTAAGGAGGTTTGAACAAAACTAACTATAGGCGTGCCCCCGTCACGCACCGTGCCCATGATAAAAAAGACGCATGCGTAATGCGCAAAGAAATTTATCATGTATTTTAGTTCTAGTAATACAGATAAACAGAATTCTGAATAAACATCGGGTTCTTCGCGTAAATAAACGTCATTTTTACTCAAAAATTATGAGAAGCTGTCAATGTTGTACTCTAAAATATTTTTATTAAAAAAAACAATTGCGCTGCAAAAAAATCTAGGTTTTCCTTTAAAACAAAAGAGAATTGGATAAATCTGTCAAAACACCTTCTAGTAATCGAGGAAAATATACTCGTATAAAAAACATACGATGCTAATGATATGTGGAACTCTAATATTTAAAAACATGTACAAAAAAGTTACATTATCATTTAATGCTTATTAGTTATATCGAAACCAAATTCAAGATAAGATAATCCATCTACGTATTGCGGTAAGCTTTAATACGTATTCGGTTTAATTAAAGCAATAAATTGTTAAGATTACAATTTTATCCGAATAATTTATAACTAGCTTAATTAGTAGGTATTTCTATGTATTTATTCTTTAAAAAATATTCGTGTTGATTGACAGCGTTGTAAAAGGATTAAAGTATTAATTTATTTGTTTACCAGTAAAGGTTAGCGAATGTTATAGTATTTGGTGACCTTTAATTATGTTCAGTTTCTGTCCACTGCTCATTTATTTATATTGAAAAGAGGTCGGATAATTTTTTTTTGAATGAGTCGCTAGAGGGGCCATAGCCGCGAAGTCTTTGCTGTTTTTTACTTTAGGGTAGGAAGGGTGACTTGCGCTCGGGAAAAATCCCTTCGGACGAACTGAGAATGGAGGGCCCAGACAGTGTCCAACTTGCACGGACTAAAAAACCCGGTCACAAGTCCCCTTCTCTATTGATTGTCAATACAAAAAAAAAACGAGTGCTTTAACTTTTGAGGAGGGGAGGGGTAGGGAGGAGACTTAATCTACCCACAGTGTCCTGCCTCAGCCATTTGCTGGAAGGCCGGGAGAGGAGCATGCATTCTCCCGCTGGCCACTGGGGGGTGCTCAAGTCGGTCTTTTATGTTTTTACCCGTTGGTTTCTTCCTTAACCAACCCTCGCCCGAATTATTTCAATATCTACAGGTGAAATTAAAATTACTCAATTTATTTATTGAATCAGGCGTTACTTTGCGGAGGTCCATATTAATGAATTGAAATAATTACTTTGCTCACCCGCTAACCCGAACCCGTTTGCTTCGTTCGCGGGTGAGCAAAGTAATTATTTCAGTTCATTATTTCTTACTCAGTTAATGCTGGACAATATAATGCCATAACTCATTTCTTTAATTTGGTCTTATTAAATTTGAGATGTCCATACATTTAGTTCGTGATCTCATTTCAAACAAGTATGAACATCCTAAATTTTATCAGACGAATTTAAAAAATTAAGTCAATGCGTCATGTTGTAAAGCATTAACTGAGTAAGAGACACTAATTTTGTATCACCTTTTTGGTTACAACCTGTATAAAAGAAGAAGCTAATTGAATGACTCACAGACATATCAACGCGCACTACTTAGACTAAAAACTTGCAATTTTACGCAGGGCTCCCTTTCATCATAAACAATATATGGACACTTCTTGACACGTTTGTCACCAGAGACCGAATTGTCTAACGCTTCTGACGCTTGCCTTCGCTTTATCATCCCTTTCTGTCATCATCATATACAGTTTGACAGAAAGAAATAGTGATTGCGAAGGCAAGCGTCAGAAGCGTCAGGCAAATAAGCCTGCTGGTCTTACTTTTTTTCCCGCATCTCATAGTTTAATGGTCTCTTAACTAACTCGAAAATTTCATAGAATACCAACAAAAGCATTTGACACTTTCGTCAGACTCTTTCCAATTAACTACAACGTTATTAACTTATTGTTTTCAATTATTTTATAGTTCTTCGTCAGTACGTTTTTTCCCACCGTTGGGCGTCTCCAATCTCTCTCCATCTAGGTCAGTTTTATAGTTAATTCATTTGTTTTCAGTTCCTTGGACTACGATGACCAGCTTATTGCCGCCAAGCACGCAGAAGCCTTCCTCAGGACCGGGCAGCGCAGCCTGCCTTATGACAACTATCAGACATTGGATGCTGTGCGTCAACATTTCATTCCTGATCATAAAATATATTACCATCATTTCTGTACCATTCTGAAATATTTCTGACTAAAGCACTTGGTATAATTAGTGACCATGATCCACGAGTCCACTACAACCACCAATTGATCATCTTCTTTCAGATCTATGATTACCTCGACGATATCGCCGCCCGTTTCCCCGATACGGTCACCCTTGTCACTCCTGGCAACTCCTTCGAAGGCCGCCCACTCAAATACCTGAAGATTTCCACCACAAACTTCGAAGATGAGAATAAGCCTGTCATCTTCATTGACGGTGGCATCCACGCCAGGGAATGGATCTCTCCTCCATCAGTGACCTGGATGATTCATAAACTGACTGAAGATGTTACTGAACATGATTTGCTTGACAATTTTGATTGGGTGCTCATGCCTGTGGTGAATCCTGATGGATATGCTTTCACCTTTGGTCCTGTAAGTATGTCTGAAGTACATTAAAAAATAAGAAATAACGAATTTATATAAAAGGGCAAACCAACTAAATATATACGCCAACTTTGTCAAAATTAGTAGACAAGCAGATGCGGAGAATGACAGACTTATTATCAATGATAATTTAGATTTCTGTGTTACAAAAAAAAAATCAAAGAAATTGATTTAATGCTACATTTAATAAATAGGTTTTAACCCAAGGAGTTCGAGTCAAATTTTTCTGATTGAGTTGATTTGATCTAAAATTTAATTAAAGTATTTCAAAACCTAGTGTACATAAACCACTGGTCACAAATTTTATAGGTACTTCATTAAATTCTTGGCAATTTTTTCCTGTATTTGCAATATTTAGCACGTTTTAGCTGATAAACTAATCCATTTAAGTACAGCATGATTTGCTTAATTGCGTAGGACGTCACGATACGTGACACCAATGGTAAAAAATATCATAGGTATTCTAATTAAGTTTGTCAAATTCTAGTAGAATACTTTTAACATCGTTGATGAAATCGTAGTATTCGTCTTCAGTACATACTATACTTTGTTTTAATTTCTACAATTCTACATTTACGTTGAACTACAATTTGTTATTTTCAGCTTAACATCTCTACACGATGCATGTAATTTATTCAGTTTTTGTCTTCCATTTTCTGTTCTCCCACAATCCATGTTTTAATTCTCTTAATACCTACAGGACCGTTTCTGGCGCAAGACCCGTTCTACCGACTCCCACGCTTGGAGCACCCTCTGCCCCGGAGTTGACGGCAACAGGAACTACGATTACTTCTGGAACACGGTCGGCGTCTCCAACAATCCTTGCAGCGAGACCTACGCCGGTAGCAGAGCCTTCTCAGAACCCGAAACCCGTGTCGTCAGCGCCGTAATTGACCAATACCTCCACCGCATGGCTTTGTACTTGACCATGCATAGCTACGGAAGCATGATCCTCTACCCTTGGGGTCATGACGGTTCCCTATCCCACAACGCCTTTGCCCTCCACACCGTCGGTGTCAACATGGCTACAGCTATCGATGCCTTGTCCCTCCCTAACTTCCCTAACTACATCGTTGGTAACGCTGTCTTGGTCCTCAACTACCCTGCATCTGGTGCGTCGGAAGACTACGCTCATTTGAGGGGGGTGCCACTTTCTTATACTTACGAGTTGCCTGGTCTGGCCGGTGGGTTCCAAGGGTTCCATCTGGATCCTATTTACATTGAACAGGTGTGCCGCGAGACATGGGCTGGTATCGTTGTGGGCGTCAGAAGAGCCGGGGAGTTGTTTAGACCTTGATAAATTAAAGATTTTATTTTTTTATTTTTGTAATTTGTGTTTTATTTTCATCTCTGAGCGTCAATTTAGATCGTAGTTTGTGCAGCATTTTTCCAAGAAAAACATTGAGTAGTTAAATTTTATTTAGGAACGCCAAATATTTTCTTGGCTGGACTGATTAGATGAAATTTGGTACGTAGACAGCTGGATCTCGGGAAATAATACATAGTTTACTTTTATTCCGATATTTCCACAGAATCGTGACTGTTCTACATACAATATATATAAAGACTAAGGGTCTACCTATATCAGTGACGCGGAATTGGCTTCAGCCGATTGAAAAAACCTTTATGCCAACGCAATAAGAGCGAAAAAGACGTCGATTGGCTCGGCTGAATTCGATGCGCGTAGCCGAGCCGATCAACGTATTTTTCGCTCTTATTGCGTTGGCATAAAAGTATTTCCGATCGCCTCAAGCCGATTCCGCGTCGATAGATGTGGGGAGACCTAAGACGTAACTTTCGGGAATTTCCTTGGCAATATCTATATTAAAATCCCTGAGTTCTACTTAATCTAATATAACACGTAACAGTATATGCGAGTGGTAGACTACAATACCTGACCACTGATATTGTACAATAACAAAAACCGACAAAGAACGTGATCGTAACAGCTACTTACCTAGTATTTTATTAAATAAATTAGAATAGGAGCCCCTTTCTTCGATCAATTCTCGTGTTCAAGTCTTTTTTGCTTAAAGAAATTTTATATAGATTTTTTCTATTTTTTCAGTACTGGTAAGTATAATTTTGATCTCTCGTCAAGATTTTGAGACACTGTATATTCTGTGGTTTTTATCGATAAAAAACTATCGACATACCCGCATCCTCAAGCATCCTGGCAAACGCGAATAGAACACTCAGAATTGGAAATTGATCCCCGCATTTCCAAGTTTCGCGGGCGATGAGAAAATTCCAATTAAAATTGAAGGTTTACATGCACCTAACTTAAGAGTATGGAAATCCCGAGGAACTTTGGTAATTAAAGCCAAGGGAACTGTTCAATCGCTTCGTAAAATATTAGATCCGCTTCGCACCAAGAGATGGCGCTGCCCCGAAATTTTACACGCTAACGAAGTGTTGGTTTAGAAGTTTTTAACAATTTAAGTACTCTTTGGTCCCTCTGGCAAGCTCGCCTTCTCCGGTAAGCTGTAAAATGAGTAACCCCATACCGATTTCATCTGCGTCAATCTTGGCGCGACCGGCGGCAGCGGCGAGCGTTTTAGGTATCAGTTCATTGTGTGTGCCGCCAGATAATCACTCACTGTTCTGCGAGCGCCTCGAATTTCGAGGTCATGAATTTTTGAATGTTAATAAAACAAGATGTTTTCTAGGGCCTAGTGATGAAACATTTTTAAAATAATTATGTATTTGTTTTAGTAATACTATGAAAGCCATCTCCGTCAGCCATCGGACGGGGAACATGTTTCGCTTGCGTTTACACATGGCTTTGATTCTAGCTGCTCTCACGCACACATACACGAGTGCATAGAATACCTAAAATTGATTAGCGCAAGAAGCTCAGTGCGGCCTTAATGATTCACCTATAATCCTTCTACAAGAATATAACTTGCATATAAGTGCTTAAACTCTAAAATTCTTCTCCAATGTCCCTGTAGAGCCGTAAGGAGCGACCTAATAACATTATTATTCCGGTCATCGTTGCTGCGTGACCGCGCGTTTTTGTACCAAACATCGTTAAAACGCCATTTGCCCAACTGCAACGAGATAAAAAGGGTTATTTGGGTCACAGTTCTTTGCTAACTTTGTATGGGAAGTACCACGAGTAGTATTAAGGTTCTGGCGTCAGCAACGTGACTCCGCTAGGGTTCCGCTGCTTGTTGCAACAGGTCTGATCTTTTACACCATAACACATTCACGGACAGTACGTAGGTCGTAAATTGTAACCTTCGTGATATGACATTGCAGCTGTATCGTGTTTTTTAAATCACACAAAAAGTGGAACCCCGGCCGTTTATTTTTCATAGCATTTGCAAGAAGCGTCTGACTCTGTGTCGCTTTAGGCTGAAACACAAACCGCTAGTGCCACAGTAAGCACTTCTGCTCTTGCACACAAGTTATCTCCCTCACATACACAAAAAAACAGTGCAAGAAATATAAAAACATCATTTTTCAATGGTAACTTAACATGCCATAAAGTAGTTTATGCAACTGTTATGAGTATGTAACAACGGTCCCTAAAACAGGAGTCGTGGGTTAACGAAACGAGCAGAAGGGTAGTGTAAAAAAAATAGGCATTTTGAGACTGAATTGTACATTTCAATATTCAAGCGTTTCGGTAAAGAGACAATTTGATATTTAGGTATCTTAATACCTCTCTCTCTTAAGACCAGGATAATTTGAAATTTGTTGTGTCCATCTGCGACACCAGAAGAGTCACAAGTGCGTTGCCGGCCTTTTAGGTAGGAGTACGCTCTTTTTTGAAAGCTTGATGATCATATCGGTCCGAGAATACCGCAGCAGATACTTCATTCCAGAGCTTTGCTGTGTGAGGCAGGAAATTTCTGGTAAAACGTACAGTAGAAGACTGCCAACCATTCAGATGGTGAGGATGGAAGTGTTGCCGCGTACGCCGAAAAGAACCGCACGCGCAGAAAAAAACGCTATATCTGAAACCGCCCTTATAATTTAGTTCTATGTTAAGCGCGTATACGACTTAATTTTCTCATTGAATTAAGTTAAAAAAATCCATTATGTAACTTAAAATGTAATTTTACCTCAAAATACCGATTCATTCCAGTTAAAATACGAAATAGCCCGAAGCCGACTGAGCTCTGCCGAAATCCTTTGAGATATAAATCTCTGATCATAAGACTCTCCAATCAGGGGAATGGACTGCAATGCTGCATTCATTAAACAGAGTACTTTAAAATATTGTACAGTCCAGAAGAATTTTAGGTAAAAGAAGGATTTTACACACATAGGCATATCATAAATCCTAGCCTAAGTATTATACGGCCCATTGCAGTCACTCACTCAGGATTAAAGGACTATAACCGTAGTTCCCACGCGGGTCCAGTGCGGATTAGAAACTTCACACACAGCAATTAATTTCTACGTGGGTGTGTGGTGGTTAGCTTACGATGTTTTCCTTCACCGTAAAGCTCATGGTAAATTTCAATTGCAGGTAAATTTCGAAAAATTCATTGGTGTGAGTCTGGACTCGAACCCATGACCATGATTTAAGAAGCTAATAGGCCAAACTAGTAGGCTACCGCGGCTTATTTTAAGAAGGAGAAGGATTTTAGGTGAGCATTCGGGTGCTGTTTCTTGCCAATGCGGTTGCACGGCTTAAGTAAGTCTCTCTCTCTCTCCCTCTCTCTATGTATGTACGTCCCATTGCTGAGCACAGGCTCAAGCTCAGAATGAGAGGGCTTGGTCGTCCCACGCGGGCCCAGTCCATATTGGGAACGTCAAACAAAAAGCTAAAAGATTTAAATCCATTCATCCCAGCCTATATACGTCCCACTGCAGGGCACAGGACTCCCTCAGAATGAGAAGGCTTGGGCCGTAGTTCCAACGCGGGCCCGTGGATTATGGGAACTTCACACACAACATTGAAATTCTTTCCAGGTGTATACAGGTTTCCTCACGATGTTTTCCTTCACCGTAAAGCTCGTGGTGAATTTCAAATTAAAGCCGGGATTTGAACCCACAACCCTCTGCTTGAGATTTAAATGTGCATAAGCAAAAATCATCTTCATCGTGATTGTCTCAGCCCTTAAGAGCGCGCGCACACAGAGAGCGGTCTGGAGTTCCAATCGTAAGCGACTCAGTACATTTGAAAGAACGCGGAACTCCAGACCGCTCTCTGTGTGCGCGCGCTCTAAACATCCCACTGCCGACACAGACCTCCTGTCAGAATGAGAGGGGTTGTGTTTCTACACGGAAGCAATAAGAATACATATTTCCAATGCAGGCTTTTTTGTTCACATGTTTCCCTCAGTGTTTCGCACTGCGGACCAATTTTGCACAACTGAATTTTCAGTCAATAACGCAGGAGAAAAGATTTTTCCAACACCAAGGCTACAAAAGAGCTCAAACACAGAAATACCTGAACAACCAAATACGAAATATCTGAAACAATGTAGGTTATCAAGAAGAAGCGGGGGCACTAGATGAAGAAAACGCTCGTGTTCGGTTCTGTTTGTTAGGTGCCAAACAAAGAATAACAGACTAAGCACATGTCTTAAGAGTTTTTGACAGTTTTATAAATTGTCTTACCTGTAGACAAATTTGACATGTTTGGGTCATTCGCAAGTGTATTTTCTTTGAACAAGTCAATACATGGCCAGGTACCGAAGATGCGTTTAAAAACTTATTAAACATATCAGTTAGCGGTACTACTCTACCATAAAACATAATATCTTTAAATAAATTAGCACTATAATTATAAATAAAATAAAACTAACTAAACTAAAACTAATGAACTGAAACAAATACTTTGCTCACCCGCGACCTTATGTTAATATGGACCTCCGCAAAGTAACGCCTGATTCAATAAATTATTTAAACTAAAACTAGATAAAATTAACACAAGGTTCCCCCCGCGGCATGGACCCAAAGACTCTGGCAGCATTACCGGTTATACCTTGTTTTGCCTAACAACTGTTTGCCTATTATCAGTTTGCCTAATTTTAGATAAACTAATATTACTTAACCTAATGTTTCATTTTACCTAATTTTCATTTAAGTGAAAGTCATTTTATATACAACTTACTTTATATAATTTTGTTTCATCTAATTTTAAATGACCTAATTTTCATTTTGTATGAACTTATTTCGTATTATGTTTGACTGACATAATTATATTTCGCCTAACGTACATGTTGCATAATTTTCATTTTGTATAAACTTATTTCGTATAATGTTTGACTGACATAACTATATTTTGCCTAACGTACATGTTGCATAATTTCATTTTGTATAAATTTATTTCGTATAATGTTTGACTGACATAATTGTATTTTACCTAACGTACATTTTGCATAATTTCATTTTGTATAAACTTATTTGGTATAATGCTAGCGGGAGCGTAGATGATCGGGATGTCAATAATAAGTATTATTGGTGTTGTGAACTAAGAAATAAGGAAAAATGTACATCCCGCGCTGTGCGCGGTCCCAAAGTCAAGCGTGCCTATACAAGTTATAGTTCAAAAATAAACTAATTTTGATGATAATGATTTTCCGGGTGGTCATAAAAAAAATAACTAACACCAAAGGCTAATGCGGGAGCTGCGCTACGCTACGCTCCCGCATTAGCCTTTGAACCTAACCATACCGAGTCGCTTCCGCCCAGATAGGTCTTGCTCGCTCGCTTCGCTCGCTCGCTGACTCCAATGATAGCGATTGAAGCCAGCGAGCGATCAAGACCTGTCGGAGCGCAAGCGACTCGGCATGGTTAGGTTCAAAGGCTAATGCGGGAGCGTAGCGCAGCGCATAGAAGTGAAGTGTCAACAACGTTTTATATGATGATTAGTTAAAATAAGAATCGACAAAGTAAGTTTTCGATAAAATAATATTAGACAAAACAAGGCTTATGCAAATGATGTTAGTTAAATCGTTATTCGGCTATAAGATGATTAGTTAAAATAAAAATCGACAAAGTGAGTTTTCGATAAAATAATATTAGACAAAACAAGACATATGCAAATGATGTTAGTTAAAACGTTATTCGGCTATATGATGATTAGTTAAAATAAGAATCGACAAAGTGAGTTTTCGATAAAATAATATCTCGACAAAACAAGAGTTATGCAAATGATCATTTAGTAAAAATGAAAATTCGACAAAATAAAAATTATATATAATGAAATTATACAAACTGACTTTAGACAAACTATTCATTATAGTAAAAGTTGGTAGACAAAGTGAAATTAGGCAAAAAAAGTTTAGACAAGTCAAGGGAATACCAGCATTACCTCGCTGTATAGCAATTCTGATACGTTTTGCGAGGAAGCTGCCAGCTCTTCGGTCTCCTGTGGTATCACCAGTGATCGGACCTCTGGGTGCAAAACTTTAACAAAACTTGCCAAGAGGGCATGAAACGGTGCTTACAGACATGAAAATATTAATAAACTACTGAAAATCTGAGATTTCGATAAAGAGTTAAATTGAACACTAATCTGCCAATAAGATTCTTATTTTTCTTGGTTGTAAATTCTCCTTAATGTCAACTTTACAAATTTTGTTAAAGTTTTGCACCCAGAGTTCCGATCACTGGGTATCACAAAACCGTTTAGAAATATCTTTTGCCTTTTTTGCGCTGGAAACCCCTTAAATTTTTTACTATTTAATTTTCTCATATCCAGAGGACAAGCAATATTCTGTCTGGCTAAAATAGTTTTGTTTTTTAACGATTAGCTCTCTTTAAGGGCGAAACTAATACGCTGTTCGCATCCAAGGGTTCCTTCGCCCTTCACCAGATCGACGATCTTGTTGGTGGCCTTCTTACACCACGGCTTCCGGTTGGGGCTAGTCAGTCTAGAACCTTACTGCTTCATCGCCCGTCGGTTCTACGAGGAATGTGCCCTGTCCACTGCTACTCACCCCTTAAGGTAATTACATGAGGGTTTGAATGATCAGGTCGTGCCATTTATGGTCAACGATGTCATATTTATCCGTATTCCCTAGAAACATTGCTTCTCGCAGCAGTAAATTTCATATCCATTTCAATGCCTCTGGCGCAAGCCACATAGAAGAGACGTGGGACTGGGCCGTGTCGCTATCATGGCGCCCCTTAAATCAGTTTTAATACTAAATATAGAAGCGTCGCAATCCAAAGCAGACAGAAGAGACGGGGCGGAGACGCGGCTGCGAACAAGCGACGCGGACTGCAATGCGCCCCGTCCCACGTCTCCTCTGTGTGGCTTGCACCTCAGAAGTGTTTACCAGTCACGCGTTTTTTGCTGCGAAGCGACTAACCTCCACTTATTATTCTGTGCTTCAACAAAATATTCGCAGAAAGGAAATAGAGCTGTCCTGTCAATCGATTCCTTCCGGGATTCACGGAATCGATTCCCCGGAGCCGAAGCAGTCATGTGTTTTTAAATGGAATCCTTGATGCATTTGTGGTCGAATACTGCGGCAGAAAACTGGTAGGAAAATGGCCACATGTGAGTCGGATTTTCACACTAAATGTTCCATATTGAGAATACCTGCCAGTTACGAAAAAATACCAACCCTTGGTATACTCTTTAGGACTGCTGATCTATACGCCTTGTTTTCGCATTATAGTACAGGTAACGCCACCAGAGTTGAGGCCACGCACACAACCACATCTCATGTAATGACAGCGGGATTTTGACGTTGTGTTGTCGTTAATAACACAACTCTGGTGGCGTTACCTTTACAGCCAAGGATATTTAATTACTTTCACATTTCGTAAAAATGTCGTTAAATATTCGCAATGTATTTAAGTCGAAATGTCAAATGCAAAGCAACATCGTAGCTAGCTCTTATACGTATGGTGACAGTATGCTGTACGATACTCAAACTTAAGCGTATCACACACAGCGCAGATGCGGTGAGATATCTGTATCTGAACGGGTATCTGTCAATCGCTCCTTATACAATTCAATGGAGATGCGGTAAGATTTTTATCTGCGTATCTGTGAGCACCGACATATATCGACAGATGTGAAGATTATATCTGCAGATAAATACAGGTGATTGCGCAGAGGCACACTTTCATCATCATCCCAGTCTATATACGTCCCACTGCAGGCACAGGCTTCCTCTCAGAATAAGAGGGTTTGGGTCGTAGTTCCCACGCGGGCCCATTGCGGATTGGGAACTTCAGTGTATAATAAAATAAATATAAAAATGACGTACTACTTAAGCAAATAACAAGTCATCCTTGCGTAGAAATGCATTTTCGCATTTTTTTATATTTTGACGTGAAGAGAAATAAAGAAAGTGTAACGCGCTTTTATTGAATATTCATTGTAGCCTATCTATCTCTCAAAGGGCCGGCAACACACCTGTGACACCCTTAATGTTGCGGGTATCCATGGGTGGCGGTGATTGCTCCCCATCAGGTATTTATATATAAAATAACACCCTGTATAAGCAATCCGCACCACAAAACACGTCTACTCAGTTCCGAAATTTTAGAGTGAATGTATCACCTCGCATCTACGCTGTGTGTGATACCTGCAGACGGATAAGTTTTTAAACGCAGATAAAATCTTACCGCATCTGTGCTGTGTGTGACACGCTTTAGATGGGTTGGAAAATAAATTCCTTGACTGTACAAGTTCGGATTCGCCGTCATATTCGCTCACGCCTTTGCTCACGCGAACAAATCATACCAAATTAGTTCCGTAGAAGAATTCGCCGTCGACGGATACCTCGTGTCTTGGAGGACATCATCATCATTGTTAACATCAATCTAAAATACCAAAAAATCATTTTCATGTTTTTTTTTTATAATGTGTGCGCACATTTTCTTAACAATAGCAATTCTGTTAACTTAGTAGCATGGTGTCAGGAATTTCAGCGAAAAATTTAAAAATACTTCAATTTAAAAACTTTAAAAGTCAAGTTAACATTTTTAAACGCCTTTGAAAACCTTTTACGCGAAACATCGTTTGCATAACCGCTTGGAAACTGAACTTTTATAATTTAAAATGTTACTTTATGTTTTATTCATTCAAAATCTTCACTTAGCCACTTGTGCAGTATTACTTTGGTTTTTATTAGGGTTACGGTTAAAATACGATCTGTAGTCGACCCGGAATAAACAATGATGTCATCATCATCATCATCATTTCAGCCGTAGGACGTCCACTGCTGGACTGCCTCCGTCATTGATACCCAATCGTTACGGTTGGAAGCGACTTGCCTCCACCTTGAACCTGCGGCCTTTACCAAATCGTCCATCTCGTTGGTGGACGTCCCACGCTGCGCTTGTCAATCCGTGGTCTCCATTCGAGTGCAATAATGTACGACTTTATAATTCGAACCCTTATGACAATAACGTGAGGGTATGAATTATTATGAAGTCGTACATTTTTGTTGGTCGCTTTTTATAATGACAACAATAACAAGCCTCATAAGAAAGCTCGGTATTTCTCTGCGCGATCGAATCAGAAATGGGAGAACCAATATTAAATCGTTGTATTAAATTTTGAAGGATTGCCATGCCATCGACATGTTTTAAGTTTTAGTTTAGACTAGTTTTAGGTGTCGAAAGGCGGGAAAATGTAAAACTTGAATAACTTGAAAACCAAACAGTTTTGACCCCTGGTTGACTAGACTTAAAACATTGCAAATAAGGTGTAGAAGGAATACGTCGAATTTCCGGTCACTCTGTAGATGTGTAGCACAGACGTAGCTATGGTGCACGGTGAGTAGCGAAGAAGCAAGGTAATGTAATAGTTCATACAATATTATTTCTACAATAACTAGTACAACGCCGGCGTCAACATTATCTGACGCTGCATCAGTTAATTTTCTATTAATATCACCCATAGTTAATTATCTGCAACGGTGTATACAATTGAATTAAAGTTCTGGAAAGGACTATTATTTAAGGCATAAAAATGCAGTTTTTTTACTAATGGATTTTTTGTACTATATTTAAGTGAATCAACTTTTTGTGTTGTTTGCCTACTCTGTCCCCGGTAGTTCAAGTGACACTTTTCACAGAGTGCTTAGGTTGTTTAAGGGACAAAATTTGTGTAACCATAGTAACAGGTGACACTAAAAAGTTGATTCAACCTTTTGCATTATCATTATCATACAATTTACATTCACATTACAGAGTTATTACGACAGTTATTTAATCTTGACAAGATAATATGTGTCACACACATTTTCATACAAAAACTTTTTTGCTAACAATTTCTAACAGGCGCAAACATTTTGCAGTCTTGTAACCTGTCGTTTCACTGTCGTCGTGTCAGGCAACTATAGGGGAGATCAACGTCTATTTTGCTTTCAGTCTACTTTAAAACTATGTAGGTAGGTACCTATATATTTTTCAAAGTTTCATTAGACCTAGCGTATTGTAATTGACAGTTTCTGCCAAAAGTCTTCCAATTCATGGTTGCCACTCGACAACTTTTCTCCCTAACGGTTAGCACTATGTCATCTTTTGCGATATAATTCTTTGATGCCCGAGATGGGTTGGTTTCATTAAAATTTCTCACTCAGGGCGGGACCGTTTACATAAAACTGCATTTATTCTTGCGAGCGTTATGAATGCAATTTCACACGTTTCTATTAGGGTTGCAGCAGAGTCATAGCGGAGGCGGAGGTGAAAATGGAAGTGGAAAAAGTATAAATTCATGATTTATTAAAGCAAAAATGTAATTAACACGTCATTTACAAGGTATATCAGTCAAAAGACGACCAACGCTGGACCAAGGCTCAAAGAGTTCCAAAATGATTGTTCCT
The DNA here is from genome assembly GCA_947563465.1 of Archips xylosteana. Taxonomy (NCBI): domain Eukaryota; kingdom Metazoa; phylum Arthropoda; class Insecta; order Lepidoptera; family Tortricidae; genus Archips; species Archips xylosteana. Next base: position 16,707,086 of record OX387361.1, on the reverse strand, counting down.
GCGCTGCTCGCATTCAAGTGGCTCCTCGGTCCCAGATCATCATCATCATCATCATAATCATCATCTTTAACATCATCATCATCATCATAATCATCATCGTCTTCATCATCATCATCATCATCGTCATCATCATCATCAACGCCAATTTGTTTGTGACGCGGCTCTGCCGTACAAACTATGCCAAGAACTCTTTCTTAGTAAGAGCATGTTCCAGTTATAATAGTAAGTACTCATGTGCTGATATGTTTTACATGAAATTGCAAGAATTTGTGTCTGAAATAAGAAAAATAAGTAAGAGTACAACGTCATCTTAGTATAAGTTCATTTTGTAATCTTACATGTATGTGGAATAGTTATTTTTATTTCCAATGTACCTATCTACCAAGCTTTTCGCAAATCTAGTAGTTCCATAAAATATTATGTGTTTGTTCTGCGTTGTCTACTTAAATTACATCTGAGCATAAAGATAAAATATGTAAATTAACTATAAGTGGAAACTGATTTGGCTTATGTGTTATCTATCATGATTATCTTAGAGGTGTTACTTATGAGCTGTTTGCTTCCCATTAAATAAATAAATAAATAAACATCATCATCATCATCATCGGCTTGGGCCGTAGTTCCCACGCGGACCCAGTGCGGATTGGGAACTTCACACATACCATTGAATTTCTTCGCAGGTTGTAACAGATAAAAATCAGCTGTTACTCACCGGCTTCGCACAACGGTGGCAAAAGACTATTTTTAATCCTCAGGGCGCCTGTTGCTGATTATAGTAAATGAAAAAATCACTAGATGGCAAACACTTTATTAAAATTAAGTCTTTCAAGGTTAACACTAGAATAAAGTTCGGGACTGACCTTTTTCACTTTTAAATCACACTCTTACACTGAATTTGTAGCAGCAATCCGCGAGACTGTTGAGGAAGCAGCCTACTTCAGGTGTCTTGTCCTGGAGTCACTTTCCACTCGAGTTACCCTCAGCAGTTCAGGTTAATGAAGCCAAAGAGACAAGCCAGCACCGAGCTTGAGGACCCGCCTTTTTAATGCGATGCTATACGATGCGATACGATGCGACCCCTAAGAAAACAATAAAAAATCGGTTGAAGATACCAATGGCCATGGTGTGCCAAACGGACACATACCATATTAAGACAAAGAGCTACTTACATTTGCTGGGTTTGAGGAATTTCACTAAATATCTGCCATCCGGTTATTTTTAATAATTATTTAAACATGGGCTACTGTTTGCCCTAAGAAATATTACTAATTTCTATTTTTTAATTAAATCGGTAAGTAGATGGTATTCTAAACTTTTTTTGTTCTTAACGGCCGCTCTTGAAATGACCAAATTGTGTGGTGGCGCTGTATTTATGCGGCGGTTTAGGGAACTATTTCATTCGAGTCATTTGACGGATGAATGAGTTGACAGTTGTTACCGACAGTTTAAGCACGATGTTACAGTTCGCCGCGAGAGGGCGCTGATATCAATTTTTCACGTTACACATCCTTCCTCCTTGGGTTAAAAAGTTCTTCGCACAGAAGATACTTTTTAGAAGACCCCTAATAGAATAACAGAATCTCCTTGATGGAGCAAGAAAAAAACAATGATATACTTTTGAATTGTGATAGGTACCTACAATTCAAATATCAAAAGACCAAATTAAACAGACCTAAAATTAACATGCAATCCTACAGATAGCGAATTGATACGCCCCTGGGCTAGTATCTTCCTACCTATAATATTAAAAATGGCTAAGACATGCTCACAGCTCATTTGTTTATTATAACTACACTATGATTCTAATTAAGGACATAATGCTAGGTAAAGTACTTTTAATACACTATTTAAGTATTAAACGGTTAAGTGCCTAATCCTCTACTGACTGGGCAATACTAACTAATACTAAGTACACCTATGTGTTTGGAATATCACCATTGGTTCTGCGGTGTATTCCGGTTTTCTATTTTAAATAATTAAGTAATTAAGTACACGTACATTTAAGTTCTGTGATTAAGAAATTTAAGTTTTAAGTTTAAGCATTCTTAATTTTCCTATAGTAATGTTCGTCTCACAGTGTACTGTAGGCATTAAGACGTATTATCATTACCAATACGCGCCCAGTACCTGTGGCGAAACGTATCCATAGAAAATATACAGCTATAGCTCTATTCATATCTGTGCATGAATCCTACCATCGGTGTTAATAGTTGTTTACAATTCTCGAACAAAAAACATTCACTACTAACCGGTTATGCATTCGTTATCACTCTGTCACAGCTTATTTAATTGCAGAAGGTTTACGCGTAAAAATTTAGAAAAAAAACATTCATACATCACTCATTCAGAAATTCCATACCTTCTTCTTCTAATCAACCTATCATTCTTCATCTTGTTTGAGAATGTCTTTGATGTGATAATTACCAAGTGGTTTACCATCCATACTGGTTAGGGTATACACCAATGGAGATAATTTAGCTGTAATAACGCATTTTTGAAATTTAGGGGCAAGTTTTGCCGTAAATTTCTTTGAAGCATTTGATAAGTAATAAGTTCGTTTGTATACTACTTGACCTACTTTAAATTCGTGGTGACGTTTTCTTAAGTTGTAGTATTTTTCGTTCTTTTCATGAGACGCTTTTAAATGCTTTTGCACCTTTTTAAAGATAGTATTAAGTTCAGCCAATCTTTGACCATATACGTGTGGTTCGCCTACAGTTACTTGTGATCTTTGAACTGGCTGGTCTGAATTTAAGCTATGTAATGTTCCGTCTAGCACGCACTCCCTAGCATGAACCAAGAAATGAGGCGTGTACTTAGTAGTTTCGTTCACAGCGGTATTAAGTGCATACTGCAATTTAGGTAGGTTTTCATCCCATTTTTTGTGTTCTGTACCTACATAACAGGCGATAGCGTTAACTACATTACGAATTGCGCGTTCGGCTGCGTTCACTTGTGCATGATAGCGTGGGTTGTAATAAACGTTTGGAACATTATATTTCTGCATTAATTGCCTAAAATGAGAACTTATGAATTGCGGACCGTTATCTATATATATGGATTTGCAGGCTCCATGAACTAAGAAAACTCGATCTTCCAGAAACTTGGCTACAGCTGCGCCTGTTGCAGTCCTTATAGGATGCAACATGACGTATTTACTAAAGTAGTCTGTACATACTATCAAGTGGACATTCCTGTTCCTGGAAGCGGGGAAAGGTCCAAGTAGGTCGCAACAAAGTGCCTCGAATGGTTTACTGACTTCTTTAGGATTTCCCATAAGTCCGGGTCTAGCCGTATTAACTGGTTTGTATTGTTTACATACCTCACATTTTCTTATGTAAGTTTTTACATCTTGATACATGCTAGGCCAATAATAATGTAAACTTAACCGCTTATGGGTCTTAAAAATACCTAAGTGAGCACTTGTAGGTTCATCATGACATTTTTGCAGGACACTTAATCTATCCTCCTTTGGCACTACTAATTTCCAATCAAAGTCGTTCGTTAAATCATATTTATTCTTGGAATACCTAAATAGTTTATCGTCTTTGACCAGATAATTCGGGTACTTCCGGGGATTAGAGTTGCAGTTCTTAAATAAATTATTATACCAGGCATCATCAGTATGTTGTGCTAGCCCTACTGCATCTATTTTAATTCTACTTAACGCGTCGGGTATGACGTTTTCTTTTCCCTTGCGGTGCTCGATTTCAAAATCAAATTGACTCAACCTCATACTCCATCTAGCTAATCGACCTGATGGGTTTTTGAGTTTATAGAACCATAGTAACGACGCGTGGTCAGTAACGATTTTACATTTTTGACCTTCAACGTACGTCCTAAATTGTTCTAACGAATATATGACAGCTAACAGTTCGCGCTCCGTAGTACTATAGTTAATCTCATTTTTATTAAGCGAGCGGCTACAGTAAGCGATTGGGTGTTCTACATTATCGTGAGTTTGAGTCAAAACGGCACCGATTGCCATCGACGATGCATCACTATGAATAGTGAACGGCATGTCGAAGTTCGGGCATTTAAGTATAGGTGCTGAAACGAGCGCTGTTTTTAAGTGGTTAAAAGATTCTTCAGCTTCATCGGTCCATTCGAACGGAATATTTTTACATGTTAATTTACTTAAGGGTTTACAGATTTTAGAAAAATTGTTAATAAATCTCCGATACCAGCCGGACATGCCCAGGAATCTCTTAACCTCCTTAGCGGACTTTGGAGTTGGGTAATTCAAGATAATATCAACTTTACCGGGATCAGTTCTAAGTCCATGTTTGTCAACTAAATATCCTAAGTACTTTAATTCTTTTCGACAAAATACAGACTTTTCCATATTGATTGTCAGATTCGCGTTTTTAAGTTTTGTATATACTTTTTGTAATAAATTAACGTGTTCGGGGAAAGTACTTGAAATTACGATAATATCGTCTTGAAAACAAAACACCTTATTATCAAACTCTGCTCCAAATAGTTTATCCATAAGTCTTTGCATCGTAGCGGAGGCTGCAACCAAGCCAAAACACATTACATTAAATTGGAATAGACCTCTGCGTGGCACTGTGAATGCGGTTTTTTCAGCTGAAAGCTCGCTGTCGTATGGAATTTGCCAATACGCAGCCGACAAGTCTATTGATGTAAGGTATTTTGCATCTCTAAGTTGATCTAATATGCTATTAATATAGGGCAAAGGGTAAGCATCTGGTTTCGACACAGAGTTAAGTTTTCTACAATCAAGGCACAACCGTAAGTCTCCATTCGGTTTAGTGACCATAACTACCGGCGAATTCCAGGGTGATTGTGAAGGTGAAACTACCCCCAAACTAATCATTTTATCTAATTCCTTTTCTAAAGCCTGCTGTTTAACAGGTGATAATGGATAGTACCTTTGTTTAATAGGTTTATGATCGCCTGTGTCGATTATATGATGTGCCAAAGTCGTTTTGCCTAAACCGACTTTTTTTGTGTTAATCGAATCGAACTGTTTAACTAATTTGTCGATTATCAATTTTTGCTCACTATTTAGACAATCGTAATCTTCAAGGCCATTATTAAGTGTAACCGAGTTAATATACCTATCAGATAATAAATCACAAGTTAAGTCGGTATCTAAGCCTGAAATAAATCCTTTACCCAAGTTAAATTGATGCCAGAAATTTATTCCAAATATAATTGGTGTGGTTATCTGTGGTACTACATAAAAATTTATTACTTTAAGAACATTTTTAAATTCAATTGGTAGTGTCATATACCCTGCACAACGCAAACTCGTTCCGTCAGCTGTTCTTACGTAACGTTCGCTGCTCAGATTATTAAGTTTAAATCCGTGTTCAATAAAAATTAAATGCGAGTTATTACCGAGAATCGAACAATACGCTCCTGAATCTAATAATCCAAATGCTTCTAAATTTAAAATTTTAACTTTTAAATATGGTCTAATGTCACTCTGTTTTTTCTTAAACAAGACATTCCCATCAATCGACGAGAGTGACCCGTTGCCGACGGATTTCCCCGGGACATCTTGATTAACTAGTTTTTTGAATTTAAACAGTTGACACAATCTGTGCGCTTAACACCCTTGTTTCCACACTTAAAACACACTACCTCCCTTGATTTACATTGGTTAGTGAAATGCGTATTCTTACCGCACCTAAAGCACTTTTTAACTGAACTTTGTGGTTGTTGAGTGACACTAAACGCTGAGATTTGTTTCTGAGAAGATCGAGTTGTCACATTCATGTTTTTATGCATGTCTGAAGTGACTTTAAAATTATTAAAATTCGGTTCTTTAAAATTATCGGCTCGCGATTGCGCAAGCTCAAGTTGTTTACAACACGACTTTAACTCGTCTATTGAAGTTATATTTTGAAGAGCTACGCAGTTCATGTACTCGGGTCTTATATTATGCATTAATATATCTAACTGTTCACTACCCGACAATGGGCGCGTGAGCCTAGAGAACATACCCTGCATAGTTGATAAATAATTGACTATCGTCTCGGTCTTAGATTGCGTACGCTGATTAATCTCATTTCTCAGCTTGTAATCTAAATCAGGGATGTCAAAATCCTCTCTTAAGCATTTTAATAGCTCGGAATAATCATGAAAATTATTTTTATTGTTCCTAAACCAATTTAAAACTGAACCTTCAAGTAAATCGGAGAAAGCTACAAGTAATTGACTTTGTGGTATATTACGGGCCTGTCTAAGTTCTTCTAACCGTTCTATAAATACTCGGACACACGTAGTTCCGTCGAATTTTAAATTTAAAGAATTCAAGTTGGTTGGCTTATCTTTTACATAGACTACCCTATTTTCACTTTTATGACAAGTACTTTGTGCCTGGGGATCATCATATTCGCTATCTGAGTCGCTATTTTCTTTATCTAAGGTACCTAAAATCGAAACCAAACGACAACGTAAATCAGAGATCTGAGTATTACTCTCAACGACACGAGCAAGCCTGTCAATCAAATAATTGGCACGACCAGAAAGTCTAAGAACAAGATTATTATCACTCACGTTACCGGATTGCAATTGGTTCTCAAGAAGTGTGACTTTTGGACTACAGATGGCGACCTCTGACTCTGCATTGGGTGACTTGAGTGGCTCACATTTCAGACTCCCACGGCGTGTAAGTTTGTGCACCTGTCGTATCTGCTTCCTCAACACTTCCACGGTAACATTTTCATCTGTTGAAATTCCAAGAAATTTAAGTTCGTCCAATATTTCATCTTTATGTAAATACATTAAATATTTTTGGACCGACATTTTTAAAGCTAAAGTTAAGGTGATGATGAGATACAAATTTAGAAAAAGAAAAAATTAGGTATTGGTGCTACTTAACAATTAACAAATTAACAATTTTAAGTTTGATGTTGAATAAAGGTGGTATACTTAATAGTGACAGGTATACCTTAAACTATATATCTCCTTAGTCGGCTTTTACGACATCCACGGACGAAATGGAGAGGTGAAATTCTTAACCCGACACCCCACGGGTAAATTTATATAAAACTAAGTGAAATGTTCGTTAAGTATAACAATATTTACAGTCGAGAAATATACCAAAACTGCGATTCCAGTTACAACGCGTACCTAAATTAAAAAATTGGTTAAGTATATGGTTAATTAAAATTACAATTTAATTATAGGTTGTACAGTTGCAAATGAAATCCCAGAAATCGGTTAAGAAATTTTCTAGAAAGTTCTTTGTACTAAAAAAATTCTACCCTCATAGAAAAAACTGATTTTAAGTTTCACAATGATTAATTTTAAAACAGTTACAATTTTTAAAACAACACTATTAAGCTAAGTATTTTATTTACCATAACACAGCAACTTAAGGCCAAACGTTGGAGCGTCACTTTGTAACAGATAAAAATCAGCTGTTACTCACCGGCTTCGCACAACGGTGGCAAAAGACTATTTTTAATCCTCAGGGCGCCTGTTGCTGATTATAGTAAATGAAAAAATCACTAGATGGCAAACACTTTATTAAAATTAAGTCTTTCAAGGTTAACACTAGAATAAAGTTCGGGACTGACCTTTTTCACTTTTAAATCACACTCTTACACTGAATTTGTAGCAGCAATCCGCGAGACTGTTGAGGAAGCAGCCTACTTCAGGTGTCTTGTCCTGGAGTCACTTTCCACTCGAGTTACCCTCAGCAGTTCAGGTTAATGAAGCCAAAGAGACAAGCCAGCACCGAGCTTGAGGACCCGCCTTTTTAATGCGATGCTATACGATGCGATACGATGCGACCCCTAAGAAAACAATAAAAAATCGGTTGAAGATACCAATGGCCATGGTGTGCCAAACGGACACATACCATATTAAGACAAAGAGCTACTTACATTTGCTGGGTTTGAGGAATTTCACTAAATATCTGCCATCCGGTTATTTTTAATAATTATTTAAACATGGGCTACTGTTTGCCCTAAGAAATATTACTAATTTCTATTTTTTAATTAAATCGGTAAGTAGATGGTATTCTAAACTTTTTTTGTTCTTAACGGCCGCTCGTGAAATGACCAAATTGTGTGGTGGCGCTGTATTTATGCGGCGGTTTAGGGAACTATTTCATTCGAGTCATTTGACGGATGAATGAGTTGACAGTTGTTACCGACAGTTTAAGCACGATGTTACAGTTCGCCGCGAGAGGGCGCTGATATCAATTTTTCACGTTACACGTCACGTTTTTTTTTTTCAAGAGCGGCCGTTAAGAACAAAAAAAGTTTAGAATACCATCTACTTACCGATTTAATTAAAAATAGAAATTAGTAATATTTCTTAGGGCAAGCAGTAGCCCATGTTTAAATAATTATTAAAAATAACCGGATGGCAGATATTTAGTGAAATTCCTCAAACCCAGCAAATGGGTTGCACCGTATTGCACCGTATCGCACCGTATCGCACCGTATCGCATCGTATCGCATCGTATCGCATCGTACCGCGTAGCATTGCATCGTATCGTATAGCATCGCATTAAAAAGGCGGGTCCTCAAGCTCGGTGCTGGCTTGTCTCTTTGGCTTCATTAACCTGAACTGCAGAGGGTAACTCGGGTGGAAAGTGACTCCAGGACAAGACACCTGAAGTAGGCTGCTTCCTCAACAGTCTCGCGGATTGCTGCTACAAATTCAGTGTAAGAGTGTGATTTAAAAGTGAAAAAGGTCAGTCCCGAACTTTATTCTAGTGTTAACCTTGAAAGACTTAATTTTAATAAAGTGTTTGCCATCTAGTAATTTTTTTTTACTATAATCAGCAACAGGCGCCCTGAGGTTTAAAAATAGTCTTTTGCCACCGTTGTGCGAAGCCGGTGAGTAACAGCTGATTTTTATCTGTTACAAAGTGGCCATGTAATTAACACGTCATTTACAAGGTATATCAGTCAAAAGACGACCAACGCTGGACCAAGGCTCAAAGAGTTCCAAAATGATTGTTCCTGCGCTGCTCGCATTCAAGTGGCTCCTCGGTCCCAGATCATCATCATCATCATCATAATCATCATCTTTAACATCATCATCATCATCATAATCATCATCGTCTTCATCATCATCATCATCATCGTCATCATCATCATCAACGCCAATTTGTTTGTGACGCGGCTCTGCCGTACAAACTATGCCAAGAACTCTTTCTTAGTAAGAGCATGTTCCAGTTATAATAGTAAGTACTCATGTGCTGATATGTTTTACATGAAATTGCAAGAATTTGTGTCTGAAATAAGAAAAATAAGTAAGAGTACAACGTCATCTTAGTATAAGTTCATTTTGTAATCTTACATGTATGTGGAATAGTTATTTTTATTTCCAATGTACCTATCTACCAAGCTTTTCGCAAATCTAGTAGTTCCATAAAATATTATGTGTTTGTTCTGCGTTGTCTACTTAAATTACATCTGAGCATAAAGATAAAATATGTAAATTAACTATAAGTGGAAACTGATTTGGCTTATGTGTTATCTATCATGATTATCTTAGAGGTGTTACTTATGAGCTGTTTGCTTCCCATTAAATAAATAAATAAATAAACATCATCATCATCATCATCGGCTTGGGCCGTAGTTCCCACGCGGACCCAGTGCGGATTGGGAACTTCACACATACCATTGAATTTCTTCGCAGGTGTATGCAGGTTTACTCACCGTAAAACTCATGGTAAATTTCAAATGTAATTTCGCACATAAATTCCGAAAAACTCAGAGGTGCGAGCCGGAATTTGAACCCACGACCTTCTGCTTGAGAGGTCATAGAGCAAACCGCTAGGCCACCACGGCTTCTAGGACACCACGATCATCGATGATCTCCAGATCTTTCTACGACACGTTTTACAGTTCGCGATCGTCACTTTAGAACCTTGCCGCCCCATCGACCGTTGGTTCTAAAACAGGTAAGAGGCAAATAATAATTTAAAGGCCGGCAACGCACTTGTGACTCTTCTGGTGTCGCAGGTGTCCATGGGCGACGGTAATCGTTTATCATCAGGCGATCCGTCTGCTCGTTTGCCCCCTATTTCATAAAAAAAAAAAAAATCTTAATTCACAAACAACGGCTTTGGGGAATTTCAGAAATAGGGTAAAATGCATTTTTTTTCTCATATTTATTTTTTTTTTGTATGGATCTACTCAGAATCAGAACTACCGAGGTCTGTTTTGTTACTTTACATATTGGTGTTAGAAGGTAACAAAACCGACACTTATTTTTGCATGAAAAACTGGGGACATTTTTTTTACTCCATTATTAATCGATAGTGCTATTGATTCTGAGTAGATCTATGCAAAAATTTCTAAAATCGGAGAAATAAATATAGCTTGTACCGTATTTCTGAAATTCCCCTTTTACGGCTTTGTTACCCAGCGTCGCACTACGCTCGTTAAATGTCAATGTTAATAAACCTCCGTTACAACTCCGCCATTTCTTTACGGAGGCGAATTCGGAGGTGGTGGTACGATCTCTCGTGGAATAAAATAAATAAATAAATCATAGGACAAATTGACACTAATTAACTTAGTCCCAAACTAAGCAAAGCTTGTACTATGGGTACTAGACAACGAATAAACATACTTATATAGATAAATACAGACTAAAAAGCCAAGACTCGAGCACAAACATTTGTATTTTTCACACAAATATCTGCCCCGACCGAGAATCGAACCCAGGACCCCAAGCATCGTAGTCAATCCGGTCGCTAAAAAAGTTCCCCAGTTACGGAGGCGGAGATGGAGTTCTGTTACAACACTAGTTTTCATTTAGTTGCAGTGAAATATTACAGCTTGAATGCTCTACCTTTGGACTCTTACACTTTTAGTATTCAAATTTGATGTGATACCAGTAAAGAGGGTTCTATTTCGCCTTAGACAAAACAGGCTCCGATCAACTTTCAGAAACGTTACAACATTTTCTACATACATACATTTCAGCAAGCCACACAGAAGAGACGTGGGACGGGGGCGCGTCGCAGTCCGCGTCTCTTCTGTCTGCTTTGGATCGCGATGCTTCTATACATTTAGTATTAAAAGTGATTCAAGGGGCGCCGCGACTGCGACGCGCCCCCGTCCCACGTTTTTTCTGTGTGGCAAGCGCCTTAATATGCAGTGATAAAAATAACAAAAAAAAAACTAGGGGACAATCTTACACAAATCGACCTAGTCCCAAACTAAGCAAAGCTTGTACTATGGATACTAGACGACGATAAACATACTTATATAGATAAATAAATACTTAAATACATAGAAAACATCCATGACTCAGGAACAAAATTAAATATTCGTGCTCATCACACAAATAAATGCCCTAACCGGGATTTGAACCCAGGCCTCTTGCTTCGTAAGCAGGGTCACTACCAACTAGGCTAAAGCGGTTGTCACACAAAATAACAAATAAAATATCTATAGATACCTGAAGCATATTTGACTAAATCGGCTAAGAGTGTGTTGGACTCGCGCTCCGAGTGCTCCTTGCAAATTTGTAGGTAAGTGTGTCAAAATAATATCTTCTATTATAAACTCGAAAGTTTGTATAGATGGATCTTATGGGGTACGTATTACAATACCGAAGTACGAAAGACCGAATGTTTTAAAACATCGAATGGGTCAAAAGACCGACATGATTTTTTTCTGAAACCGTAAACTTTTCAGAATTTATTAAAACGGCATCATACAGAACCCATTAGGCTAAGTTAGGTTTGTTTTATAACAATCTTAAAAAGTTAACGGTTTCAGAAAAAACCGTGTCGGTCTTTTGACCCATTCGATGTTTTAATACATTCGGTCTTTTGTACTCCGGTATTGTAATACATACCCATCTTATGTTTGTTATAATTGGATCAATCAACTTTTTCTTGTAAATTTCTATTTACTCCTTTACAAGTAACTCTGTAATCTCTGGTTAGTGAAACCATGATTTTGCAGTAATTAAATAAACTGTTTATCATAGTACGTATGTGAAAACCAAAAAAATTAAGTATTTCTATGAAAAAATCCGGTCACCCAGGGGACATACCGCTATTTTCATACAAATTTCGGGGACATCATTGTCCCCTGGGTCACCCACGAAATAGAAGCTAAACTAAATAAAATAAACATGGCAATTATACCATTACTGACTACAACAATCTAGGGTTTTGAAAAGTATACTTTAAATAAGGAAAAATAATCAGTTTTTTAATTATTTCGGTTTTCATAGAAAGTAGCAGAAAATCGTTGACAAGAAAAAGTTGACTGACCCAATTTCACGCTTTCTGATGAAATTCCGCACACAGTTCTGTTTATAGCCTGGAAAACATCTTTATCCTTACTAATATTATAAATACGAAACTGTGTCAGTACACCGCTGATTGATTGAGATGAAATTGGAATACATATAGTTCAAAACTTTGGAAAGGGCATAAAACATTTGACATATAGGCTTTAATAGGGTTCAAATCCCGGTAAGGGCATTTATTTGTGTGATGAGCACGAATATTTGTTCCTGAGTTATGGATGTTTTCTATGTATTTAAGTATTTATTTATCTATATAAGTATGTCTATCGCCGTCTAGTACCCATAGTACAAGCTTTGCTTAGTTTGGGTCTAGGTCGATTTGTGTGAGTTTGTCCCCTAATATTATTATTTATTTAATTGTAGCCTAAACTGAATGAAAACATTTTGAATTTGACTATAAACGACTTTTGACACATTTAAATTCATTAAGACAACCACAAACATACGTAAGTTGGCCCGTACTCACATTCTCATAAGTATAAATAGTAGGGTAAGCTAACTTCGGAACTGTATTATTCCGTTAAACCTCAATAGATAAAGTGAACGGTGGAAATAAACGCTTCCAATATAACTTCGATACTTGCCAATAAGTTTTCCAATAGCCCCCACAAATTATTGTCTCCTATACTTATTTCTTGCAGAATGACCAGGAGTTTCTTAAGAGTAAGTAAGTATTTTTTCCTACTAATATTATAATATAAATACACCATTGCATACACCTGCGAATAAATTCATTGGTGTGTGTGAAGTTTCCAATCCGCACTGGGCCCACGTGGGAACTACGGCCCAAGCCCTATCATCCTGAGAAGAGGCCCGTGCCCTCCAGTGGGACGTATTAGGCTACGATGATAATGATGATGAATATTATAAATGAGAAAGTTTGTGTAGATGTTTGGGTATTTGGATGTTGATTGAAAGGATGTGAATGAACATAAAACTACCGCGAGACTCATAGTGAAAAAATACGGGTAACTCACGTGTCACGTCTATGATCGAGTTTAGCTCGACATGTTTCGGGCTAATCCGTAGTCCTTCTTCTAGGAGCCACACGTCGCAGCTGTACAGATAGATAAAACTCTCTATTGATGCATAGGACATAGATATTTTACACATAGGTATCTCGGTAACGCGTTCACCTGGGATAATACATTATTTAAACTTTAAACAGGAATAAAGGGTGCTATCCAAGAACGACTCCCCCGAAATTCTAATAGTTGCGATGGATGTTACCACACGCCACTGTTGGCGTATGTAAGCGATTAAGAATTTCGGGGGAGTCGGTTGGATGCGACGTGGTTCAATTGGTAGAACACCCGTTGGGGCGCATACCCAGGAGACGTGGGGTCGAATCCCACCGGCGCACCCGAAAAACTTTTTCGCTTTTAAATAATCTTAGATTCGGTGAGCAGCCGTACTGCTAATAAAATAAATAATATTTGAATAAATAGATGTGGTACATCATTTCTTACGCATTTCCAATGTAATTTGGAACGTAGGAGTCGTAGCTTCTAATAGTTGCGATGGATGTTACCACACGCCACTGTTGGCGTATGTAAGCGATTAAGAATTTCGGGGGAGTCGGTTGGATGCGACGTGGTTCAATTGGTAGAACACCCGTTGGGGCGCATACCCAGGAGACGTGGGTTCGAATCCCGCCGGCGCACCCGAAAAACTTTTTCGCTTTTAAATAACCAAAATAATGTTTAGGCCACCATAGAACAATCGTCAAAAACAACAAAAATGAACTTTTTTAAACATTAGTTTAAGATTGTATTTTATTCATTAAATTACTAGCTGTTGCCCACGGCTCCGTCTGCGAAGAATAGGGGTACAGTCAAGGGCAAAAATATGTATACACTTTAGTACCTTGTCACTTTAGCCACTCTGACAGTTCATATATGGCAGTTCAAATATGTCGAAAATAGACATGGTACTAAAGTGTACACATATTTTTGCCTTTGACTGTACCTATAAAAATAGCCTACGACCTACTCTCAGACCTAACGAATACTTAGACAAAAAAAATCATAATAATCAGTCGAGCCGCTTCGGAGGTGTTCGATAGCAAATACTGTGACACAAAAGACTAGCTTAGCTGACCCAACAAAAATTGTTTTGTTATATAAATTATAGCCTCCGACCTATTCTCAGACCTAACGAATACAGAGAAAAAAGTTTCATAAAAATCGGTCAAGCCGTTTCGGAGGAGTTCGATAACAAACACCGTGACACGAGATTTTTATATATTAGAAGAGATAGATAAGTCTATCTTAGTTAAGAGCACCATTTTTAAATCGTTTCTTAAATACGATAGAAAATTACCTCTCCCCTTCTACCCCAAAGTCCGGCAGAAGTTTTATTAAAATCGGTTCAATAATCGACTTTTTCTCAACTCGCTAGTCGGCTCGATTATGAGAAGGTAAAATATTCTCGGCAGCGGCTGTTCATAAAAAAAAGGAAATTTTAAAACTTTTAATGTAAATATGACATCTGGCACTTGGGATGTAATAGAGAGTGGTTACACACTGTTTAAGCGCGGGGGTATTAAAGGGGGGATGAAAATTTCATTGATTTTGCCGTAGGATGCACCGTTTTCAAGATATTTGACAAAAACACCGGAGGGAGTGGGGGGGGGGGGGGGGGTGAGTCACGTTAAACTATCGTCCGTAAACCGACTTTACAGACAATCGGCTTTTCCTATTCTGTGCTCCCAATAGGGAACGTGCACATAGACGGTGCTGCCAACTGGTGCCATCAATTTGAATGTTTTACCTTGATAAGTTTGTTTTACTGCCCGTATAGTGTCTCTTCTGTCGCATTAGTGCTGCCGCCTATAGTTACTGCACGTTCCCTCTAATACTTTTTCTAACAAAAAAGTAACTTTTTCTCACAAAAAAGTAACTTTTTCTCACAAAAGAAGAAACTTGACGTTTTCTCATGAAAAATAAACTTAAAAAAAAAACAAAATCTTGAAAAAAAACGTGGAATCGAACCGAGGTCGGCTGGATCCGCGACCACCCGATTTCTAATGTGCCATTATGATCTGCTCGAAGTCGGCGAAATTTAGCTTTATATTCTAATGCAAACAAAAATAGCCGGAAAACACGAGTAAAAGCGATTTTCTGAAAATGTAACATAGCTAGATCAGTTTTTCATCCCCGAAAACCCCTACATACCAAATTTCATCGAAATCGTTGGAGCCGTTTCCGAGATCCTGATTATATATATGTCGACGCAAGACCCACAAACGCGTCAATTACTGTTAAAATGTTATTTTGATTATGCTTTAAAATTCATCTTCCTTAATATGAGTACCTATCCTTATTTGTTAAGGTGAATATGAACAAGTGTCTACTTGCACATACAAACTGTTAATATTCCATTTCTTTTAGATTCCACATTTAAAAGCTAGCACTTGTTCATATTCACTTGAAAAATCTAGTTTTTACTTTTAAGCGCCTAGTTAATAACATTAATATTGAGAAGAAATATTTATACTGGCAACAAAGCGTTACATTTCATAGTATTTAGAAACTTTAAATTATTTCATTAAAAAATAATAATAATCAAACTTCTAAAAATGTTTCTAAAATTGTCAAAGAATTAAAACTTATTAACGATTGATTTTAAAACTCATTTTAATTATAAAAAGAAAAAGAAGTAAGTGAATTGACTTTGGTATGTCATTTTTAGTTAAATTCTGATTAAGTGTGCTGCGACACATTCTTTCACGGGCCTCTGCCGTGGCAACACGCATCCTGTAAGTACATTACCTGTTCAAAATACTTAACCTTTTAAGATATTTCGTTTATTTGTGCTTTTGTTACATTGCAATAAAAATTTGTGCACTGGTTTTCATCTTTTGCAAATGAGTGAACCTAACGATGGAGATGGTGACGTCAGGTCTACTGATGTCACCATTCCCATCAACCCAGCTGGCCAATCCTCGCCGTTATATATATATACATATATATATATATATATACAAAAATTGCTCGTTTAAAGGTATTATTAGATAGTATTAAAATATCAAAAAAAAAACACGGAATTGAAAGGTTTAAAAGCGTTGAAAGGGGGAAAACTTGGCTATCAAGGTTACGGAAATTTGTCCCGTTCGCACAAAAGGAAAGGAATACTTTTGCATTATTCCCGTACCTAGATAAGTTCGAAATCAAAGAGTGTTAATATTAAAAATAAATGATTAAATATACTATTTGTATGACTTTTTAAATCTAAATGATGGACACTTGCTATATGCCAGTTGTGTGTGTTAAAACATCACAGACTATTTTCACTTACAATACTTTTCATTATTTTTATTTGTTGGGGCAGATATTTGTATGAAAAATGAATGTTTGTGCGCGATTCTTAGATGTTTAAAGTGTATTTAAGTTGTTCGCTTAGTTTGGGACTAGGTCAATATTGGTTTTAATCGTCCCATTATTTATTTATTTATTTTATTTACTATACTTACTTACATTTTTAATTAAAGCCGTTATCGGCTTTAATACGAAAATACGTTTATACGTCCAAGCCGTTCACACACAACACAATACAGTGCCTTGAAAAAAAACGCGAATAAAATATATTTTCTTTCTCCGAGGTGGTATTATCAGCTCTTGCTTCCTATAACCTGAGCTAAAAGATTTCATCTACGATTGTTATTAACTTTTTAGTTTCCCATCGTACCTCGGTCCGGTTCGGAATAGGGCTTATTATAAAAACCAAAGCGGCGTTTTCGTATCGAAAAATTGGATTTCAAGTTCTCAAACATTCAGTTATATTAGTTTGGAGTTTTTCAATAACCCGAAGGCTTATCTGGCGATTTCTTGCGATAAATTCTTTCCTAAGATATTGGTTTCTTTAGGAAGCTACGGTTGTGTATTGAATACATTTAATCTGTCCTTTAACAAACATGCTCGTAGCGCTATAGACCGAGACGAGAATAACTACCTACTCCGTTTTTGATTTCGGAAATTAAGCAGTTCTACGACTTGGCTGGGCAGCGTTCGGAAAGCTCAGCAATATCTTGTCATCCAATGTACCGCAATGTTTCAAGTCAAAAGTCTTTGACCAGTGTGTGTGTTGCCAGTTGAATCTGATAACGTATGGCACTGAGACTTAAGAAAGCTCGAGGTTACTCACAGCGTGATGGAAAGGTCTCTATGCTCGGAGTTTTCTCAGCAAATAAAATTAGAATGCACTTGGCCGGTTTTTAGGGTTCCGTAGTCAACTAGGAACCCTTATAGTTTCGCCATGTCTGTCCGTCCGCGGCTAAGCTCAGAGACTGTTAGTACTAGAAAGCTGTAATTTGGCATGAATATATATATCAGTCACGCCGACAAAGTGATTAAATAAAAAAAAACTAAAAAAAAATTTTTTAGGGTAGTACCTCCCATAGACGTAAAGTGGGGTGATTTTTTTTTCTCGACTAACCCTATAGTGTGGGGTATCATTGGATAGGTATTTAGAAAGAAAAGAAAGAAAGAAGATATTTATTCACTTTTACAAGACACACAAATACAAGAAAGTACACACAATTCCATACAAATAAACAAAAATCACTAACAGTGCAGTAATAAATATGTACATACACAATTCTGCATGTGTGTCCTCGCAAAAGTGAAACGGTCACTGACTCAGCATTATGCTGAGACGTTAGACGCCTGCAGCGCTGATTTTCTGTCAGAACCGTCTGTGACTCACGGAACGATACACAAATATAATATACTATATGAACCACTTACCTATATAAAAATAAAATAATAAAATGAGAATGAATTGATAAATAGTATAGAATTGATATTAGTATTGTATTTGAAAATAAATAGGGGTTTTTCAAAACCATTTTTTAATAAAGTGAATATTTTCGGAGATATTTACTCCGAATGTTCAAAATAATGTGTCCCCCCCTCTAACTTTTGAACCACACGTCTAAAAAATATGAAAAAAATCACATAAATTAAACTTAGTAAAAACTTTCTAGGAAAATTATTTTCAACTTAATCAGTTGAGCAGTTTTTAAGTTTTTGTAAAAAAAATATTTTTAAACTAAGATTGTAATTTAACCGCCATTGCAAGCATTTTTTTTTCTTTAAGTACCTATACGATCACGCTAACAGTATCTTTTTTCAAATAAAAAAATATATTACATCTGAAAGATTAGATTAGTTACCCAATTCGCCGATAGATGGCGCTGTACCGCCGACGTTGGGACCAAAACAACCACATTAATAAAGTATGCAAAGATTTTTTCGTACCTGCTACGGAACCCTATCTTGGGTGTGTCCGACACGCTCTTGGCCGGTTTTTTTTATTTATTTCAAACTTTCACCGTTTTTCGAGATACCTTTAGTGAAATTAAGTGACTGCCTCGGCTTCCAGCTGGCATACAATCAAGCTCTAATGAGTTGGCAATGCTTCACTTTGTTACTTGCCTCGCCTGGCAAAAGCGGTCAAGTACAGTACTCGACTCGTTCACGTCTAGTCTAGCTAACTAGTAACACGGTTCCAAAGATCTTTGATGTGTGTACGCTTGAGTTTTCACTTCCGTTCTATAGTAACTTCAGGCTCAATTGAGCAATACTTTAGACGACCGGATAGCCTAGTGGTTAGAGAACTTGACTACGAAGCTTGAGGTCCCGGGTTCGATTCCCGGTCGGGGTAGATATTTATATGAAACATAATAATAATTATGAATGTTTGTTCTCGAGTCTTGGAAGTTTTATCATCATCCCAGCCCACTATACGTCCCACTGCCGGGCACAGACCTCCTCTCAGAATGAGATGGATGGATGGATGGATTGGATGTTTAATAATATGTATTTATCTATACATATAAGTATGTGGACCAGAAGTCCGTTAACATTTAAAATGTCATTATTAATAATATAACATATGCATAGTATAAAAACGTTTATTTACTATAAAAGTAGACACATTGGGGTTTTATTTTTTAAAAATAACATTATCTAATGTAGCCCTTTCCTGTCCTGGCACTCATGCAACCTGGATCGGAAATTTTCCATTACTGTCCGTAGAGCATTAAGGGGAATTCCTTGCATTTCGTCGCTGATATTTTCTTTTAATTCTTCGATGGAGCTTGGGTTGCCGACATTAAAATTTACTTTTGAGATATCCCCAAAGATAAAAATCCATTGGGGATAAATCTGGGCTTCGGGGTGGCTAGTTTATGTACCTCTTTTGGAAATCACTTTTTCTCCAAAAATTTTCCGGACGGCGGCAATAGCGTCATTAGAGGTGTGACAAGTTGCACCATCTTGCTGAAACCTAGTCCGTTTGTTGTTCCCCTTAAAGTTTTGAAGAGCAGGAGCAAAAAAAACTGCAACATTTCGACATAACGAACTGATCTCGATACCTTTAAGACAGTAGACCGCTTTCGAGTTGAGAGACCAGGTTGACCTTGAACAGACGCTCGAACACGCTCCACGTTTTCAGGGTCACGCGAAGTCCTTAGCCGGCCGGATCGTGGCTTATTTAGTATCGAACCCGTCGTTTCAAACTTCTGAACCCATTTTTTTTTATTATATGAACAGACGGGGCAAAATTATTATTGTGAATGTTGTAATAACAAAATTTTCTCTTGGCCTCGGTTGCAGAATTGTGGTTTCGGTAATATTCGCGTACACAAAGCGCACGTTGTTCTCCGGTGAATGACGATATGGTACTAAATCCCTAATGGCCGCTCTTTCATTTGACAACCCCGCATTCCCCCCTCCTGCTCAAATAGACGTAACAGCTAATTCAAATGTTAACTTACTTATGGTCCACCCTGTACCTAAGCTGCTATAAAATCTTTCTTAAAAAACAAAAGCCTCTTCGATTTGAAAAATAAACACAAGGATTTTCCCCGGGCGATCCTAATCTCATTTCATACTTACAGCTAATAAATTTCACGATTGCCATATAAATTTGTAACTTTGCCAATGCCCCGGGCGGGCCGATCCGCCTTGTCGAATCGGATTTCAATCTTCGGACAAATTTAAGGCTGTTTTCACTGTACAACCTGATTTTCCGTACCGTTGACGATCTTGTAGAAAAAGAATACTCGTATTATTTGATACCACAGACTTAGAATATAATAGCAGGCTTGACATAACAAGTCCAAATAATGGCAAAAACGCACACATCTCTATCACACAAACACTTACCGGTGAAAGGTTAATCCTGGTATATTTCCATATTCTAAGTCTGTGTTTGATACTGACAACACCAACCAAAGCCTTGGTAGCCTAGTGGTTTGACCTATGGCCTCTCAAGCAGAAGGTCGTGGGTTCGAGCCCGGGCTCACACCTCTGAGCTGATGACGAATTTAGGGAAGGTATTTTAGGCACGTTGAAATAATAAAAAAGTATTCATTGAATATACCTAGTTATTTTCCTGGCACGAACGAAGTGTGGTCAGTGTTTGACATAATCAAATTAAATATCTAGGTGCGACTGTGTTCCCTGAACACTACAATTTGGCCGCTTTCAAGTCTAGGGTGAATGAGCATTTACTAGGCAGGCGTGCTCCATCGTAGGCCTCATCTTCGCTTTCCATCAGGCGTGATTGTGGTCAAACGCAAGCCTATATTGTATAAAAAAAAATTATGAAGGTTTTGTAACTGTCGATGATTTTGTTTCATGATTTAGTTTTTTTATGCGCTTTCATAAGTTTTTTTATCTTGACATAAGTACTTTTTAACCCCCGACACAAAAAGAGGGGTGTTATAAGTTTGACTGCTATGTGTGTGTGTCGGTCTGTCTGTCTGTCTGTCTGTGTGTCTGTCTGTGGCATCATAGCTCTTAACCGGGTGCACCGATTTGGATGCGGTTTTTTTTAATAGAAAAAAAAAATCGGTTCAGCCATTACAAAGTTATCAGCTCTTTTGTTAGCTGCGGAAGGGATCTTAGACGCATAACGGGCATTGACTTATGTCAAACATACGAGTGACATAATTGCGTTGGGGGTTTTTAAAATTTTCAATTTATTTTCAAGTTATACCAAACCTTTTTTTCTTTTTTTCTTACACAGCGATGCGAGATTTCCCGGCTGAGAAAAAGTTGTAGAATATGAAAAACCTTTCCAATAATATTGAAAATTGTACATAATTGTTGTTGTTTATTACTCTTAACGTAACTTTGAGAACCATAGCCATTCCCGGGTTGACCGGTTGTTTTTGTTATCTATCGTCTCGGCTTATCGCTGCTTGCATTTTTTGTATTGGTTTGCCGAGTGCACGCTCATTAAATAATATTTATCTCTGTCTTACGCATGCTTTTGTTGGGTTTCTTAATGATTTGCTCTCTTGCACGTATGTGAAACACTTTATGTCTGCTAAAAAAATATTCAATTTATCTCACTGCCACTACGCCTTCGGCAATGCCTTAATTTACTATTTTCGTACATTTATGAGCGCGATTTCTCATTTACGATTATATGGGTCATGTTTTTGTTTTGTTTATAATATAGTTAAAATAAATGGCTAATACACATAGCATAGGCCTTCAATCTAGCTTTCCTACAATCTATTATCAAAACGTTAGGGGGCTTCGTTCCAAAACTTTGACATTTTACCGTAACCTATGCTTGGCCTCCTTTGATATAATTATTTTGACAGAAACTTGGCTTATGGATGGAGTGTTGAACTCTGAACTGTTCGATAGTCGGTATGTGGTTTGGAGACGGGACCGGGATCAGGCACTGACTGGTCAGAGCCGCGGCGGGGGCGTGCTTATTGCCACTCGCAGGGAGCTGACCGCTGTGCCCCAGATTGCTTACCGATCGTCTGCCGAGGATTTGTGGATATCGTTATCACTTAATAAATGTTCCGGGGTGCCTGTCAGGGTGCATTTGTGTGTTTTATATTTGTGTAAGCAAAACATGGGTTTTTCATTTTCTCAGCAATTGTTGAATTATTTGGATAATCTACAAAATATAATTTTAAATTCCCCCAATGACAAATATTTGATAGTTGGTGATTTTAACATGAGTAACATTGAGTGGACTTCCCGGGACTCAGGATTTATCTCAACTGACCATTTAAACAGGGATGAATGTGGCTTTATTGATGATTTGAATTTATTGAATTTGTACCAATATAATAATGTCCTAAATCGTTATGGTAAAGTGTTGGACCTGGTCTTGTCTAATGACAATGTTTGTGTGTCTAAGTGCAATGACCCGTTGGTGCCAATCGATCCATACCACGAAGCTCTAATTATTTCTATAGAATATGCTACTTTGAAGTTTATGGGATCTGCTCCTACTGCTAAATTTTACTACAATAAGGGTGATTATGTTTCAATTAATACTGAATTGTCGTCAATTGATTGGGACAAGGAATTTTCTCACCGTACTCTCGATCAATCTTTGGACTTTTTTTATTCCACATTTAAAAGACTTAGAAATAAATATATTCCCTGTAAAGTTCTAACATGTGATTCTTTTCCTATGTGGTATTCTCCTGCTCTTAAAAAAGCCATTAAGGAAAAATCTAAATATTTAAGGAAATTCAAAATTTACGGTAATAACTCAGATCTTATTTCTTTTAATATGCAAAGAGATAGGGTAAGGAGACTTGAGCGTGACTGCTTTGTTTCATTTATGAACCGCATGGAAAGTAATATTTCCCGTAACCCTAAGCAGTTCTGGACCTATATGAGGTCCCGCTCGGGTTCTCATGGTGTACCAAGTTGTCTCAAGTACAAGGATAAATTAGTAAGTACTGGTGAGGATATTTGTAATGCATTTTCGGATTATTTCTTAAGTACATTTTCTACGTCCAGTGGCAGTGATGTTGATGGTCTATTAGGTACTATTGGTGACTCCACGTCTCATTTATCTAACATTGAAGTAAACCCGGAAATCCTTGCCAGACTTCTAACTAATCTTGACCCTTCTAAAGCAGCGGGACCTGATGAACTGCCTGCTCAGTTTTTGATTAATTGTGCAAAAAGCCTTGTTAGGCCAATTGAATTATTATTTACGCGTTCGTTTGCTGATTGTAAGGTGCCGTCTTTATGGAAGTCTGCATATATTACTCCTGTGCATAAGAAGGGACCCAGGACAGATATTGTCAATCATAGACCAATCTCCAAGCTGTGCATTTTAGCTAAAATTTTAGAGAAGTTGGTTTATACGCAAGTCTATGACAGTCTTATGAATTGTTTCAGCTTCAGCCAGCATGGTTTTCTTCCGCGCAGGTCCACGGTGTCCAATCTTGTTATTTTAAATAATTATGTAACTGAAGCAATGGATAATGGGTGTCAAGTTGACGTCATCTATACGGATTACAGCAAGGCTTTTGATCGTATTGATCATAAATTGTTGATTTTGAAACTTTATCGTATAGGCATTACTGGTGATTTGCTTAGATGGTTCTCATCATATATTGAAAATAGATCTCAGGCGGTTGTTGTGAATAACTATATTTCTGGATGGGTAACAATTCCGAGTGGTGTCCCCCAGGGCTCCTTGCTTGGTCCTTTGCTCTTCAATATCTTTGTTAATGATATTAATAGTTGCTTCAGTTTTTCGAGATTGCTGTGTTTCGCTGATGATATGAAGATTTTTGCTCGGGTTAAGTCTATGCAGGACTCAGTTCTTATACAAGCTGATCTGGAGCGCCTTGATGCATATTGTCAAGTGAATAAATTAGACCTGAACCCAACTAAATGTTTTGCATTAACCTTTTCACGGCAACGGAACCAACTTGATACTTGTTATAAGTTAAAAGGCCAAACCTTGTGTAAGGTACCTTATATGAGAGACTTGGGTGTTTCTCATGACTCCAAGCTACTATTCAGTGTTCACATTGACAGTATCATTAAAAGTGCTACCAAATCTTTGGGCTTCATAATGCGTAACTCCTCGCATTTTAGGCAAGCTAAAACTATTAAAGTACTTTATTGTGCTTATGTACGAAGTAAGCTTGAGTATGCTTCTCAAATATGGAACCCTTGTTATAGGATCTATATTGATAGAATTGAACGCGTTCAGAAAAAATTTGTTAAATTTCTTTGTTTTAAATTAGGTCACCCATATAATTCTTCTAATTACGTAGATATCTGTAAGAAGCACCATCTTGTCCCACTTTCTGAACGTCGTGAAATTGCAGATACTATATATTTGTTAAAAATTACTAATGGCAGCATTAACTGCCCTGAACTGCTAGCTAATATATCATTCAACACTCCATCCAGACCGAAGAGATTCGCGCCCCCTATTTCTGTGCCTTTTGGCCATTCTAACTATAGGCGGAACAGTTTTTGTATACGTGCAAGTAGACAATTGAATAAACTAACGAAGGAGCTTGATATTGACGTGTTTAATGTTAACACTGACACCTTGAGACGTACTTTGGTGAATCGATTTTTTGAGAGCGTGCATTGAGCGTTGTACCTTACTGTAGATTAAGTTTGTTAGGTTAGGGACTTGATTAATTTTTCTCCTCTGATAAAATAGTGCTGAATTGTTAGTCACTAAGTAGTTATTTTCTCTTTTTTCTTTTTTGTGTGTCCGAAGGGGCTCTGTGTGGGCATACTGCCTTATTGTTACACTGTAATTGTCGGCGAGAACCTGTAATTGGCTTGCTGTATTTACTGTAATATTTATGATGATGTATAAGCTGTTGGTTCTCCATAAATAAATAAATAAATAAATAAATAAATAAAATAATCAAGAGCTCAAGGAAAACAAAATCACTGTCGCTTCCTTTGTGTAACTAAAGTTAGTCATACAAACTATGTGGGTAATTGTCGTTACACAATGGAATCAATTAAGTTTTGTTTTAATTAAATATCCCTTAATTGTGTACAGTTTTTTTTTGAAAAATACTCATATTTCATTATTGGTGCCTAGGCCGAAGTCCATACAAATCTGCCCATTCTCATTTCCGTAACAAGAAAGTTTAATTTCAACAACAACGCTGCGTAAGTATACGTACCTATCTCACACTTTGCATATTAAACGACGTATTTCTCATTAGTATGGTAATGTGAATCTTATTTACACAGAACTCGGTATACCTAACTAGCTTTGAGTTCAGTAGCACAATGGCGTTCTCTAAAATTCAGTTAACGCATGAAATGTATGGGCCTTTGAACTGAGAGACAGGAAATAATCTAACATTTGGTAGCATAGCGCACGTTGTGGTACTGTAGTACCTACTCTGAAGATGAGCTCTAGTGGTGATAGTTGGGTTTGTGTGATTTGTGTGTGCTCATACAGTGTGGAGGTGGAGGAACTGCATGAACACGCATGTTTTAGATAAACGTAGCTATCGTAAGGTCGCGGGTGAGCAAAGCCATTGTTTCAGTTCATTAATAGGACCTCCGCAAAGTAACGCCTGATTCAATAAATTACCTTAACCTAAGTCCTTAGTCGCTTTTTACGACACCTACAGAAGAAATGAGAGGTGTAATTCTAATCCCGATACCACACGTAATTTTCAAATTTTAATTTCAAAAAACGCAGTAATGTGAGCTCAAGTTTGAAGTCACGATCCTCTGATTCAGAGGAAAACGTATCAAAATATATAAAGTTTAAAATTAATAATGGACGAAATACATAATGGTCATAATAATACATACTAAAATTCTCTATGAAACTATTGATAACATCATCATTTCAGCCGAAAGACGTCCACTGCTGAACATAGGCCTCCCCCAAGGCTCGCCAAACAGATCGGCCCTGCGCCATCCGCATCCAATGCGTTCCCGCTACCTTCACCAGGTCGTCGCTCCATCTTGTTGGAGGCCTACCTACACTGCGTCTTCCGGTCCGCGGACGCCACTCGAGAACCTTTCGGCCCCATCGGCCGTCAGTTCTACGGGCGATGTGCCCTGCCCACTGCCACTTAAGTCTAGCGATTCTTCGAGCTATGTCCGTGACCCCAGTTCTCGCGCGGATTTCATCATTTCAAATGCGATCCCGTAGAGAAACTCCAAGCATAGCCCTCTCCATCGCCCTCTGAGTGACCTTGAGCTTCCTTATAAGACCCATCGTTAGCGGCCACGTCTCAGTGCCATAAGTCATCACTGGCAACACACACTGGTCAAAGACTTTTGACTTGAGACACTGCGGTATATCGGATGACAAGATATAACATGAACTTTTTCAATCATGTAATCTACAGATTGGTTTAGGTTAGGTTAGGTTTATTTTGTGAAAATCCTGTAAAGTTGAGAATGTCCAAGAGAATTGCATTATATCAAATGACCATTATGTATTTCGTCCATTATTAATTTTAAACTTTAGATATTTTGATACGTACCCGGTTCAGAGGCCATTGGTCAAACACTAGGTTACAACGAACGTAACCACAGAGTTGATTATAGAGCTCATTTAATCGGGTCCAAAGCTGATTTGAATTGTAGAGAGACTCCCCCGTGTGCCTCCGATGGTATTACATTAAACTACTGACTTGTCCGTGAGATTACATAGCGTGTAATGTGATTTTGTAACACGGATTGCTAGTTTGCGCTCGGAATACGGATTGCTAGTTTATCGTACAAACAGCTATTCTACTACCAGCTAAAGTAAGACTAGATATGACAGTTTGGCGGCAAAATGTGTACATCAATGAAACTTTGTTTATAACTTTATCTGGGAGTACAAGACTAAAACGGGTCTATAATGACTCCCATAAAATTTTTGTTCCGAATTTTCAAGACCATAACGTTTTCTGTCATAATTTTTCTTTGTCATATTATCGGAAGTCATAATATTAAACAACATAAATTGGAGCTACGATTTTCTTAAGTCATAATTATTGTAAGGACTAATAAGTAAACTCATATCATTCAGAGTCAAGAAGCATCACACTTCATAATATTAAAGGTACTAAAGTCACTCATAATAATTATTGAAAGGTCTTTTTTCGCAGGTCATAATTATTTTAAGGCACAATATTACTTTGTAATAACATTCAATGTCATGGTTGTATGGCATTTCATAATATTAAAGGTAATAATCCTTTTCTGTGCTGTCATAAAAAAAATACCTAACATCGAAGGCTAAGGCGGGAGCTACGCCTTCTGAACCTAACCTGTCCGAGTCGCTTCTGCCCTGAAGTCTTGCTCGCTCGCTTCGCTCGCTCGCTGCCAGCGATATGTCTTACAATGTTTCTGAATAATTATCAATGTTCCTTTGGATGTTGTAGAATTCAATGTAGATGGTTAGTGCATTTTAGGTAATGAAAAATTATGACTAAAAACAATTATTACTTTAAGATATATGCCCTATAGCGTTTCTGAATAATCAACGATATTCCCTTAAATATTATTGATATCAATATTATGACTTTTTAAAGTTATGATCAATGGGATTATGGCTCATTGCAATTATAACTATTAAGCGATATGCTTTACAAAAATTATGACCATCGATATTTATGAGCAAGAATATTATGGACATCAATTTATGACTTTCAAAATTCGGATAAAAATTATTATGGGAGAAAAGGGGCACCCGACTAAAACAACTATTAAATTAAAATAACTAAAACTAAACCTAATTAAAAAAGAGAGGCGGGCCTCTTGGCATGGTGCCACATTATCTTGGCATTAGAAATGAAGATCTGCCGAGTCCTACCAAAGTTTACGGGCCCTACCCTAGGGATATGGGCAGGGGGTTTTACAAATCAGGCGAGTGAGGTGTCATATTAATATGTATTTTTTACGCTGAATCGAATGAGACCATATCCATACTTATAGGATCAATATTTTGCAAGATTTGAAGGGTTTTTGTTGAACAGCCATAGAATAATCTAAACATCACTTACCAACAATAGTTTCTCAAGATGTGGATGTGATGGTAATACTGATTGCTCTCAGTGATGCTGAGAAGCATATTGTAGCTTAAATCCAAAATTGGTCCTAAAACCTGAAAATGCATGTGCTGTGAGTATGTAATCTTTCACATTCATGTGCTGCTGCTGAAGGTCGGTTGAACAAAATATTTTCTGTTAACTCGACCAATTTTGGGTTTTTGGGTTTAGGGTTGGGATTTTGGGTTGGGTTTTGATCCGGTCGTCTGTGTATATTTTATTATTTATTATTGTCTGCCCGTAGGGACCGTGAGTCCAGGACTATCGCGAGATAAATAATGTCCAACGACATTGCAGTTGCATCTCGTGTGACGTTAAGCATTTCACATTCCATGTCCATGGCCATGGACTTGACTTCCTTCTCGAAATAATCTACTTTTACATCAAGACAGCAAAAAAACTGTGGCACAATTTTTTGAGTTGGGCATCCACAGAGGAACTTGATAAATCAGCAAATTTCATTCATAATAACAATACGAAAGCTAAAGATAGCGTCATGGCGGTTGTAAATTGGACACTGGCTCAGTATAATGCTGAAGCGTTTATAACACCCCTGCGCAGATTTTCAGCTAGCACCGTCGCGTCGGTAGTACCCGGAACGCCACACAGATAGGTAAACTGTACACTTATAATATAAGCGATAAACTACATGCGTAAATAGATAATCTGTAGATCATAAAAGCGAATAACTTTAACAAAATTACTCACTTGCCAAGTATACAACCCTGAACGGACTAAAACAAAAAGTGAAATAACAGAGACAATAAAAATCAAAGAAGTTTAGTGACGTAGTGCTGGAAAGAAGAGAAATTAAATTTTTTGAAATTACAACAAAAAGCCTATAATCATCATCATCTTAGCCTTTTAGAATGAGAGGGCTTGGAGCGTAGTTCCCACACATTTCTTTTCACGATGTTTTTCTTCACCGTATAGAGCTCATAGTAAATTTAAAATGTAATTTAACACGAACATTTCAAAACCTTAGAGGTGGGAGTGCGGGCTTGAACCCACGCCACGACCATCTGCTTGATATGCTCTATGGCCACTAGGCTACTACGGCTTTTTACACACGGGATACGGCGGTTGAAACGCTTCAGACCCCTCTCGACCGTTTCGTGGTAGGGGAGTAGTTTCGCCGTCATTCCCGGCACGTACCGACTGCCACATTTATAACGGGCTAGAGGAAGTGAATCTGAACGTGTCCTGAGACGCTGTTTAACGCGTCCCCGATGACGTCATAAATCTACGTCCGGCTGACGTTTTCATTGAGACGCTGAGGTTTTTCGGTCTTTGAGATTTCGCTGTGTTGTTTAGCTTTGTTCTTTGCAAAGACAATTTTGATACAAGCTTTTAGCTGGCACTAGGTTTTGTTGACTTCTAAAAATGTAAACTTTATCCGTATCAAAATTCAGGTCAACAAAAAAGATAAAGTTTCGATTATTACTCTTCGTTTGTCATCATCATAATATTTAAGAGCTAGGCTCTTATGGGTGGAGTAATTTCCAGCTTATTCTACATTCAGCTTATTTATATTTATTTTTTCTTTTATCTGCTCCATTTATGGCCTTCTTGGTCTTCCCCTTTTCCTTTTCCCTTCTATTATAGGCAATTTGAATCTGAATTTGTATGTATTTTTATTCTTTTTGTTTTTATTGTTATTATTTATTGATTATTTGGTCTTTTATGACATCTTCACATTATGTGAATTAATATTATTCATTTAATATTTTTATGTTGTAGTTTTTGAATTTCTTTGACATTCACACATTATGTGATTTAATTAGAAGTCATTTATTCATAAAAAAAGAACATTATCAGACATGAAAACAATCTGCCACAGGCTTCGTCAATATTTGATGTGATTTAATATTTTATTGACATTTTTGTTTTATCTCACTATTATTGTTTTATTGTTTTTAATATTATTATCTTTGTGACATTTTAAATTAATATATTTTCCATTTATGTTTTTCAGATTTTTTTGACGATCTTTTTGTGAATTCTTTATATTTGTGACATTTCGAATGCTGAATATAATTGTAATTTTCAATCAGAAATAAATGAATCTATCTATCTATCAATGTAATTATCGTGCCGTAAGAGATGACCTAACATTTTCCCTCTCCTGTTCTCAAATTATTGTCAATAATTTCTTTGGGTACAAAGGTACGAAACCGAAACCTTAAAAAGATTTAACTTGTTTCGATTCTAAAAAAACTTGCTGCACTCGTTTCTTAGCATCACCGCTACTCGATGGAAATCGCCTAATTTCCGCGTTTATATTGTAAATGACTATTGATTTTTTTAGTCGTACAAATGCCAAAACCTTAGGGTGTTAAAGGAATTTCTTGGGCGTCTGTAGATCGTACACTACCTGAGTTGCTTATATGTTTGTTTTCTGATCAGATGCTCATTTCCCACGGTAGATGGCGGTAATCGTTTCAACAACATAACCCCGATCCAGTACACAAGTTGGCTGCGTCTTACATTGTTAGGGCTGGCACCATGATATTATTTACTAATATTACAAAATTTACAAATATGCGAAAATAACTGTATTCTGTCTTAAAAAAAATCTAGATGAAATTGGAATTTTATGTGGATCAAGTCAAAGTTATCATTTTCATCATTTTAGCCGAAAGACGTCTCCCCCAAGGCTCGTCAAACAGATCGGTCCTGAGCCATCTGCATCCAACGCGACCTCCAACCTTAACCAGGTCGTCGCTCCATCTTTTTGGAGGCCTGCGTCTGCGTCTTCTGGTCCGTGGACGCCACTCGAGAACCTTTCGGCCCTATCGGCCGTCAATGCTACGAGCGATGTGCCCTGCCCACTGCCACTTGAGTCTGGCGATTCTTCGAGCTATGTCCGTGACTTTAGTTCTTGCGCGGATTTCATCATTTCTAATCCCGCAGAGAAACTCCGAGCATAGCCCTCTCCATCGCCTTTTGAGTGACTTACAAAGTCAAAGTAAAAATATTTTAATCAGTTTAGGCTTCAATTCAAGCACTTATGAATGTCGAAGAATCTACCACCGGTTCGGAAATACCCTATTGAGAAGAATCCGGCAAGATACTCAACGAGGAATATTTTTTTCAAACAGATCTACAGTGTTATTAAATTGCATACATCTAAAATATTTAATACAACAAAAATTTTCAGGACTATGGATCGCCTGTGCGGATTGGAATTATTTCCAAATATCCCTGTCAATGATATAGGTAGTCACGCGTCCTAGAGACTACATTAGTCCCTAACTTTTTTGTGCGGGAAATGTCCTAGAGACTTCAGTAGTAGTCTCTAGGACATTACCCAATACCCCAATAATTCTCCCTCTCCCCTATTCCCTCTCCTTTTTTCTTAGGGCTGACAACGCACTGGCATCGCGTGAAGCGCTGCGGGTGTCTATGGACAGTGGTGATCATTTAGCATCGGGTGACCCACTGGTTCGTTTGGCTGGCCTCTCTAACATAAAAAAAAAATAAAAAAAAAACTAATTTTGGTATGGTGGACTCGTGACGGGTTAATTTTATGCAAGTACGCCTTATACTCCATTTATTTTAACATTTGAAACTTAACGGTAAAATTTGCACACGTTTGTAAATGAAACAACGAAACTTTTTAACGAAGCAAGAGGTCCTGGGTTCAAATCCCGGTAAGGGCATTTATTTGTGTGATGAGCACGAATATTTGTTCCTGAGTTATGGATGTTTTCTATGTATTTAAGTATTTATTTATCTATATAAGTATGTTTATCGTCGTCTAGTACCCATAGTACAAGCTTTGCTTAGTTTGGGACTAGGTCGATTTGTGTAAGATTGTCCTCTAATATTTATTTTATTTATATTTTATTTATTTAAAATTGTGTTAACTTCTATCATGAAAACATAATAAATACCGCTATAATATATGTACATGTAGGTATGTTTAGTCCATTTGTGTTCGAAATACCGAGAAACGTGTGTTACAATTTGTCCGTTAATTCAAACCTTAAACGATGTATAGATATTAATATTTAAGTTCAGCTGCGGAGTTGGCTAAAAAAGGCTGCGTCATCGGCAAAGAGAAGGATGTCAATCAAGTCGATGTTTTAGTTTTGAGGAGAGAGATATTTAATTATTATTGGTTCAAGGCACTTGCTGACAAGAGCCAGAAGCGACATCAAGGCAGCCCTGCATCAGCCTCCGCAAATTTCTCTTGTCAGGCCTGAGGACGAACATGTCGCTCTCGCATCGGGCTAATCAGCCACGAAACGCGTTGTGCACAGGCAATACGCCATAATTCGTCTGAAACAGACGCAAATGCCTAAATGAATGCATGGCATCCCAGCTCTTTATGCTGAGTTTACACGAGCTTAGTAGCTAATGCTTAGTAGGTACTTGTTACTTACACTTGTCAGATGCGTGTATTGTATAATACTAAGCAACTGTCTTATATTATTTATACACTAGATCGAGTGTCAGTAGCAAACATTGCAATACAAAGCGATACAAAACGTCCACATATTTCTTTTGACAGCTTCATATTACGATCGCGTTACGTCATTCAAACTGAAGGGCAAATGACATATAAGCAGTTGGCTTATATTTTTCGGGACGTTTTCATGCCGCCGAAGCTCTATCTAGTGTATAAATAATCTAAGGCACTTGTATAATATTGTTTACACACTTCTGACAAGTGTAAGTGACAAGTACTAAGCATTAGCTACTAAGCCCGTGTGTAAGTCACTTTAGGCGCGACGAGCTTGCTGCGCTCGCGACGAAATCGTTACGCGTTCGCGACGAACGTTTAAAACGTTAGCAAATCGCCAGAGTGATGGCTCTCAAGATTTGTGGCAGCCCTAAGGATTGCTTACGCGTGGTTACCCTCGTCAGTTAACCCTCGATGCTAACTGCCTGTCACTGGATGAGATTAGGGCTAAATATATTCACAACTATGGCGGATGGGAACGGATGGTCAGAGGGTAATGGTTGTTCAACGGCAACGCAAATATATAATTTTACTACTTATAGGTACAGCCAAGGAAACTGAATCGCGTACCAGGGTGGAACCTTTTCACAACTAATTTCACGATGATTTCTTTGGCAGACGTATGAAATGCCAACATGATATCTGCAATGGAAAGGGTGTAAAGTGTTGGATGTTGGCACGTGATTCTGTTGTTTCCAAGGGACTGTACTTGCACAATAAGTGTACGGATGATTTATTTAATTTATTGAATCAGGCGTTACTTTGCGGAGGTCCATATTAATGAACTAAAACAATTACTTTGCTCACCCGCGACCTTACAATAGTTACGTTTATGCAAGAAATGTGTGTTCATGCAGTTCCTCCACCTCCACACTGTACGAACACACACAAATCACATAAACACAACTATCACCACCACCAAGCTACACTGACGCGTTTCGAACTCAACCAGAGCTCATCCTCGGAGTTACCACAACCGTATGCTATGCTACCAAATGTTAAACTCAACAAACCTATTAGTTTAACATTTGGTAGCATAGCATACGGTTGTGGTAACTCCGAGGATGAGCTCTGGTTGAGTTCGAAACGCGTCAGTGTAGCTTGGTGGTGGTGATAGTTGTGTTTATGTGATTTGTGTGTGTTCGTACAGTGTGGAGGTGGAGGAACTGCATGAACACACATTTCTTGCATAAACGTAACTATTGTAAGGTCGCGGGTGAGCAAAGTAATTGTTTTAGTTCATTGTACGGATGATGCCCTAATAAAAGACTTCAAAGCCGTTCATTAAACTAAAATCTAGTCTAGACGATTATCCATATATTATTACTAGCGCCCGCGGCTCGTCTGCGAAGAATAGGGTTATAAAATATAGCCTACGACTTATTCTCATACCAACCAAATAAAGAAAAAAACCGGTTGTCTGTAAAGTCGGTTTACGGACGATAGTTTAACGTGACAACGTCATAACAAAACATTCAAAAAACAAAAATGAAACCAGGCGGTCACCCATCCAAGTACTGACCGCGCCTGACGTTGCTTAACCTCGGTGATCGGACGAGAACCGGTGTTTTGTCAAATATCTTGAGAACGGCAAAATCAATGAAATTTTCATCCCCCCTTTAATGCCCCCGTACCCCTCTCTCGCACTCCCCCCTCAACCCCCTCGCCCCCCCCATTACACACTAACCATTGAATTTCCTCGCAGATATATGCATATTTCCTCACGATGTTTTCCTTCACCCGGCTCATGGTAAATTTCAAATGTAATTATGCACGGAAATTTTGGACTTTTACCTACTTAAGACAAAGAAAATAACCTGTTGTATGTAGTAGTAACGTATCCGTAACAATATGACGTTTAAAATTAGAAAAATGACTTAAGCTCCACATCAAATTTGTGCACTACTACATACAACAGGTCATTTACTTAAGTTTTTTTTTCACTTCTCATGCTCTTAGATTAGATTAGATTAGATTTATTTATTTCATGATAAAAAAAAATGAAAAAAAAATAAAAAAAAAATGTTACTGTAGTCTCTGCATATCAGGACTAAAGCTCTTGATCTCTAGGGATTAAAGTAAATTTTTTTTAATTTACTTTGGAACCCCCTAAACTGCCAATCACGGTGTTTGTGGATGGAGGATTATTGCCATTTTCAGTGACTGGGCATAGACAATTTTAAAGCTTTCCACAGACCGCAGCGCGCTGCGGACGCTCCGAAGCGCTCCGTAGCGTCCTGCGCTTCGGTCTGTGGAAGCCTTTAGGGCGTGGAAATAACCTCAAAATGACAACTGTTTAAAAAATATTTAAAAAAATAATAATTTCCTGAAACACCATGAATAATTACGAATATTAATCTATTTAATTATATTAAAGATGAATTCGTTTTATTATGCATACTAAACTTAGTCCAATTAGCTATGAAATAATTTTCAAGTTTGAATCTGTTGGCTAAATATGCAAACATTTAAAGCGTCACTCAACAAAAAAAAACCGCGGAAAAAATTTAAGTTATGCTATTTGAATTTTGAACAGACGTCCATTGCACGTATTGAGCGTACGTTGTATAAAAGTAATATTGTAGATTAGTATACCTAAAACATCGTTTTTTTCCTCGCATTCAAAGTGAAAAGTAGAGTGTTTAACGCGTGACTAAACTGCCATAATGACACGCGAATTATAGCCACCCTCGCTCTGCTCGGGTGGCTAAATATCTTGTGTCATTATGGCTTGTTTTAGTCCCTTGTTGAACAATCTACTATTACACGACTACAGCAAAGCCAAAAGGAAGTGTAATGATTTTAACAGTCCATGTTTGTATTCTTAGTCATATTCTATAACAAACCCTAGACATGGCCTATGTAAAGGTCTGTGTTCGGGATCAAAGGTCATCGCAAAACATTAGATGGAGGCGCCCCCTGTGGATAGATCCTGAACTAACAAGCTTTCTTCAACCAATAAAAATGAAGTGATCTGTGTCGTGCTCTTCGCGGATTGGTCAATTGTTCCTTTACCCCCTTTCCCTTTTTTTTTTGTATTAATTTTTATATAGATCATTACATGCACTTTTTCGCTAACTGCTTGCTAACGAACATCTTGTTTCATTTATCGCAACCCTATCAGCTTTGCCAAAATTTATAAAATCTACAGTAGCTAGATCGCGCCGCTACATATTGGCCCTTCAGAACCAAATATTTGAACCGGAAAGCTATAAATTGGAAAAGCTGTGTAAAGTGCTTACGTATTTCCAGTGAGTTGGGTGAGTGTTGCTTATTACGCATATATAAAGTACAGCCGAGTGCCGCTGCAAGCATAAGCTGTGCTTTATTAGCAGCTATTTACACGTAAGTAACTACCTACGCCTTTTATACAAGCCATCTAAATGCCTTTAGCGGTACAAGATGATGATGCAAGTAGCTCTAAAACTCGCGATAAGTCTCCACACAATAGGTTTGTGGATGCAAGAACTGAGCCTGTTATTCGAGACCTAGTTAGGAAGAGAGGGATAATTAAGGGTAGATTAACTAAATTCGCCAGCCACTTAAGTACTATTAGTATTACTAGCCGAAAACCCCCTACGAGTCAATCTAAAATAGATTTAAAATTACGCATTCAAGGTGCTGGTACTTTACTGTTGGAATTTAATGAAATTCAGTGTAGAATAGAGGAACTTGTTTCTGATCAGGAAATAGATGAACAGTTGGATCATCGTCAACAATTTGAAGACAGCTACTATAGCACTCTAGCTCAAGCTGAGTCAATTCTTGGTGATGATAGAGAGGTTTCCAACAGTTCTAATAATTGCCAACATGGTAGTAAAATATCTTCAGTTAAGCTACCTACCATTTCATTGCCTTCGTTTGACGGTCAATATGAACGCTGGCTCGAGTATAGAGATACATTTGTATCATTGGTACACAATTCTAATGAAATAAGTGATATTCAGAAATTTCATTACCTTAAATCATCGCTCAAGGGAAACGCTGAATTGGTTATCACTTCACTCGAGATATCTGCTTCTAACTACTCTGTTGCATGGGAATTACTGCTTAATCGTTACGATAATACTAGATTACTGATCCAAAGCCACGTTAAAGCACTATTTTCACTGCAAACACTATCTAAAGAGTCATCTTCACACTTGAGAAAACTCATTGATGCAATAATTAATAATTTACGCGCTTTAAAAACCCTCGGCGAGCCTACCGACTCATGGGACACACTAATTATTTACATTGTTGTGTCTAAGCTAGATAAAACGACTGAGCGCGAATGGGAGCAGCACAATAGTACATTACTGCAGCGGCCGCGAAATAGGGGATTGCCGGCCGAGTTGTTATAGATGGCCGAGTGTTAACGAGGCCATCTAGAGATACGAGGCCGGCAATCCCTGTTCGTGGCCAAGGCTTGTATAGAGTTTTTCTCAAACATGCATCATCATCATCATCATCATCATCATCATCACCACCATCATCATCATCATCAGCCACCATCATCATCAACATCATCATCATCGTCGTCGTCGCCGTCGTCGTCATCATCACCACCACCATCATCATCATCACCCACCATCATCATCATCATCATCACCATCAGCATCACCACCACTATCATCATCACCATCATCATCATAATCATCACCACCATCATCACCATCACCATCATCATCTTACCTTACCTTAAATAAGCGTAGTGGCAGAATGTCATAATGAACCAAAACGCAAATATTGCTTATAGTTTTTTTTTAATGGCTTAATGCTATGATGCCTATAATGATGATGATGATGATGATGACGATGATGATGATGATGATGACGATGATGATGATGTCGATGACGGACGATAACGATGACGATAATGGTGGTGATGGTGATGATGATGATGACAATGACGATGATAATGATGATGATGATGTTGATGATGGTGATGATGGTGGTGAGTAATGATGATGATGGTGGTGATGGTGATGATGATGATGACAATGACGATGATGATGATGATGATGGTGATGATGATGATGGTGGGGGATGATGATGATGATGATGGTG
This sequence comes from Archips xylosteana, assembly GCA_947563465.1. Classification (NCBI taxonomy): domain Eukaryota; kingdom Metazoa; phylum Arthropoda; class Insecta; order Lepidoptera; family Tortricidae; genus Archips; species Archips xylosteana. The sequence goes on along the minus strand of OX387361.1, from coordinate 16,669,464 downwards.
ATAAATATTTGATGTGAAATATTTCTCTAGGCAGATCACCATTGCCATCACCATCACAATCTTACCTTAAATAAGCGTAGTGGCAGAATGTCATAATGAACCAAAACGCAAATATTGCTTATAGTTTTTTTTTTTGAAATGGCTAAATGCTCTGATGCCATAGACCTATAAACGTCATGGTGCTATGTCACATGAAACAATAGACGATCACTTTGCTGGCCAAGGCCAGCAATGTTGTATGAAATTCCATTACTGACCTCTCTTCTAGCCGCACACCACGCCGCGCCTGCATCGTGACACTTCGTGGCGTATTATAAAGAACATAACGTCAATATTTCATAGCATGTTTGAGAAAAGGTATGTTACTGTCTAACACTGATACTAAATTCACGTTAAAAATCGATCATCTGCTTAGGTTCCTTAAGGACAGAGCTGACTTGTTGGAAACATTGGTTTTGTCACATAGTAAAGATAACAATAACATAGAACATAAAAAATCGTATAATTCAAACAAAAATAACTTATTACATTGCAACGTTTCCACCAATAAGCCATCACAGCGCCCTTCATTTAAACAATGTTCTATGTGCAAAGGTAAACATCCAGTATACGCCTGCCTTGAGTTTATTAACAGTGATTTGCAAAACAAATTAAAATTAGTTAGTGATCACAAATTGTGTGAAAATTGTTTGCGTTCAGGGCACACACTAGATAACTGTCGTTTTGGACCGTGCAGACAATGCAACAAAAAACACAACACACTTATTCATCCTAATGAATTGAATCCTAGTACTAATGCGCACTCCGTCACGTTATCATGTTTAACTTGTTTGGAGTGTAGTGGAGTGTGTACATGTTATTCAACCTCCATAATCTCTTCCCTAGTGGCTCCTAGAAGCTGTAGTCACAGCGGCCACACTCCGGTAAACCACGTCAGTGGGCTAAACCTAGGGAAGGGGGCTACACCTATGAACATCTGTGGGGTAGCTATCGGATGATCCCCAATCAAATCCGTATCGACGCTGCACTATCTCTGACCGTACGATGCAAATAGGCAATGCGAAAAGCCTTAAGGGCGTTAATCAGGATCCATGTAGTGGTTTACGGCCTTTCGCTGCATCCCAATCTCTGCCGATCGTATCGGTTCCCCGATCCACCGGAACACAGAGAGCGGGACGAGAGAGTGGGCTTGCACCAGCGCGACCGTTTGTCCACTTAAAATAAACTCACGCGCAGATGACCCTGGCTATTCATACCGGTTTTAGATTCTAAAGTCCTGCGGCGATGGGATGTTGACAGTGGGGTTAAGGCAACGATGTGCCGAGGCCTTAGTTAGCATCCCGCACGTAGGCGGTCAGGTGAGAGTGGTCGCTCCCGGAGTCGACGTAGGCGGGACTCGGGGTTTGGCAGCACGTCTGGCGACAAAGCAGCCCTATTTAGGATCGCTCTGCTTTCCTCTGCATAGAGGAGGGGCCTAGAAAAGGTGGCCTAAAAATAGTCCGTCTCACCCATTATCTAGACGCCAAACCGCGGGCGTCTAGACATCGTCAACGCGGTCACAAGATACTGAAAAATAAGAGATCTCCCATAAAACCCAAACGACTTTGCATTGCTACATGGAACGTTCGAACCTTGCTAGATAATGACCGAAACTTATGTCCAGAGAGAAAAACTGCTCTCATAGCAAGAGAGCTGGCACGCTACAAAATCGATATAGCTGCAATAAGCGAAACCCACCTGAGCGATACTGGGGAGCTGTGTGAACAACTTGGTGGCTACACGTATTACTGGAGCGGACGTCCTGCCGGTGAACGGGCGGGTGGTGGCGTGGGCTTTGCTGTTCGCAATGGCCTGGCTAGAGATTTGAGTGAATTACCTAAGGGTGTCAGTGACCGCCTCATGACTCTACGACTGCCAACTTCCAACAACAAATACGTCCACCTTATAAGTGCCTACGCTCCTACACTTCCTTCGCCGGATGTGGACAAAGAGGCGTTTTACCAAGATCTTCGTCGGATCCTGGAATGTATCCCAAGACACAACAAAATTATCCTGTTGGGTGATTTTAATGCTTGAGTCGGCGCAGAACATGACCTTTGGAACGGCGTCCTCGGCAAGCATGGAGTTGGTAAATGTAACGACAATGGTTTACGCCTTTTGTCGTTGTGTGCTGAATTCGACCTTGGCATCACAAACTCATTCTTCCGGCTTGCTGAAAAATATAAGACCTCGTGGATGCACCCTAGATCCAAGCACTGGCATCTTTTAGACTACGTCATTGTCCGCCGCAAAGATCTGCGTGACGTCCTCATAACGAGATCGATGCGCGGAGCGATGGGGTGGACTGACCACCGTCTCATCAGATCAAAGATGCTCCTAGAATTTAGGGCACCACGACGAGCACCCCACAAAATTAAACCTAAATTAGCCTTCTCTAGACTAATTACCTCACCGGAACTGGGAAACTCGCTGGACATCTTATTTTCTGCTGGCTCCCCGCAGACTGACTCTTTGTCTGTGGAGGAGGAGTGGCGATCATTTTCCAATCATCTTTACGGTTGTGCGCTCGAAACCATTGGAAGAGTTACAAAGAAAAACCAAGATTGGTTCGACTCATCAAACCAAGAGATCAAAACTCTAGTCGAGGCGCACAGACGTGAATTAAACACTCAAACAACAGATGCGCGCAGTAGAAAGGAATCTCATAAAAAACTAAGATCGAAGGTTCGTGAACTTAAAGATAGGTGGTGGAAGGAGAAAGCTGCTGAATTACAGCACTGCGCCGATACTCACCAGACTGGTAGGTTCTTCGAAGGCATACAGGCAATTTTTGGTCCTCGTGTAAGGAAAATTGCACCAATGTACTCGAGGGACAAACAACACCGAGTTACAAATAAGGCCGACCTGCTGATACGTTGGGCTGAACATTTTAGTGATGTTCTGAATCCTGACGCAGCAGGCGCTGATCTTTCTTACGTAGGCTCTCTCGAGGAATTACCAGTTTGCAGATCCTTAGACGATCCGCCGTCTTTCGAAGAGTTCACGAAAGCAATCAAACGTCTCAAGAACTCGAAGACACCTGGTATGGACCAACTTCCTGCTGAAGTTTATAAATATAGTGGGAAGGACATCGTACAAGGGCTCTACCACCTTGTTTTACGAGTGTGGGATAGCGAAGTAGTTCCACAGGACTGGCGGGATGCGGTGATTTGTAAGCTGTACAAGGGGAAGGGAGATGTCTCCGATTGCAGTTCTTACCGTGGCATATCGCTCCTTGCCAGTGCCGGCAAGGTCCTCGCGCACATTGTTAACACCCGCCTTAGTGAAGTGGCTGAGAGGCATCTACCGGAGAGCCAATGTGGTTTCCGTCCTAGTAGGGGCACTATTGACGCGATTGCTGTCGTAAGGCAACTACAGGAAAAAAGCCTTGAACATCAACGGCCACTTTACTTGTGCTTTGTCGATTTGGAGAAAGCATTTGATAGAGTTCCACGTGAGGCTCTCTGGCTTGTGCTTCAAAAATCTGGGTACCCGAAGAAGTTTGTCAACCTCATACGCCAATTTCATGTTGGCATGAAAGCACAGGTTCAACATGAAAACGAAATTTCTGAGGAGATCCAGGTCACGGGCGGTGTTAAGCAGGGCTGCGTGATGGCACCCACGCTCTTTGCCATTTATTTCGCGGTTGTAATGAGAGACGCTCTGCAGGGTTGTAGTGATCGAATCCAGCTCAACTTCCGGTCTGAAAAGGGTGTGTTTGACATTTCCAGATTCAGGGCGAAATCGAAAGTACAAAAGATTTCTGTATTGGAAGTAGTCTACGCCGATGACGTATGCCTCATGTCTGACAGTATGGTACATCTCCAGAGCTATATTGATGCCCTACATCGGTCCTGTCAAAAATTCGGCCTGGTTATTAGTGCTCATAAGACCCAAGTGCTTAAACAGCCACCCCGAGGTTGCGAAGTGGATAAAGCAACGTTAAATCTTGATGGGAGACCACTAGAGGAGGTGGCGCACTTTAGGTATTTGGGTAGCACTATCCGGCACGACAACACCTTAGCTTCGGAGATGCCATCACGCATCGCCAACGCAGCTGCTAATTTTGGACGACTCGCTGATCGTGTCTGGAGGTCCCATGATCTTAAGCTTGAGACTAAAATTAGCGTCTACAAGGCGCTAATCCTACCAGTCCTTTTATACGGCGCTGAGACATGGTGCCTCTATAAAACAGACATCAAGAAGCTCGACACTTTCCACCTTAGGTGTCTAAGATCTATTCTTAAGATCAAGTGGCAGGACCGTGTCTCTAATTCCGAGGTTCTGCGTCGCTCCGGAATGCAGGGTTTGGAGGCTATCCTGATTCTGCACCAGCTCAGGTGGTGTGGGCACGTCCTCCGTATGGATGACCACCGTTTACCCAAAGCCGTTTTCTATTCTGAGATGGCAGAGGGTAAACGGAAGCACGGTGGTCAGCATCTACGCTACAAGGACGTGCTCAAAAGACACCTAAACGCTTGCGGTATTGACCCTGCTGGTTGGGAGGTGCTCGCTTCACAGAGGTCTTCGTGGCGTTCCACCGTTTATAGAGCTATTGAAGCTTTTGAGAAGAATCGGCTGGAAACGATTGACCTAAAACGCCAAACCCTAAAAGCAAGGCCTAAGCCCTCCTACACCTACACCTACAACTCGCGTGGTCAGCTCTGTTGCATCCCTTGCAACAGGGTTTTTAAGACTAAGTTCGGTCTAGCGAGCCATATTAGGGCTCATAATAGAGCATAAGTTTTATTTTGTACATAAGTTTTTGTTTTGTTTTATTTTTAAGTCTTGTAAATATAAAATATAATTTTTGTAAATTTTATAGGTATAGTCCGGGTCGCCGTCATCGAAATCGATGTGGAGGACTATTATGTTTAACTAAATCATTGCATTCATCTAGCGCTGGCGGCGCCTCGCCCCCCCCGGCGCCCGCGGCTGCTATTCTTCACAATAACAGCGAAAACCAGTCCTTGCAAGATGTTTACACTTATAATTCGTGTTATTCAAGTGATGAATATGCGAGTATGCAGCCAGTACTTCTTTCTACTGCGTTAGTCGAGATATTGGATATTCATAATAATTATCACACGGCGTGCGCACTACTCGACAGCGGTAGTCAAAGTTGTTTTATATCGCAATCGTTTTGCGAATTATTAAATATTAATTTGTTACAGTCCACACACGAGATACGGGGAGTGGGCAACTCAGTATCACAGTCGATGCAAACTTGTGATATTGAAATAAAATCACGCGTTAATACCTACTCCACACGCATTAAGTGTTTCGTCTTACCAAAAATTACATCTACGCTGCCGGCTGTACCAGTACATAGCGCGCAGTTCAGAATTCCGAACCACGTACAGCTGGCAAATACGCAATTTTTACGTTCACAAAATATTGATATTTTAATAGGTGCGGATCACTTTTGGGACTTGCTTATCGAAGGCAAGATGCGCTTACCGAACGGTCCGTTCCTACAAAATACTAAACTCGGTTGGATAATTTCGGGTCCCGTTAATTTACCGCGTCATAATGGGCCGATCTTATGTAACTTCAGTCAGTCTATAGACATGCAGTTACGTAAGTTTTGGGAGTTAGAAGAGTTACCTAAAGTTCTGGACACGCACACAGACGACGAGCGGGCATGTGAGCATTCTTTCGTCAATACTACTACGCGCAATAGAGATGGGAGATTTATTGTAAACATGCCTTTAAAAGAATCACCCGACATATTAGGCAAATCTTTTACTCAAGCAAAACGTCGTTTCTTATATTTAGAAAAAAGATTATCGCGCGCGCCTACCAGTTATAAAAAATTATATACTGAATTTATGCGAGAGTATATTGACTTAGGCCATATGTCGTTAGTCAATGACTACGCACAGCCACACTATTTTGTACCGCATCATGCTGTGTTACGCGAACACAGTACGACTACAAAACTTCGTGTCGTATTTGATGCCAGTGCGGTTACAAGTAGTGGCTAATCATTAAATGACATACAACGCGTAGGTCCTCCCATTCAGGGAGATCTTTTAGCTATATTATTGCGATTTAGGCAATTTAAATATACGGCTATAGCCGACTGTGAAAAAATGTACAGGCAAGTACTAGTGTCCCCTTCCCAACGTGACTTGCAACTCATCCTTTGGCGAGACGATCCGTCATTACCGTTACAGGTCTATCAGTTGAACACCGTGACATATGGGCAAGCTTGTGCTCCTTTTCTCAGTGTGCGCTGCTTAAAACAATTGTCGGACGACTGCACGGATCTTTATGTTAAAAGGGTCATTAGGGATGACTTCTATGTGGATGACCTTCTGACGTCATGCGACGACAAACATGAATTATTAAATATTTGTCAAGGTACCGCAGACGTTTTGAAGTCAGGTTGCTTTCCACTTCGAAAGTGGATTTTTAATTTTCAACTCGAAAAAACTGATTTTAATAATGAGTCTTCATTCAAAGATCTAAGTCTAGGCGAATATAATCAGTGCAGAACCTTAGGTTTAGGATGGAATAACGACACTGACGAGTTTAATTTTAACACTAGACTTCAAACTATTACCCAATCTATTACCAAGAGATCATTATTATCAATAGTTTCGCAAATATATGATCCTTTGGGATTGTTAGGTCCTACTGTTATGATTGGTAAAGTTCTGTTACAAAAACTGTGGTTATTGAAATTGGGATGGGACGATCCATTACCTGCTGATGTTGAGCGGGCTTGGAACCGTTTCCTAAATAACTTAAGTTTACTTAAAACAATAACGGTACCACGACATGGTTTTCAGAATAGTCCAATGCGTACTGAATTACACATATTCACAGACGCTTCTCAAACCGCATATGGGGCCTGTGTCTATGTGCGCACAATGGGCAACGATAAAATAACAGTTCGACTACTCATATCTAAAGGCAAAGTCGCGCCTTTAAAGCCGGTTAGCATACCCCGCTTAGAGTTATGCGGCGCGCTGTTAGGTGCTAAACTTTATGATAAGGTTCAAAGTTCACTCACACGCACTGCCGACGACGTCACATTTTGGACCGATTCCACGATCGTTTTAGGCTGGCTGCGCATGGCTCCTTCTTTACTTAAAACTTTCGTACAAAACAGAGTCGCGGAGATACACGATTTAACTAGTAAATTTACCTGGAGGCATATAAGTGGTAAGGACAACCCAGCTGACCTAGTTTCGCGTGGTGTCGGTTTAAATGAGTTGTCTTGCTCGGATCTTTGGTGGGAAGGTCCTAGGCTTTTACACGAAAATGAGATAAGTCATAATTTACAGTCGCATTCAATAACAAATATCAATGATATTTCAAATAACCAACTACCGGAAATTAAATCAACTGTTATCAATTCATTATTAATAACTCAAGAGGCTAAACTGTTTCCATTTGAAAGGTTTTCTCAATTCACTCGCATTTCTCGCACCGTTGCTTATGTACTCCGTTTTATTTACAATACGCGTCACAAAACAAATCAGCTGACGGGTGCGATTACTATAGGTGAGTTGAAGACTGCCGTTAATACTTTGGCTCGATTATCTCAATTAGAATCGTTCTCGGATATTTATAAACTACTTATGAATGGAAAACCTATAAAATCCAAAGATAAACTTTCTAGTTTAAATTTATTTATGGATGAACAGCATTTAATACGAGTTGGAGGCCGCTTAAAGAATTCACCAGATTTTGATTTCGATAAGAAACATCCCATACTCTTATCAAGTAAACACCATTTTACTGTCCTATTGTTTAGGTATGAGCATGTTCAGGCGCTGCACTCTGCTCCGCAGGCGTTGTTATATCGAGTGCGCGAGACTTGGTGGCCGCTGAGGGGCAGGGATCTAGCTCGAAAAGTAACTCATCAATGCGTTACCTGCTCGCGCGTCAGAGGTAAAACTCTAACCCCGCTTATGGGAAATTTACCCAAAGAGCGCATAAGCATGTGTTACCCTTTCTTTCGTGTAGGAGTAGATTATGCGGGGCCAGTGTCAATTCTTAACCGTACGGGCAGAGGCGGTAAAGTGGTAAAGGGTTATATCTGTTTATATATTTGTTTTGTTACACGAGCGATTCATTTGGAACTCGTTGGTGACCTCTCTACTAGCGCTTATTTACTTAGTTTAAAACGTTTTATTTCTCGACGAGGAAAACCGTCAGAAATATATTCCGATAATGGTCGAAATTTTGTGGGACTTAAGAATGACTTCGCTCAGTTTTTATCGAAATGTAGTTCGGATATAATTAATTACGCAAATAGTCAAGCAATCAAATTTAAGTTCATACCTCCATATTCTCCTCATTTTGGTGGCTTGTGGGAGGCTGGGGTGAAAACGTGTAAGTATCATTTGCGTCGCGTGGTCGGCAATGCCCACCTCACTTTCGAGGAATTTACGACGGTACTAGCGCAGATCGAAGCCGTTCTGAATTCACGGCCACTGGCACCGCTTTCATCGGACCCCAATGACTACCTTCCACTTAGCCCTGGCCATTTCCTGATTGGCCGGGCTCTCACCGCTCCTGTCTGTGACGGCGACCTGCGTGATACACCCGTCCATCGACTATCTCGCTACCAAAAGATGGAACAGATCCGGCAGCAGTTCTGGTCACGATGGGCTAAAGAATACATCAGTGAACTCCAGATCAGGACTAAATGGAGGGAGAATACAACTGACTTGAAGCCAGACACTCTCGTCATAATCAAAGACAGTAACCTGCCACCACTCAAGTGGCAACTCGGTCGTGTCCTAAAGACTATACCTGGCAATGATGGAGTATCAAGAGTGGCCGACATCAAGACAGCGTCAGGCATTGCAAGACGTGCATACACCAAAATCTGTCCTCTTGTGAATGATTAATTGTAAGCAATACTGTTGCAAGCTGATGCTTTCAAGGCCGCGGGCATGTTCGGGATCAAAGGTCATCGCAAAACATTAGATGGAGGCGCCCCCTGTGGATAGATCCTGAACTAACAAGCTTTCTTCAACCAATAAAAATGAAGTGATCTGTGTCGTGCTCTTCGCGGATTGGTCAATTGTTCCTTTACCCCCTTTCCCTTTTTTTTTTGTATTAATTTTTATATAGATCATTACATGCACTTTTTCGCTAACTGCTTGCTAACGAACATCTTGTTTCATTTATCGCAACCCTATCAGCTTTGCCAAAATTTATAAAATCTACAGTAGCTAGATCGCGCCGCTACAGTCTGTTTCAGGAAGGTAATATGTCCTCGTAGCAATGCATTTAATAAACAGTTAAATTCACATAACGTCGCATATTTAACACATTACTCACGCTTTCACGGTTTTAATTTCCCGATTGTGGGTACGGTTGACAGTTTTTAGTTTAACATTTGGTAGCATAGCATACGGTTGTGGTAACTCCGAGGATGAGCTCTGGTTGAGTTCGAAACGCGTCAGTGTAGCTTGGTGGTGGTGATAGTTGTGTTTATGTGATTTGTGTGTGTTCGTACAGTGTGGAGGTGGAGGAACTGCATGAACACACATTTCTTGCATAAACGTAACTATTGTAAGGTCGCGGGTGAGCAAAGTAATTGTTTTAGTTCATTGTACGGATGATGCCCTAATAAAAGACTTCAAAGCCGTTCATTAAACTAAAATCTAGTCTAGACGATTATCCATATATTATTACTAGCGCCCGCGGCTCGTCTGCGAAGAATAGGGGTATAAAATATAGCCTACGACTTATTCTCATACCAACCAAATAAAGAAAAAAACCGGTTGTCTGTAAAGTCGGTTTACGGACGATAGTTTAACGTGACAACGTCATAACAAAACATTCAAAAAACAAAAATGAAACCAGGCGGTCACCCATCCAAGTACTGACCGCGCCTGACGTTGCTTAATCTCGGTGATCGGACGAGAACCGGTGTTTTGTCAAATATCTTGAGAACGGCAAAATCAATGAAATTTTCATCCCCCCTTTAATGCCCCCGCACCCCTCTCTCGCACTCCCCCCTCAACCCCCTCGCCCCCCCCATTACACACTAACCATTGAATTTCCTCGCAGATATATGCATATTTCCTCACGATGTTTTCCTTCACCCGGCTCATGGTAAATTTCAAATGTAATTATGCACGGAAATTTTGGACTTTTACCTACTTAAGACAAAGAAAATAACCTGTTGTATGTAGTAGTAACGTATCCGTAACAATATGACGTTTAAAATTAGAAAAATGACTTAAGCTCCACATCAAATTTGTGCACTACTACATACAACAGGTCATTTACTTAAGTTTTTTTTTCACTTCTCATGCTCTTAGATTAGATTAGATTAGATTTATTTATTTCATGATAAAAAAAAATGAAAAAAAATAAAAAAAAAATGTTACTGTAGTCTCTGCATATCAGGACTAAAGCTCTTGATCTCTAGGGATTAAAGTAATTTTTTTTTAATTTACTTTGGAACCCCCTAAACTGCCAATCACGGTGTTTGTGGATGGAGGATTATTGCCATTTTCAGTGACTGGGCATAGACAATTTTAAAGCTTTCCACAGACCGCAGCGCGCTGCGGACGCTCCGAAGCGCTCCGTAGCGTCCTGCGCTTCGGTCTGTGGAAGCCTTTAGGGCGTGGAAATAACCTCAAAATGACAACTGTTTAAAAAATATTTAAAAAAATAATAATTTCCTGAAACACCATGAATAATTACGAATATTAATCTATTTTTCACGACACTGCTCGAAAATGTGGCCATAGATAACCTAAATCCAGTACACAAAACTGCCTATATATGTACATTTAACAGCTGATTCATTTATGGCGCGCAAACACGACAACAATGTTACACTAATCGAAAACAGGTCGTATCAGTATATGTATTTCATAATACGATACGACTTTTTCAAAGATAATTTCTGAATTTCATTCCCGGCGTGCTGAAACGACCAATCAAAAGTAATCGTTTGCTGCATGTGAAATTCAATTGACCAATGAGAATGCGTCATTCATCACTTTACTGAGGTGTTTTTTTTCCTTAAACGCATAATATGCACAAAATGCTTTAATTTTTTTAAGAATGAAAAACGCCACAGCATTAAACTTTTTAAGCGCTGCAAGGTTAAGGTTTTTATTTTTTAATTATGTGGTTTTTGATACTGGCCACTAGGCCGGTAAGGCGACCGGCGACGCGTCGTGACGGCGACTAAATCAAACATAGTTCGAGTTATGTGAGCGGCCATAGCGGCCGCAACGGCCGCTCACATTAACTCTAACTATGTTTGATTAAGTTCCCGACCGACTGAAATGACGCAGAACACTAAAATCAGCTTTCCAGGGAAAAACATCACAATGAGCTTTAACAACTGCCCCCATGCAAACATTAACATAAACTTTAATTAAATATTTATTTTTATTATAAGAAACGTTTTTTATTTCCTCGCATTAGTCGTGAAAAGCACAATGTTTAGTCTCGGCCAAAAGTGCAATAGATGGACTCGTACTTTCGAGGGCCTCCGCTACGCGTCGGCCCTCAAACAAACTCGTCCATCTATTGCTTACTTTCCAGCCTCTACAACAATGTACTATAATTATATTAAAGATGAATTCGTTTTATTATGCATACTAAACTTAGTCCAATTAGCTATGAAATAATTTTCAAGTTTGAATCTGTTGGCTAAATATGCAAACATTTAAAGCGTCACTCAACAAAAAAAAACCGCGGAAAAAATTTAAGTTATGCTATTTGAATTTTGAACAGACGTCCATTGCACGTATTGAGCGTACGTTGTATAAAAGTAATATTGTAGATTAGTATACCTAAAACATCGTTTTTTTCCTCGCATTCAAAGTGAAAAGTAGAGTGTTTAACGCGTGACTAAACTGCCATAATGACACGCGAATTATAGCCACCCTCGCTCTGCTCGGGTGGCTAAATATCTTGTGTCATTATGGCTTGTTTTAGTCCCTTGTTGAACAATCTACTATTACACGACTACAGCAAAGCCAAAAGGAAGTGTAATGATTTTAACAGTCCATGTTTGTATTCTTAGTCATATTCTATAACAAACCCTAGACATGGCCTATGTAAAGGTCTGTTTCAGGAAGGTAATATGTCCTCGTAGCAATGCATTTAATAAACAGTTAAATTCACATAACGTCGCATATTTAACACATTACTCACGCTTTCACGGTTTTAATTTCCCGATTGTGGGTACGGTTGACAGTTTTATTGCAAACCGCTGCTATCTGTCTGTCTGTCACGCTGTTAACTACGCTAACTGAATAAAAACAGTGAAAACATGTTTACGTATAGTGTGCCGGGTTGTTACGTTTTGGAAAATAAAAACGTCAGTTTAAATTATATTTATTGAGGGGCGTAGCTACCGCCGTATCAGCCGTTTTTATCAATGATACGGGGTCTTCGGGCTACAGAGGCCCCTAACGTGTGTAAGCAAAAATTAGTAAAATGTTATCCACATTGTAATCTCGTGCTTCCCGGGAAAGCCCCCCAACTAATTTGGATACAGGCCCCTCCAAGGCACGCTACGCTCTTGTTTATTTGAGGTCATGTTCAAAATAACAAACATGCCAGATAGGGATAAAAAGTTAGTTAATACACAATACAAATTTTAATACAAATACTATAAATGCAAATTTTTGTCGGTGCGTGCTTGTGGAATAAAATGAAAATTAGCATACAAATAACCGGGATTAATATCATGATCATCCTCCTCTGTGAATGAGAGGGCATGGACCGTAGTTCCATGAAGGACCCGTGCAGATTGGGAATTTCATACACACCATTGCATTTCTTCGCATGTGCATTTATTTACTCACGATGTTTTCCTTCACCATAACCGCTCGGCCACGACTTCGCGCTTTTGGCGGCGCGGCAAGCGTTTTATCAGTGGATTGCGTGTGCCGCCAAACCACTGTACGGCGAGCGTCTCGGCCGCGCAATGAACACAGAAAACGCTCGCCGCGCCGCTAAACGCGCGAAATCGTGGCCGGGCGGTAAGGCTAATGGTAAATTTCAAAATGTAATTTCGCACATAAATTTCGAATAAAAATATCTATTTACGCATGTAGTCTTTATGTTGCTATTAAATAGTGTGCAGTTTGTTTTATCTAACTAAACAGCGATCTGGGTGTCACAAACGGTACATTTTTTTTTTTTTTTATGTTAGATAGGCCAGACAAACGAACTAGTGGGTCACCTGCACCACTGTCCATAGACACCCGCAGCGCTTTACACGATGCCAGCGCGTTGTCGGCCCTAAAGGAGAGGGAATAGGGGAAGGGGAGAGTGAGGGGGAGAGGGAAGGGATGAGGTATTGGGCCCCCGGCACTCTCACTGACCGTACGAAACGCAAGCAGGATTAGTGCTGCTGGTACTGGCTGAAAATCAGCGCTGGACTGCTTTAAACGCCTCAGCACAGCATTATGCTGAGCCAGTGTCCGATTTGCAACCGCAATGACACATTCTATCTTAAGCTTTCGTGTTGTCTTTTGTTTTGTAAAAATATTGATGATCTGTCTTGTGTTGTTGTAAATAAATGTATTTTCTTCTTTTCAAAAACTCAAAGGTGCGACCCCGGTTTCGAACCCATGACCCTCTGCTTGTGATGCACTAGGCCACTACGGCTTCTTTCTTTCTTATTTGCTTTCTGTAGCGATAGCAGTTTATAAATCATTAATTTTATTGACTGCCAAACAAAACAGTTGGGCGATAACGATAACAATGCCCCTGTGTTTATCTTCTGTTTCCAAATAATAAACTGCTGAGCAGTCAACGTCGCTAAACTGCCCGGCTCTGAACATAGAATACAAATCCGCCTCCCCAAGGAGCCGGCGGCAATCCTCTGCCAAACCAGCAAAACCGACAATGCCTTCATCGAATATCCATTACTCCTGAACACCCAATAACTTGAGAACCAATTCCTGAAGGATTTTGAGGGATTTCCGATGAATTTGATTTGAGGGAAGCAGTCATTCAAATTCTTTAATAATTCTGAGCATTCGGTCTAAGTTAGAAGAGGGATAAGAGTTTATACAAATGTATTTATTTTTTCCAATTACTTGTTTTACCTTTAAACCTAAAATTGTTAAAAGTGGCCTCGAAACGTTAGTGTAACGTTTCGTATGCTCTGTCTACCCCCTTTTGGAATCATCATCATCATCATCCCAGACTATGTACGGCCAACTGCAGGGCACAGCCCTCCTCTCAGAATGAGTGGGATCTGGTTGAGTACGAAACGCGTCAGTGTAGTTTGGTGGTGGTGATAGTTGGGTTTGTGTGATTTGTGTGTGTTCGTGCAGTGTGGAGGTGGAGGAACTGCATGAACACGCATTTCTTACATAAACATAACTATAGTAAGGTCGCGGGTGAGCAAAGTAATTCTTTACGTTGAGATAGCGCTGCATGAAATAGCTTTCTACGCTCTAGTGCATAAGGTAAAATATATTATTGTCTAAGACTAAGGCAAATTAGCCGCAAACAGTTACAAACAGTTGAAATTTATAAAATACAAGTTTTTTGTTTCTTTCTAATTATGTATAACTGGTGTTTTATATTAAGTACGAAATCAATAAAACTACGCCAATCTGGTACATTATTATAGAAAATGCAATGCATGTAAAATTGAAGCCTGTGTATGGTTTCCAATGTTTCTGTTTCATTTCCTTGTAATCGAAATGAAGAGCAGTGTGTCGAGCATTGGATCCATTTTCCCCTCGACGTGTCTGTCTACCCTCGCCGTACCGGCTCGGGTAGCTATAGGGACGTCTCGGGTACTCTTGTTGTACAATCTGTTAATTATTGTAGGTGTTAATGATGCTTAGCACTGTTTGTTTTGTTTTTTTGTTGTATAATTATTTTAATTAGTAAGTAATATTTTGTTTTCGATCCTCTGAGTTGTGGCAGAATATCCGTGTTTTGCTCCTATCAATGTTGACCACTGAGCCATGGCCCTTTTGCACTACTGCAGCGCATACAGGGTTACGTATCAAAATATCTAAAATTAAAAAACCTAACGTAAAATAACCTACGTTCAAAATATACCTAAAATCTAAATACCTAATGATTTTAAATACCTAAGCGACTAACACCTACCTACGAATTATATAAGTTTAAAATACGTAATGGAGTAAATGTC
This sequence comes from Archips xylosteana, assembly GCA_947563465.1. Lineage (NCBI taxonomy): Eukaryota > Metazoa > Arthropoda > Insecta > Lepidoptera > Tortricidae > Archips > Archips xylosteana. The sequence continues at coordinate 16,654,298 of OX387361.1, read as the reverse complement.
TAATGTTTAAAATATCAACAGCTATGACACCTAAGTTTGATACACCAACATTTGAAATACCAAATGGTCAAATGCCTAAATGAAACAAACATCGCTTAATTTTCGGCGAGCGAGCGAAGCGAGCGAGCAAGACGGTTCGGGGCGGAAGCGACTCGGAATGGTTAGGTTCAAAGGCTACTAAGGCATTAGCCTTTGGTGTTAGTTATTTTTTTTATTACCACGTGAAAAATCTGATTTGTTTGATAAAATTTGGTATATGATTTACATTTAGATACATTTCAAATAATAATTATCTGTGCTATTACAAAAAAAATACCTAACATCGAAGGATAAGGCGGGAGCTACGCTACGCTTCGCTCCTGCCTTAGCCTTCTGAACCTAACCTATCCGAGTCGCTTCTGCCTTAAAAAGTCTTGCTCGCTCGCTTCGCTCGCTCGCTGCCAGCGAGATACCGATTAGGATATACGAAAGCTTTCGGTATTTTGAATATAAGTGAAAAAATCATTAGGTATTTAGATTTTAGGTATTTTGAACGTAGGTTATTTTACGTTAGGTTTTTTAATTTTAGACATTGCACTTCATAGGCATTTCAAGCTTTCGGTATTTTGAATGTAAGTGGAAAAGTCATTAGGAATTTAGATTTTAGGTATTTTGAACGTAGGTTATTTTACATTAGGTTTTTTTAATTTTAGATATTTTGATACGTAACCGCTTGCAGTACCAAATAAACGTCTTTATCTATCTAGTATCTATTTCAGTTCATTAATATGGACGTGGGATTCGAACGTGCTCACCCGGCGGATCAAGGTTTCCTTCTTCGATTCCATAGTGAAGTCTGTTTTGCTCTTCGGCTGAGAGACTTGGAAGGAGACAAAGGGCTGACGAGCAAGCTACAAATGTTCGTCAACAAATGCCTGAGGTCCATCCTGCGCATATTTTGGTCGAACACTATCAGCAACGAAGATCTATGGAAGCGATGCCACCGAATCCCGATAAAGCGAGAAATCACGCAACGGGAATGGAAGGATAGGGCACACCCTCCGAAGACCAGAGGACAATACCGCCAGGGTTGCGTTCACGTGGAGGCCGCATGGGAGCAGGCGGCAGGGCCGGCCGGCGCACACGTGGCAGCGTGGTCTATTCCCACTAATTCCATTGACAGCTCCACTAATAGAACTAGTTATCATCATCATCATCATTTCAGCCGAAAGACGTCCTCTGCTGAACATAGGCCTCCCCAAGGCTCGCCAAACAGATCGGTCCCGTGCCACTCGCATCCAACACGATCCCGCAACCTTAACCAGGTCGTCGCTCCATATTGTTGGAGGCCTACCTACACTGCGTCTTCCGGTCCGTTGACGCCACTCGAGAACCTTTTTACCCCATCGGACATCAGTTCTACGAGCGATGTGCCCTGCCCACTGCCACTTGAGTCTGGCGATTCTTCGAGCTATGTCGGTGACTTTAGTTCTTGCGCGGATTTCATCATTTCTAATGCGATCCCGCAGAGATACTCCGAGCATAGCCCTCTCCATTGTCCTCTGAGTGTCTTTGAGCTTCCTTATGAGGCCCATCGTTAGCGGCCACGTCTCAGTGCCATAAGTCATCACTGGCAACACACACTGGTCAAAGACTTTTGTCTTGAGAATAGAACTAGTGGGAACGTTTATTAAGTAAAAATTTCCACTAGTTCTATTAATGGAGCTGTCAATGGCACCGTGGACGCCGAGGTGCGGGCAGCCGGGCTGAGTTGGAGGTACGCGGAGCAACAGGTGCAGGACAGGAGCGGATGGCCACGTCTCACGAAGGCCCTCTGTACCCTGGGGTACCATAGGACAACAACTAATATGGACCTCCGCAAAGTAACGCCTTCAATAAATTACCTACTGGTTTAAGTTTCTTCAGTCTTGCGCCAAGGCCAATATCAGAGGATATCGCATAATTCTATCCTCTCGGTGGGTTGATTGAAATTATTATTATTATTGATTCCCGGCCACTCGGAACTGGTCGCTTTTAACTGGGGACCGTTATTTCGGGAATCGGGATAAATTGCCTTTTAACAACGAGGAAATTGCATATTTGCGGTAACAACGTTGCTTATTGGCGTCCTTAACCTTCAAATAACGGAAAGATAGAACGCTACCATCATATACCATTATTATTAACCGACTTCAAAAAAAAAGAGGAGGTTCTCAATTCGTCTGTATGTTTTTTGTATTACTTATTATTGTTTGTCATCACAAAAGACGTATTGGATCAACATAATTTTCGTAAATAAAAAGTTTATTATTTTCTATTAGCGGCTTACCGATCGTAGCAGCAACCATTTTCAACTTATTCCAGCTGCGGAATTCTTCGTTATGCGAAGTTTTTTGCACTAAATAAAATATTTACCCAAACGTGAGTAATTTTTGAAGGAAATGCAAAAACAGTTACGGCTGTAACCGGGTCGTTGTGGTGTCCGCACGGCGTGCGAGAATCAGCGCGACGAAAGTCCTGACCGGAAACTAGGGTGTCCAGGGATAGTGGATTACGTAGGACTGTCCTTTCACAGATTTTATACATTGAACATGTCATGTTTTAAGGCCCTACCGTGTTTTTGGCGCATTTATTGCATTCATTTAAACTCGTGCTTTATCATTAGCAATGCTATAGTCCTGAAATTCATATGTAAGATATTTGAGGATTCACTCTAGTGACAAGTATTTATCGATACACGATTACTTGCAGTTCGCTCGATAGAAAAAAAACCAAACTCGTCTCTAAAAAATAAAATAAACTCGTAGTACAGTCAGCATCAAAACTAGCTGGTCACTTTGTACTTTGTCGCTCTACAGTTAGGTGCAAAACGTCATACTTGATTGACAATTGTGTTATTACAACAAAGTACAAAAGTGACCAACTACTTTTGATGCTGACCGTACGACGCTAATACTGCACGGAAGGTCATGACTTTTTGAATGTTAGTAAAACAGGATGTTTTACTAGGGCGTAGTTTTGCTACATTTTTAAAATATGTATTTGTTTTAGTAATAAGATGAAAATACCCAAACAGTCCAACCAATCTATCTTGAGCCATCGCGCCATCGATTAGCGCGAAAAACGCAGTAACCCCCGTAACTCATAATGCGTAACGAAAAAACCGATCAAGTGCGAGTCGGAGTCGTACAATCGGCCAAGAAAGTCCTTTTCAATCCTAAGGTTTAATGTCAGATGTTTGGCTTAAAGCATCAAAGGCTATTTTTACTTACCAATCAATAGACACAGACGACCAATTCGATTCCCCGTCGGGGCAGATATTAGCGTTAAAAATACGATTGTTTGTACTCGAGTCTTGGATGTGTAAGTATATTCTGTTTCTGTCTTGTTACAAGAGGTTTTTTCTTGTTTTCCCAAAAATAAAATGCAGTGATTGTCGACTGTGTTTCTTTAATTTCCAAGTTTTTGTAATTGCAATTTACATATGTAAGTTTCCTCGCTATGCTTATAGATAGTATATTTATATCTATTACTAGTATATTCTGTCTATTTAAGTATGTTTTTCCGTTGCCTTGTACCCATAACACAAGTTTTGCTTACTTTGGGGTTTAGGCAATTGGTGTGAATTGTGCCGCGATAAAAAAAAATGACAATCAGCCTTTTTGTTTTTGTTCAGATATAGGAAGTAGGAACTGTCATTAAAAATGGCAAAGCACTTACTTGGCCGATTAATACTTCCGTACAATGTTTAACAATAGTTCAGTAAAAAATTATAAAGATCGAGTTAATAACGCTGAAAAAACACACCCACTTTAATTATCGACTTTTTTTGATTTTTAGTATTTTTCCTTATAGCGGCCATACATATACATCCCACTACAGGGCACAGGCCTCCTCTCAGAATATTATATAATTATAATTATTTAATAATTGTTTTTATTCTGTTTTTTGGTCACCTTACATTATATTTCGTATCCTGTGAGTTCCCGAAGATAACATCCGGAAGTAACGAGCTACGTAACTACGTGGCATTCACGTGGCATTCCTAATGCAAACAGCAAAGCAGCCCTTATGTCAGTAGCATACGATACATTTTCATTTGGCAGGACTCGTGTTTTGTGAGTTTTCCTGTTGAAAATTATGTATTCTGCAGTTTCATTGCTTTTAAGATTTGTTTTATTCCTTGCAACAAACCTAACCATGAGCATACATATATTATACTTCAATCATTTATAAAACTTCAGCCTAAGTCCTGGCAGCTTAAAGCATAACCGAGGCAATAAGCGGCCAGCTCTGAGTTCGCCCTCTAAGCCTGCCGCAACAGCCACTACTGAAGACATCCGTTCCATAGTGCAGGAGCTCCTTAAGCAAGAACTTACGTCCGCTTTGAAGGAAATAAATGCCATGATGCTTCATATTGTAAGTAATCAACTTGAACCTATTAAGCAAGACATTAGAGACGTCCAAGATTCGATGAACTTTATAAGCTCCAGGTTTGATGAGATGGAAGGAGAACTGAGTGACACTAAGAAAAGGATGTCTGTGATCCAGGCTGAAAACACTAGTCTGAAATCTACGGTGTCTGACTTAACTCGGCGATTTGACCTGCTCGAGCAGCAGTCTCGTTCTAACAACTTGGAAATTCAGTGTGTTCCGGAAAACAAAAATGAAAATTTTGTGCACTATTGTCGGCAACCTGATACAGGCCGTGGGCTGCGATTTAAATGAAAGTAACATTATGCATTGCACTCGCATCGCTAAAATGAATACTGACACTACACGGCCCCGCTCGATAGTGGTGCAACTGGCTTCCCCAAGAGCCCGCGATCACCTGCTTGCTGCCGTTATATCTTTTAATAAGGCAAATCCCAAGGACAAACTGAATTGTGCTCATCTTGGATTCGCAAATGTTGGGTCTCCGGTCTTCGTTGTGGAGCATTTGTCCCCCGCTAACAAAAAATTACATGCCGCTGCCAGGCACGCAGCCAAAGAGAAAGGTTATAAACACATCTGGGTGAAATTTGGGAAAGTATTTGCCCGGAAAACTAACGACAGCGATATTATATATATTAAAAATTTGGATTGTCTAAAACGGCTTGTGTAACTTAGCGACTTAGTTATTTATAAATACTTGTAATTTAATAATAATTATAAAAGAGCTGGAATTAAGTTTGTATTATCAGAATAGCCGTGGCCTACGCACTAAAACTGCAGTATTCTATCGTAACCTGTGCTGTAGTAATTATGATGTCATAATATTAACTGAGACATGGCTAAATCACTCGGTTCTGAGCAGCGAGCTATTCGACGACAGATATGTCGTTCACAGGAGAGATAGGGAGCATTCCAGTGTTCATTGTGGTAAGGAAGGAGGCGGTGTACTAATTGCTGTAAAAAAATCGCTTATTTCAAATAGAGTGACTAGTTGGGAGAGTAATTACGAAGACCTCTGGATAACAATTGATATCTCAACAGCATGTTCTGCTCGTCGGATAGCTCTCTGTGCAGTATATCTTCCACCTCCACTGCTGCGTAGTTCTCTGGAATATTTTTTAGACCACTGTAACTCAATTCTGGAGGAAAAGGATTTGCAGATATGTATAGTCGGAGATTTTAATCTGGGTAACATTAACTGGGAGCTAGTTGAAAAAACGGATAGCAGTTATGTTGCGCCGGGGTTTGGTGGTATTTTAATTGATTTCATGTGTGTTAACAAACTGGGCCAATTTAATTCTGTAACAAATAATGGTGGTCGTATTCTGGACTTAGTTATGTCTACAATTACATCTTGTAATGTATCGCTAAGTTTTAATCCTTTGAGCAATGTTGATCCTTTCCACCCCCCTCTGGATATTGTTATGTCTTTTGTCAGTCAAGCCAGATTACCATATAACCTTGCAAACACCAGACCTAACTTCTACAAAGCACGATATGACTTGATACGTCAGGATCTGATTGACTGTGACTGGGATGAAATGTTCCTTGGCTCTGGGGATGTTAATGATATGCTTAAAATATTTACTGAGGTAATTCAAAGAGTGGTTAAAAAGCACGTGCCTCCTGTCAAGCCTAATAATAACCGCTTTCCTCCTTGGTTTGACCAAAAATTAAAAAGGGCTCTTAAAGATAAATATAAGTTAAGAATTCGATGTAAGAAATATAAAAACCCCTTAGATGCCATTGAGCTCAAATCACTTAGCAAGCGTTGTGACCTTCTGGCTACCACCTGCTATAATGCTTATATATCTAAAGTGGAAGATGAGCTTGCGGCAAATCCTAAATTGTTCTGGTCTCATATTAAGGCTAAACGAGGTGGGTCAAGCGTTTACCCGGCATCTTTGTCCGATGGTTTGACTACTTCGACGGACAACGTCGAAATCTGTGACATTTTTGCTTCCTATTTCTCCTCGGTTTACACCGTCGACACTAGCGTCGGCGTTGAGTACGTTTTCCAATCTTCAATGCTACAGTCACTTGCAAATAATGGCCCAAGTCTGACAGCCCCAGTAATTGACAAAGACACCATACTTAAAAAGTTAAAGAACGTTGATTGTAGCAAGGGAGCCGGACCAGATGGTATCCCACCGATCTTTATAGTTTCGTGTGCATCAGAACTCGTTCACCCTCTATGGTTAATTTATAATAAATCCCTCGCGTCAGGGGTTTTCCCAGCAGATTGGAAAATTGCAAAAGTGGTACCAATCCACAAATCTGACAATGATGCTGTGGTTTCCAATTATAGACCGATTTCTGTTCAGTCCTGCTTTGCTAAGATACTCGAATCAATAGTGTGCCCTTACATCCAAAGGCACGTAAAACCTTACCTTACCGACCATCAGCATGGATTTGTTAGCTCTAGATCAACATGCACAAATTTAGTAACTTTCACGGAGTTTCTAACCAACTCAATTGACTCTGGCGAACAGACGGATGTAATATATACTGATTTTAGCAAAGCTTTCGATACAGTATCACACAAAATGTTAATTCACAAGTTGTCAGCGTACGGACTCATTGGGTCCATGTTGGGGTGGCTTCGTTCATATCTAATGGAAAGACGGTTCTATGTTGTGGTTAACGGCTACCAATCAACTCTTCGTAGCATAACTTCTGGTGTGCCACAAGGCTCGCATTTAGCGCCAATCTTGTTCAACGTATTTGTGAATGATATTCCTGAGTGTTTTCACCATGCTAGAGTGTTTATGTATGCTGATGACTTAAAGTTCGGTCTGGCCGTAGACTCAATTGAGGACATTGCCTTACTGCAAAGCGATATAGATAGGCTAAGTGTATGGTGCCGGGCCAATCAAATGCAATTAAACTTTAAAAAATGCCTCCACATTAAATTTACACGTAAACAAAACGTAGCACAGTCTGAATACTACATTGATGGTCATAAGCTTGACGAAGTCGAAAGTGTCCGTGACTTGGGTGTGCTATTAGACAGTAAGCTGACCTTTATCCCGCATATTGAAAGCATAATCAAAAGAGCATCAAAGATGTTGGGTTTTACCATCAGAAATACTCGATCCTTTAAACGTAGTAAAACAAAAATTTTGCTGTACAACAGCCTAGTGCGGAGTATAGTGGAGTATTGCAGCGTAGTTTGGCGGCCACACTATGCTACTCATTCTCTTCGGCTGGAGCGCATACAGAAACGGTTTATTCGTTATTTGGCATTTCGGGACCCAGTTGTGGCGAAAAAATCTGTGTCTTACAAACGCAGGCTACAGCATTTCAAAGTCGACTCATTGGAAACCAGAAGAACCATTTTAGATGCATTGTTCTTGCATAAGTTGATCCGGCACAGAATTGACTGTCCACAGCTACTAGCGCTCCTGCGCTTTCGTGCACCTTCCCGTTTCCCCCGTTATCACATTACTCCTTTATGTCCACCGCCACGAAGCTCGGTGTCTGGTAGAAACTCTCCCATATGCAGGCTGACTAGAATAGCCAATGATTGCAGTGACATGACGGATATTCACTATGACCCACCCAGTAAAATAATTAGAAATATAGTAAAATAATTTAAACCTCCTGCCCAAGTTTGTTTTCTGTCTAATTTAATAATAATAATAATTAATAATTTATTTTTAATAATAATTCATAATTAATAAAAGAATATTGGATTGTAATTTTTGAGAGCAAAATTTACTGTTATGTAAATTTAATGTTTATGCTTCACTTTTTGTTTTGCATGCGGTGTTTACTTATAAGTGATTGTGACACTCAGCTCAACATGTTTATATAAGCAGCAATTTCTGATGTATCTAGTGTTAACAATTGTTAGTAAACCTTAAATAAATAAATAAATAAATAAATAAGCAGTAGGTACAAAAATGTACTTAAAAGATATATATAATGAGTGTCCCAATGTGAAACTCGGACTTGCGTACTGGAGGTTCCGAACGCATTCAAAAGCAAGAAAAATAATGTTGTACCTACCTATTTCATAGTATTTCTGTTTTGAACAGTGATTTCCGTACATATTTTTTTATTTATTATTTTTGCCCTTAATAATAATTTGTGTATTATAATATCAACGGCAAGTTTAGTGCTCACAGGTTTTGTACGAAAATACACATTCAAAAAGTGTATCTTTTAATAGGAACTTAGGGACGTGTTTCGCGTCTCCAAAGGATTTCAGACTTGAGCATTCGATATTCATTTCAACTAGGTAGTCGTACTAATATTATGAATGCAAAAGTCTGTCTGTCTATTTGTTACCTCTTCACGCTTAAACCAAGTAGGTACATCGTTTTTAATGACCTAGTTTCGTTACAGCTAGCGCCATCTATTACAACGCTCTGCAACCAAGGCAAATTGTCCAATAAGCGTCATCTAGCGGAAGTGATGCCAAATGTCATCGACGTTCGGAAATAAGGGTGCCCCTTTTCTCCCATAATCTTTTTTATCCGAATTTTGAAAGTCATAAATTGATGTCCATAATATTCTTGCTCATAAATATCGATGGTCATAATTTTTGTAAAGCATATCGCTTAATAGTTCTAACTGCAATGAGCCATAATCCCATTGATCATAACTTTAAAAAGTCATAATATTGATATCAATAATATTTAAGGGAATATCGTTGATTATTCAGAAACGTTATAGGGCATATATCTTAAAGTAATAATTGTTTTTAGTCATAATTTTTCATTACCTAAAATGCACTAACCATCTACATTGAATTCTATAACATCCAAAGGAACATTGATAATTATTCAGAAACATTGTAAGACATATCGCTGGCAGCGAGCGAGCGAAGCGAGCGAGCAAGACTTTCAGGGCAGAAGCGACTCGGACAGGTTAGGTTCAGAAGGCCTTCGATGTTAGGTATTTTTTTTATGACAGCACAGAAAAGGATTATTACCTTTAATATTATGAAATGTCATACAACCATGACATTGAATGTTATTATAAAGTAATATTGTGCCTTAAAATAATTATGACCTGCGAAAAAAGACTTTTCAATAATTATTATGAGTGACTTTAGTACCTTTAATATTATGAAGTGTGATGCTTCTTGACACTGAATGATATGAGTTTACTTATTAGTCCTTACAATAATTATGACTTAAGAAAATCGTAGCTCCAATTTATGTTGTTTAATATTATGACTTCCGATAATATTTTTTTTTTTTTTTTTTTTTACATATAAATCTGCAATCGGCCATTCTGGCCATAATCAGATAGTTCTCAATTATACTTTAGGTTTCTTTGGGAGGGTTCCATTGAACACCATCACCAATCTATGTAAGGCTTAGTCTCTCTGGTCTAGCTCTAATATCTGCCATCTTTTCAATCTTGGAGTATATTCGTTCTCGCTCAACAGGTCCCTGGCCAGCTCATTGGAGTGTCTTCGCAATCTGTTCTTATAGCTACTGCAGTATCTATTCACTTCTTGCTTTATAGTAGGTAGTTCAGTGTACTCATGCAGCTCATCATTTCTTGTAAACCACGGGGCACATGTGATTTGTCTCAATATTTTATTTTGAAATCTTTGTAATATTTCCAAGTTGGAGTTGCTAGCTGATCCCCACAGCTGGATTCCGTATGTCCATACTGGTTTTATAACAGTTTTGTATATCAATAGTTTGTTGTTAAGAGTTAGGGTAGATCTTTGTCCTATGAGCCACTGTAGATTCTTAGATCTGATATCTGCTTCCTTTCTCTTCATCATTATGTGATTTTTCCATGTCAATCTTCTGTCCAAGTGGAGGCCCAAGTATTTTACAGTAGATTCACTTGAGAGTGGTTCTCCTTGCATTGAAACTAGCGGACAATCACCTTTACGGAGGGTGAAAGTTATTTGTACTGATTTATTGACACTGGCTCTGATCCTCCACCTTTCAAGCCATTGGTCTATTTTATGAAGGTGAACCTGCAGCTTCCGTGAGGCGGCTCCAGGCATCTTATCACTAGCAAGACAGGCAGTATCATCTGCATAGGTGGCTGTAACCACCCCTTCAGAGACCGGCAGGTCTGCTGTGTAAATTGAATACAACACCGGACCGAGAACAGATCCTTGCGGGACTGATGCTTTGACGTCATACAGGTTTGAAGTTTCTCCGCCAAATTTGACTTGAAATTTTCTGCCTAATAGGTATGATTTTAGTACCATATAGTATGAGTTGGGCAGTCCAGTTTTTAACTTGTACAGCAAACCTGTGTGCCAAACTTTGTCAAATGCTTGCTGGATATCGAGGAAGACAGCAGCGCAGTACTCCTTACACTCCAGGGATTGTCTTATCTTGCTCACAACACGATGAACCTGTTCAACTGTGGAGTGTTGCTCTCGGAAGCCAAATTGGTGGTCTGGTATGATGTTGTCTTGTTCCAGTATTGGTTTTAGTCTGTATAGGAGTATTTTTTCGAATACTTTTGAGATAGTTGGTAATAGGCTAATTGGTCTATATGAGGTGGGTTCTGTAGGTGGTTTGCCAGGTTTAGGCAGCATACAGATCTGTGACACCTTCCACAGTTTCGGGTAGTAGTGAACTCTAAGGATGGCGTTGAAGAGAATACACAGGAAGACAATTGCTTTTCTAGGTAGGCGTTTCAATATTTCACCAGTTATCAGGTCGAAGCCTGGTGCCTTCTTGTTACCTAAATGCTTGATTGTGTTGTACACTTCTTTAGGGGTGACTAGTTTTGGCGGTAATGACAATTGTTGGTCACTGTGTACAATATTTTCCACTAACTCATCATTATCAGATGATGTTGAGGCATTTGGTGTGAAGATGTGACTCAGATGTTGCGCAAATGTTTCTGCCTTCTCATCCGCTCTTTTGACCCATGAACCTGTCTGTGTTCTTATTGGCGGGATGTGTTTTTGAGGTCTTTTAAATTTTTTCGTCATTTTCCAGAGTGAGTAATCAGTACATTTGGAGGCAGTTAGTGATGAAAGTCTATACTGCAGTGTATCATTTTCATTTTCTTTTAACATAGCAGTTAGTTCCTTGGCAGATTTATTAAATGCGGCCTTATCTTCTGCATGTCTACTTAGGTGCCATTTCCTTCTTAATCTTCTTTTTTCCTGTATTTTATTTCGGATCTGTAGTGGAATATCATGGGTTTTGTTTATTATTTTTAGAGATGGAGTTGAGCGCCATGCTGCTTCCTGAATCTTATTTGTGATGTAAAATGTTGCTTCATCAATATCTTCTGGTGTTTTTAATTTTATTTTAAGGTTAAGTTCTGTGCAGAGGATATCCGTAAAAGTGGTCCAATCAGTTTTGTGATTACAGAGTGTCTCGTCTTGTTCATGATATATAACTGTAGAACTGAAGCTTCCTATTATTGGAGTGTGGTCTGAGGAGGAGTCCAAACAGCTTTTTACTGCAAAATAAGTGTTGGAGAATCCTTTTATTATAAAGAAGTCCAACAGGTCAGGGCATTTGTTTTGATCTGTAGGCCAGTATGTGGGTTCACCAGTGGAAAGCGTAATCAGATTATATTTATCTATGCATTTTTTCAGCTCACGGCCGCGGGTTGTAACTAGTCTTGATCCCCATTGTGTATGTTTGCTATTCCAGTCTCCACCACTGATATACCTTGGACCAAGTGTCTTGAAGTAACTATAGAACATGGTTTCATTTATAGTATGTCTCGGGGGGCAGTAGACAGCGCTCACATTATAGTCTCCAGATCTATCCTGAACGGTAACTGTGGTAGCTTGCAGGTAATCTTTACTAAAATGGCTATGGATATGATGCTTTATGTTATTCTTTATAATCACTGCTGTTCCTCCATGAGACGTTCCATCTGGATGATTTGTGGTGTATACTTCATAGTTTTCGAGTTTGAAATCCTTATTATCATTTAAATGTGTTTCTGATATTAGAATTATGTCAATTTTGTTTGTATGGAGTAGAAGTTGTAACTCATTTTTGCTTGGGGTCAGTCCATTTATGTTCCATATTCCAATTCTTAATTGAGCCATTATTTGTTGCTTATAAGGGCAGTTATAAGACTCATCAATGTTCCCATCTGTTGAATAAGTAGTTCTATTTGCTGCGTTTGTTTGTTTATTGTTTGCATTAGTATGGCTTGCCAATCACTATGGCTATGTTCATTTCTGTATGTGTTGGTTGTTTCTGGATTATTTGATGTATATTGTTGTTGCTCTCCATTTATTCCATTTCTTTGGTATTTCACTATGTCACTGTATAATGCAGTTCTACTTGGGTATCTAGTTGGTTGCTGTGGTATTCCTTGTTCCATATTATCATTGCCCACTGATGTAGGTGGTTCCTGAGTTGTCTCTCTCCGATTCTGACTTATATTATCTTGATTTTGTTTGTATCTTTTTCGGGATAGTATTTCACGGTACACTTCGCATCCTTTATAATTTGCAGTGTGACTCCCACCACATAGTGCACACAATGCAGGTGTATTCTTATCCTTGGTGCAACCTTTGGTGTCATGTGGGCCAGCACATTTCACACATCTGTACGGCCGCATGCAATTATTTCTGGTGTGTCCATACTGTTGACATTGTGTACATTGTACAATTGTATTACTCTTCCTTGGTTCTTCTATTTTCACAGCTTGGTGATAGATATATTTAATATTATTGACATTTTTGTTTTTCTCATTTGGTTCTAGATTAACATAGAAAACATTACAAGGGGCCTTGGTGCCCTTTCGAATGACATTAACAATTTCTCCTCGCACTTTATTTCCAGTTTCTTCAACAACTTTTAATATTTCTTCAATGGGAGTGGTATGGTGCAAGTTTTTGATTACAATTCTTTTGCATTTATCTTCTTTTCTTGTGAATGTGTGACCGATAAGTCCCTTGTTTCTAATATGACTTATAATCTTCTTGTAACTTTCAGTAGAAGTTGTAGATATTATGAGTTGATCTTTTGTTACTATCTTGTATGTGTATTCAGTGTGGTCGGCCACCTCATTTAGACAGTCTGTAAGTTTTTTTACATCCATAATCCCATATAAAAAAATTGGTGGTGGTTTTGAGGGTTTGTTTGGTTTTTCACGACTCACAGTTGTGGGTTGTTCTTCTTGCTCTATCTATCGTTGATTATTCAGAAACGTTATAGGGCATATATCTTAAAGTAATAATTGTTTTTAGTCATAATTTTTCATTACCTAAAATGCACTAACCATCTACATTGAATTCTATAACATCCAAAGGAACATTGATAATTATTCAGAAACATTGTAAGACATATCGCTGGCAGCGAGCGAGCGAAGCGAGCGAGCAAGACTTTCAGGGCAGAAGCGACTCGGACAGGTTAGGTTCAGAAGGCCTTCGATGTTAGGTATTTTTTTTATGACAGCACAGAAAAGGATTATTACCTTTAATATTATGAAATGTCATACAACCATGACATTGAATGTTATTATAAAGTAATATTGTGCCTTAAAATATTACCGCCCGTTACCGTTGGCTAAGCAACATCCGTATTTGTTTGCTCTGCGTATTTAAAATAAATTCTGTGCATTTAGAAACAGTCTTTACTATAACTTTATATATTAGTATAGACGATAAATAGTGCTTCAATTTGGTGCCTCACGTTTGGAGATTTGATCACGGATTCGTGAGTTATAAGACAATTACTTTTGAATTATAACTAATAACTGCCGACGGTTTCCTGACCTACCCTAACTCCCAGAGCGCTCGATTGCACCGACCAGCCAATAAGCGCCCGCGCTTGGCCGAAGTAAGAGCAAAGGTCGTTAACCATACAAGTCAGTTGCGAGTGAGCAAATTAAGTAATCTTCAATTTGGAAAGGCAAGCCTGAGGACTTCGTGGCGCAGTGGGAAAAAGCTGTAGAAGGAACGCTAAGTGCCGGGGTTCAAGTCCCTTTATGCTAATGTGAACTTTTTGTATTTATTAAATTTTTTTTTTTTTGATATTTTAGTTTTCTGTTTTTAATTAATAATATATTTTGTTTTGCACCATAATTATAATTATAAATAAGAATGACTCCAAAGCCAGAAAAAAATACGTGCTACAAATGTAAGGTGGAAATAACTCACAAAAACTTTCTGAAATGCTCTATTTGTAAAAACTCATATGACATTTTGTGTACTAATGTTAGTGAGAAACGTTTCAACTTAATGAGAACAGCAAGCAAAACATCCTGGAAGTGTTCTACCTGTCTTCACAAAAATCAAAATATTCAGAACAAAGATAAGGTGCCAAGTGCGGCTAAGACTATTGTGAAACAAAAGACTGCCAGTAACTCTGCCGCTAAGGCGAGCAGCACACCTTCCCAGGACAACATTACGCTTCAAGAACTTCCTCAAAACAAACACCTTTTTATAACGGACTCTTCCAGCACCGAGCTATCAACAGATGTGTCGTTTGAATCTGTACGTTCTGAAGATGATGCTGATGTCGACAATATGTCGGAATCCTACAACCCCAATAGGAGCTGCCCCGATTTGAGAAACGACTCAGGGGAAACCCTCAGAGAATACAAAAATATGATAAGTAGTCTAGAGACAAGACTGCAGTCTGCAGAAAATGAAATCCAAAACCTATTGCTGGAAAACGGTACACTAAAAAAACAATTAGATGAAAAGGAGCAGACCATAAAAAATCTTACTATTATATGTACATCGCCGGGAAAAACACAAAAAACCATAAAAAAACGGAAAAGCCCTAAGAAAAATGGCCAAAATCAAACCAAAATAGAAGTGTATGAAGATAATAAACAAGAAAAGCCTATTGATGAGCACAACTCGACTTCTGATAAAGTAAGCCAAACGGAAGTTAAGTTGTGCATTTTAAGTAACCATAAGAAAATGAAAACACTTCAAGCTATAGAGTCTTCATTTGAACATAATATAAAGTACTGCCACTATAACATACCCGATGGTGAAATAACCGAACTCTTAAGTAACTTAGAGAGTAAACTGTACAATTTTACTATGAACGATTACTGTGTCATATTTGTAGGCGAGTTGGATATTATTAGGTCTGGTAACGGTATAAGCCTTGTGAATTGTTTACGAGAATCCTTAAAAAAAATAACTCATACCAATAAAATTATTTGTGTGCCGACATATGTATGTGGAGCACTGATATATAACTACAGAGTCGAGATGTTTAATAACTTACTAACAATGGATATGCAGCGCAATAATTATGCTTATATTTTTGACACTAACCTAGATTTAACACTAGATATGTTTTCTTACTACTCTGGGAAAATTACTAGATACGGTGTTAAAAATGTATTTTTGTCTCTTAATAAATTTATAAGTCGCTTTCAGTCCAATCCTATTAGCGCCTATGAAAATAACGAGAGCAATCATACTCTATGTGACCTTGCTGACGACAATAATAGGAATATGTTTTTTCGATCATAATGAACAGCTTGAGCAATTTAGACTATTTCACCAAAACATTGCGGGTTTACTCAGCAAAAATGAATTGGTTGAGTTAACACTAGCGGTGCTTTCTCAGGAAATTGGCACTATTGACATAATATGCTTTTCAGAAACATTTATGAGGAATGGATCAGAAAGTAACTTAAAATTACAAGGATATAACCTCGCCGCATATTTCTCTAGGAAGCATCATAAACGAGGCGGTTCCTGTATACTTGTAAGGAATGGGCTAGAATATACACAGCTACCAATTACTCGTGAATTATGCAGTCCATATTATTTTGAATGCTGTGGAATTGAATTATACAATTTCAATGTTATCATAATATGCATTTATAGAATACCACAACATGACATTCAGCTATTTATTTACAAATTAAAAATAATATTAAATAAATTGACATACAACAATAATAAGAAAATCGTTATCTGTGGAGATTGGAATATCGACATGCTAAAATCCAGTAACCAAGCTAGGGAATTGACATCGTTGTTAAGTAACTTCAACTTTACCATCCATGTAACTACAGCGACACGGAAAAAATCTTGTATAGACCTAATTGCTTCAAACATAAACGCTTCTACCGTAAAAAGCAATACGCATCAGCTTGCGTTGTCCGATCATGATACTGGGCAGTCCCTGTCCTTCTCCATCCCAAAACCGGACCGCATTAAAAAACAAAATAAATACTGGATTGAGGAGAGACGTGATTTTAGCCAGGAAAATATGGATAAATTTTGCAAGCACATGTCTTGTCTGACTTTTAGTGAAGTTTATGAACAAACAGACTGCAATAAATCTTTCTCGGTATTTCATGACTTGCTTGTACTTTTGTTTAAACTTTGTTTCCCATTAATAAAAGTTAAAATACAGGATAAACCAATCAAAAACAGATGGATCACGAGAGGATTAAAAAAATCATGTAAAAGAAAAAGGATGCTCTACTTTAAATATCTAAATGACCACAAAAATAAAAAATACAATAACATCATGTATAAAAATTACTCAAGGCAATTAAAAAAATGCATGTTACAGTCGCAACAGATTAATAACATCAAATATATAAAAAAATCTAACAATAAGGGCAAAGCGGCGTGGAACATTATAAGGGATAACCTAAATTCTATTCGTACTAAAGATGCCCAACTGGATCAAATAGAATCAAACGGTGTTACTTGTGATGAACCTACCGAGATTTGTGATTTATTTAATGACTTCTTCATCCAACAAACACAAAAAAACTCATCCTCCGACTATTATAACGCACGGATAGATACGTTGCCACAGAGTATTTTTCTTACTCCTTTAAATGAGCATGAAATTTTAAAAATCATTCGTTCTCTAAGCAACACTAACTGTACAGGCTATGACGAGTTACCTACTAAAATCATCAAATTATGCGCCAATTATATAGCGGCACCTCTCAGTTATATCATTAATTTATCTTTTGAACAGGGGTGTTTTCCAGAACGGCTAAAACTTTCAATAGTTAAGCCTCTTTTTAAAAAAGGGGACCGGAAACTAATGAATAACTATAGGCCCATAGCTTTAATACCTGTATTATCGAAAGTGTTCGAAAAAGCAATGTATGCTAAACTAGAGGCTTTTCTAAAAAAGACTAATGTTTTAAACCCCAACCAGTTTGGCTTTAGGAAAAATAGCTCCACATCTCTTGCATGCTTTACCCTACTTGAAAATATTAGTAAGTGCCTCAACGATAGACAATCAGTGTTAGCCATTTTTCTTGATATGAGTAAGGCTTTCGACTTAGTTTGTCATAAAACTCTACTAAATAAAATTGAGAGGTATGGTATTAGGGGTAACGCTTATTCCTGGATTTACAGTTACTTGTGCAGACGTAAGCAATACGTTGAAATTACAAATATTATAAAAAATAAGAAATGTATTTATAAATCTGTTCCAAAAACGATATATAGTGGCGTTCCACAGGGTAGCGTTCTCGGTCCCCTTCTATTCCTGCTGTACATCAATGACTTACCGACATCCCTAAATCACAACTGTATACTTTTTGCCGATGATACTACCTTAATCATTAAGAGTAAGGATAGGACTAAACTGGAAACCGAAGCAAATAATGAATTATGTAAGACTATTAAATGGCTAGAGGATAATAAACTCAAATTGAACGCAGATAAAACTAAAATAATACATTTTCAGAACTACAATTCTCCTAATCTAGATCTTAAAGTTAGTATAAATTCCAACTCAATAAATACTGTTGACTCAGCTTCCTTCCTTGGTTTGACAATAGATAAGCATCTAAACTGGAAACAACATATTGATAACGTATGCGGTAGACTAGACAGATTTGTGTTTGCTCTACGAAAGCTTTACATTCTAAGCTCTAGAGAGGCCGCCCTCTCTGCATATCATGGATATGTATCGTCTGTGTTGCGCTACGGACTGATCATTTGGGGAAACTCAGTTGATATACAGAGAGCATTTATAACTCAAAAAAAATGTGTTCGAGCTGTATCTGGCGCTCAATACTTAGCCCACTGCAGACCAATATTCAAGGAGTTAAAAATTCTTCCCTTACCCTGCTTGTACATATACGAGGTAGCTAAATTTGTCAGGAAGCACCCGGACCTATTTCCTCTACATGATGCCGTTCGTAATAAAATAAATGGAAGATATCCGAATAAATTGTATGTTCCCAGACAAAAAATTAAAATATTTAGTAAAAATGTATACGTAATGGCTATTAAATTGTATAATAAGATTCCAAATGATTTAAAATCGCTAGATACAAGTAAATTTCAGAAAAAATTATTTGATTGGTTACTTGACATGTGTTTCTATTCAATTAATGAGTTCCTGAATTATTAATGAAGCATTTATCTTAATTATCTTAATTATTTTAATGTAATCTGAAAAATTGTGTAGGTATTTTATTGTTATTGTAATTGTGAATAGACATTAGCTATTATTGCGCCAATTATTAAGTAGCTATAAGATTTAGAAGAAATTGATACCTGATACAGTACCTATAATGAATCATTAGCAATATCTTTGTGAATAACTAGTGCTTAATTGTAACATTTCTACGCCAATAGAGGCAGGATATGACGCACTAATTATAATTCGACCATCTTTTGTACCATGTTCTAAGAAATAAATATATTATTATTATTATTATTATTATTATTATTATTATTATGACCTGCGAAAAAAGACTTTTCAATAATTATTATGAGTGACTTTAGTACCTTTAATATTATGAAGTGTGATGCTTCTTGACACTGAATGATATGAGTTTACTTATTAGTCCTTACAATAATTATGACTTAAGAAAATCGTAGCTCCAATTTATGTTGTTTAATATTATGACTTCCGATAATATGACAAAGAAAAATTATGACAGAAAACGTTATGGTCTTGAAAATTCGGAACAAAAATTTTATGGCAGTCATTATAGACCCTCGGAAATAATCAATATTCTTTCGTAGTAGCAAAAATAAATGCAAAACCTTTTTATTTTGAAAAGGAAATAGGAACCCTTCTGGCATACCTGAAAGCAAAATGAAAAGGTTTTGCATTTATTTTTGCAACGAAATAATATTGATGACGCTTATTGAACAAAACTAGCCGTGGTTGCAGAGCGTTGCGATCGATGGCACTAGCTGTAACAAAACTGGGTCGTTACAAGTTTACCACAAAATTAAATTGCATAAACGAATTATTTCGCAGACGGTGTCCCGGGCAACACCTAGTGATCCTAGAAGGGTTACTTTTGTTACCTAAGCATTGCTAGTTTGATGCAAAGTGAACCAAAGCCGCAAGTCGGTATGGAATCACCCTTACAGGTTGTCTCGTCCCCGGATAATCCGCTAAGAGTGAACAATACCCGGGTGCAAGGGTACTTGCGTTATCGGCGCTGCCGACAACCGCATCTTTAGCTGCTTACACTTCGTTCAGGAGATGAGGGTGCGTTGAATACGCTCTATACTAGAAATATTTAGGTAGGGTAGACTGGGTACGGTTGTAACAATTTTTCTTTTATCGCTCATATCATTACTAGCACAGCTCTAAGAACTAAATACAACGTTACAAATTGAAAAATACTCTGTTGAGTTAACATAACACTTAAAATAAATATCATAATATGCAGTACTTTTTTGTCATTGTTCAGTTTGTGTGCCACTGTTAGAACCGTCCCCATGCCGTGGACGGTTGTAACAGTGATGGGGGACGGTTGTAACATACCCTAAATATACAAAAACAAGTAAATTCAATGAGTTTTATTACAAAAAAACAATAAAATTCAAAAAAGTTAATACCGTACATATTATTATATTTTACAGCGGCAACATCTCTCTTACGAATGTATCTCATCAGAGTAACATTATTAAGATTGTACATTTCTGCTGCTTGCCGCAAAGACTTTCCTTTTTTTACTTTATTCTAAGCATCTTTGAAGCGTGCTTGATCTCTTTCGCCTTAGATGTCTTCCTGACACGTTTTCTTGGCATCTACAATGAAAAAAAACTCTTGTTACATCCAAAAAACAAAAATCAAAGACAAAATAAATAAAAAAAACATCTTGTCAAAGATGGAGGGTGGAGGGAGGCCTTTGCTCAGCAGTGCGGCACTTCAGGCTAGAATAATAATAACAATGATTGTTGCAACCCTACCCACAAAAATTGCTACAACTGTACCCACAAAAATTGTTACAACCGTATCCACCCCTGTCTTTGCCAGTAAAACGGATCCATGTTCAAATCAAAATAGCCTACCTACATGCAAAGTAACAGTTGGTAACAAATCGTGAAAGTTTAGCAAATACGAAGAAAAATCTATTAAACGTAATACGCATTATTAATAAAGATAATTTGAAAAGAAATCGACCAAAAATACTTACTTTCGATGCACAAAACACAACATAACCTCCTGCACACGTATTAATCAAGCAGACGGCGTGGTGACACTGGTAATCGTGTGTATACCTGCCCGCCGCGTCCCTTTCCCCTTGTACCCCTTACTCTCCTGTAGATAGTTTAGGAAATATTCGAGCTGTTACAACCGTACCCTGTTACAACCGTACCCAGTCTACTTAACTAAATGTAAACAAACATTGAACAACCAACAGTTATGGCGTCGGGTTAACCAGCCAAATGCAATATTTGTAATTGACTTTCACGCGTTGCATTATCGACGTACTATATTTTAGTCGCTTAATAATTATCGACTTGCTCTTTAGGCGCATGATAATTTATTATGCGACTGCCGACAACCGCATCTTTAGCTCCTTACACTTCGTTCAGGAGATGAGGGTGCGTTGAATACGCGTTGACCTATGTCAACGCCTATGTCCTGGCTATCCAGGACTCCACGCAACCGATGGTGTGACAGTCTTCTGCTTGGGTACGGCTCAAAAGACCAAGATTTTGAAAGTTTTTTTTTCTAAAACCGTAAACTTCTAAGGGTATGTTAAAACGACATCGCTTAGAACCCATTAGGTTAGGTAAGTTTTATAAGAATTTTAAAACAATCGAGAATTAATTGAACAATCGAGAACGACTGCTTAGCCTAGTTGGTAGTGACCCTGCCTACGAAGCAAGAGGTACTGGGTTCAAATCCCGGTAAGGGCATTTATTTGTGTGATGAGCACGGATATTTGTTCCTGAGTTATGGATGTTTTCTATGTATTTAAGTATTTATTTATCTTAGGGTGTTTCACTTTTGTAGGTGAAAAAAATTTTTGTGATATTTTTTCTGACTTTGCTCAGATTCCGGTTCTAGCTTATCTTAATAGAATATTTTCCAAATTTCAAGTGGATTGGACCATGTTTAGAGGTTGCACAGAATGAACAGCTCTAAATAAGAATCGAAAAAAAGAAGTAATTACTTTTATTTAAAGATAGCACAATATGGTAGCCACACATCGTTTTTAAGTAAAATAAAATTAAATTAAGCATAAAATAGAACATTAACTACTCAATAAATAATTTACTACTTAGACTACACAAGTTACAACCTCATCTTTGGTTCGCTTGACCACGCATTTTCTGTTGCACGCTTGTTTCTGCTATTTGTCTCTGATCGAATCATTAAATAAAGAATAGTTACTCTGTCTTCTAGAATCTTACAGGATGCGATTGATGGCAACAATTTACAGTTTCAATGTTAGAGTAAAGGTTAATGATGCTTAAATTTTTTGAGCCATTTCGCTTCTTTTGGTCACCCGAGTTCGATGAATAGTAGACGGCGATATAGAAACATCTGAGACATCGTGACCAAGGCTTTTAACAACTGTAATAACCGAAGTACTAGCTTGCCGAGTGGAGAGTTGTTCGCGGTCCTATGCAGCTATGAGTGTCCAATCGAGAGATTTTAGTTTACTTATAAATAGGACGTGACATTTTTGCTGGTGGTACAGAGAATAGAATTATTTTCATCGTCTTCATGACTTGATGACTACTTAATGAAGAGCATTCTTAGTCCAAGGTCACTGTCATGTTGATTTCTTTAATCGATTTTAATGCTACATTTTATAAGCATCCACTTTGTCTTGTCTCTTACGCTTTCGGATAATTTCTAAGGAAAACGTTAACAAATTATGGTAAGTGTTCCTTATAAAGTTATTAAACGTTAGCTCAAACGGTTACTGTCTTGACATATATATTAGCCTTCTTCCACACTTCTTGCAGTTTAATACTTGTCTACTTAGTGGCGTCCGAAAGAGTTTTTTTTTTCTTTGTGATGGTGTAAAATAAACCAACAGCACTTGTTCCTTGGAAGGAAGTCCAGCTCCTAACAAAATATCACAAGGAAACTTATTATTTACGTTAAAATATGCTTCAATCTTTTAAACGACACACTTAAATCACTTATAACCCTCCACTTCAGATAAAAAACTTGAAAATTTTGCTATCCTGTAATACACCGATATCCATTACTTGACATACAAGTCATCAAACTGTGCAACCTTTAGATGATAATCGATTTTATTGATTTTTGGCGTATGAACTTTACATATGAGTGGAAACAAGAATTCGAGCAAAGTCAAAGAAAAATCAAAAATTTTGAAAAATGAAACACCCTAATTTATCTATATAAGAATGTTTATCGTCGTCTAGTACCCATAGTACAAGCTTTGCTTAGTTTGGGACTAGATCGATTTGTGTAAGATTGTCCCCTAATATTTATTTATTTATTTATTTATTTATTTAATTGCATGACTATAATATTGAAGAACAAATTAATGGCCTAGTGGTTAGAGAACCTGACTATGAAGCTTGAGGTCCCGGGTTCGAGTCCCGGTTGGGGCAGATATTTGTATGAAAAATACGAATGTTTGCTCTCGAGTCTTGGGTGTCTAATATGTATTTAAGCATGTATCTATCTATATAAGTATGTTTATCCTTTGCCTAGTACCCATAACACAAGCTTTGCTTACTTTGGGACTAGGTTTCTTGGTGTGAATTGTTCCGTGATATTTATTTTTTTTATTCAACTCTACCACAGCTTGCATTTAATCCACTTATCAAATAAATAAACTTTAACCCTTTTATTGTCTTTCCGAACATAGTGTAGACAGCAAATAATCATTTACTTTCTAACGTCACTAGCTTCAAAGTATAAAAAACTTTAGATAAATTTCAAACACACTCTCCTCAAGCGAACGCCGAAGGCAAATCCAGGCTTACCACCCGACACCCGTCAGCCTACGATTGGGAGATTATTGCTGAGCCACTCGATATAGAAACAACTATGTTTAATAAAAATAACTATACAGCCAATATGGTGTAGGACGCAAGCCACACCGAAGAGATGTCGTTGAATCAGTTTTTATAATGAATTTATAGAAGCGTCGCGATCCATAACAGACAGAAGAGACGGGGCAGAGACGCGGACTGCGACGCGCCCTCGTCCCACGTCTCTAGTGTGGCTTGCACCTAGTAGGTCTACTATCCTAGGAGGTCCATCTAGTAATCAAACAGAGCAACTGCTACATTCTACATCGCGATATTGAAGTTTTAAAGTCGGATGCATAGATATCGATAGAAAAGGACAGATTAGTTACGTTTTTAAATCCGATAATCGATAACTGGATCGGACCATAAAATTCTAGTCCAGTTGTATCTACAGGTAATTTTCTATTTACGCTGTGTTGTTGCTAAGCAACGGCGCCGCAACGTCAATAGCGTTTAATTTATTGAATCCGGCATTACTTTGCGGAGGTCCATGATAACGAACTGAAACAAATACTTTGATCACCCGCGACTTTACGATAGTTACGTTTATATAAGAAATGCGTGTTTATGCAGTTACTCCACCTCCACACTGTACGAACACACACATAATCACACAAACAAAACTATTACCACCACCAAACTTCAATGACGCGTTTCGAACTCAACCAGAGCTTATCTTCAGAGTAGGTACCACAACCCTATGCTACCAAATGTTAGACTAACTTATTTGGGTAAAACATATATACATACAACATAATAATGTTTTATTAACATTCAAAAGGTCATGACATGACGTGCCATGCAGTAGGTATTATTTACGCCGTACTAAGGATTTGCTTTATTTTTTAGAGACGACCTTGAATTTTTTCTATCGAGCAAACAACAAGGTAATCGTGTTTGTAAAAACACTGGTCACGAGAGTGAATCCTCAAATATCTTAGACATGAATTTCAGAACTAAAGCTTTTAGTAATGATAGATGAATGCAATAAATGCGCCAAAAGCTTGGTAGGACCCTAAGTGTCAAGCGAGAGCTTGTCTCGTTGGAATTGTAATAAAACTGTACGACTTCAACGTTCGACGCAAAAACAACGGAATCTAACGATTATCTATTATTTCGTCAGCATTTAGGTATAATTCTGGTGACAAATCCGTTTTCTGAACACAGGATGTACTTAAAAATCAGCCAGTGACTCAATTTTATAGCCGCACTACACACGCTATCTTATCGTCATTATTGACTGCCAACTATATCGTTTCATTATCTACAGACTTTAATATCTGATGCAACTCATGCAAAAATGCTTAAATTATTTATTGCAAAACAAATGTCATGTTTATAGCTATATACTTATATGTAATTACACAGTTAATGTGATGACATAATCAATCAATCATTTATTTATTTGTAAAACATAGGTATAAATATAAAGGTAAGGTATAGGTATAAGAATTCGAAACCCGGGATTACTATAATAAAATTTCATCATCATCATCAGCCTATGTTCGTCCACTGCTGGACATAAAATTTACAAGGTGTTAAAATTAAATCCAGAATATTTCTTTTTTAGGTTCAAAAAAATCAGCGTTAGGAGCAAGACTGCAAAAAAGACGTGGGACGTGGGCGCGTCACAGTCGCGGCGCCTCTTGAATCCGTTTTCATACTAAATGTATATGTAGAAGCGTCGCGATCCAAAGCATACAGAAGAAACGGGGCGGAGACGCGGCCTGCGAGCAGTCCGCGTCGTTTGTTCGCAGGCTGCGTCTCCGCCCCGTCTCTTCCGTCTGCTTTGGATCGCGACGCATCTATTCATTTAGTATGAAAACTAAAACAAGGGGCGCCGCGACTGTAACGCGCCCCCGTCCCACGTCTCTTCTGTGTGACTTACGCCTTAGGCCGCGGCCTGGATGCTAGTGGGCAAAGGGACTAGCAGCGGAGCGGCTAGTATTTCTCTGTTCATTGCTTGTGCTGCTCTATTTAGGTACAAAATGATGATGATGTTCTTAGTTGCAAAATATGTTGAAAGTCATCATCATCATATATTTAAGAGCTAGGCTCTTGTCGGTGGGGGGTGCGATGTCGGAAACCTCCTCGAGTGCCCGGGCGTTACCACTCCCTTCTATCCGAGGCGTAGGCCTCATGGGGTGGGGAAGGGTAACGCCTGGGACGGTGCACCCTGGTCAACAACGGTAAGCTAATGTATTCGTACATTATCTTACCGGTGGCTAATATCCGAATGGGGGGGGGGGGGGGTCAGCAATGGGGGGGTCCCGGGCGGCGGGTAGCATCCACTCTGCCGTCTGGGCTGCACGACCGTTACGGTTCTCCCCTGTTAACCCTGGTGGTTAAGGGGGAGAAGAGTAGCGGTTGGGCCCATGGCCTGTGGGGGTTGACTGGTCGACCGTTACGGTTCTCCCCTGTTAACCCTGGTGGTTAAGGGGGAGAAGAATAGCGGATGGGTCCATGACCTGTGGCAATTGACTGACATACTGGGGGGGTAGGGGTGGTGAGGTGAACCCGCAACTAGTTGCGGGGGATCCGAGCCAAGTGAGGACGGCGTCTCGCCCTTGGGCGGACGCCTTTGACGGAGGCGAACCCGATCTGAGTACCTGCTCTGCCACAGCGGACAGGGAAAGGCGAGGGGGAGCCTGGTGGGCGGAAGCGACCGTACCCTCGGTACCGCTCTGCTTTCAGAGCAGGACATGAGGGCGCGGGAGCTAACGTGAGGGCACGTAACCCCGGCTTACGTACGTGGGCATCTGCGGAAGCCACGAGGAGTAAACCTCTTTAAACAATCCTGCTGAGCCCGCATTGCACGGTGTCGACAGAGGAACCCCATCCCGGGGCGGCCGGTGGGCGTTGCGGTGACACATTTTGCTCCCGTGGCGTTCACAATGGCAACGAGGGAATCCGTGTGGTTTTTAGTCGGTAGGCCTCTTGGGGAGAGCCCCACATACCTCTGTTTCCCCGAACGGAGACGATGCATAAGGTGCATTTTCCACACCAAAAAAAAAAAGCTCTTGTCGGTGGAGTAATTTCCAGCTTATTCTACATACATTCCGCTCTTTCCTTCACTTCTTTGTATTGGCTATGTGCGAAGCGGGTGGTGGGGTACAGAAAACGATCGCAGCGCACAACATGGCAAAAATTGGAAGTAAATGAGGAGTAAATATTGTCAATGCTACGCGGCGCCACCGTCGTGCACGAAGCCAGAAGCGGGTGGTGGGGGTACAGAAAACGATCGCAGCGCACAACATGGCAAAAATTGGAAGTAAATGAGGAGGAAGTATTGTCAACGTTACGCGGCGCCACCGTCGTGCACAGTCCCAATAGTGAAACATTTATTTATTATTCTTTTGTTTGCTCTATATTATATTATGTCCTTCTTGGTCTTCCCCTTTTCCTTTTCCCTTCTTCTTTCCTTCTATTATAGTCTTAATGTAATTATCGTGTCCTAAGAGATGGCCTAACATTTTCCCTCTCCTGTTCTCAATTATTTTCAACAATAGTTATTTGTTATACAAGGGGGGAAAGTTGTATTTTACCTGCGAGTGTCCATTTGAAACACAAGCTATCGAAAGGATTCTATGATTGACCACGAGCGAAGCGAGTGGTTCAAAAATAGAATCCTTTCGATAGCGAGTGTTTCAACACACGAGACGTAAAATAACTTTTCACCCGTGTATAACACAAAACTTTTCACCTCACTACAGCGAGGAAAATAAGAAAAAGGGTTTGTACTATCAATTATTATTTATTTATTCACTCAAAATAATTAATTGAAAAGTTTTGACTTAAGTTTTTGTTTTATTATTTCGGATGCGTTTTGTTCGCACATCGACTTACTTGGACTGTCAGAATATTTTATCCGTTTTTGCAACAAGAATGAAGGTTAATGTTGAATGCTGATATTTATGAATTAAAATAAAGTTGTAAGACTGTATTTAGTGTTTTTTACTCGATGCAATTCATTAAGTGTGATGTTCAAAATTCAGCACTTTTAACGTTTTACGTTTTGTTAGCTGTCAAATATCACGTAAGCTGCCTTCAAATGTCAAAACTCTTTCTTCACATGTGGATAAAAAGCGATTTTCTCAATAGATGTCAAACAAACAAAAAGGGCTTTCCGAGCTAGTGAGGTGAAAAGATCTTTTTTCGTTAACTATATTTAAAACTTCCTAATTACTTTTCTTTTCTGTCTAACTGATTTTTTCCGTCCTCCTCCACCACATTTCGAACATGTTGAAAGTAGTTGCGCCAAAATAAAGCGAGCTCACTAAAGGTAATCCCGGCCTAAATTCTGTAGAAATAATGTGTAATACAACATTTACATTTTACATTTTGTTTGACTGTGTGTAGGTATAGACAATGATGACTCACACATCATTGTGAAATCATTCAAACCACTGAAGCGTACGGGAAGTCCCAGCGGCCTTTAGATTGAAAATTTTTGTTGTTCAGGTATCTTTCCATAGAAATGTAGGTACGTTTGTTGTGTCCAAATTTTTGCCCGAGACTTGGTACTTGGTTTGTCCAATGTTCGCAGTAATAATAGAGTAAACATGCACTCAGAGACGTCAATGAACACGGTATTTGAGACAGAAAGACAGAGAGAGAAGAGGAGACATTTATTTACACGTAATTAGCACTATTTGTACTTGTATCCCAACGGTTGTTAATTGTATTTTTCTTTCTTTACTTTTGTGCAATAAAGAGTTTACATGTAGGTACAGTTAAGGAATTTAATTCCCTACCCATTTCGTAAAAATGTCGTGTAATATTCGCAATGCATTAAAGTCGAAAAGTCAAATGCAACACGTCAAAGCAACATCGTTGCTAGCTCTTATGATGACAGTTTGCCGTACGACATTCAAACTTAGGTGGGTAGGAAATTAAATTCCTTGACTGTACATCATAGAAGCCGTGGTGACCTTGTAGCTTGTCCTATGGTCTCTCAAGCAGTGGGTCGTGGGTTCGAGTCCGGGCTCGCACTTCTGAGTTTTTCGGAATTTATGTGCGAAATTACATTTGCAATTTACCATGAGCTTTACGGTGAAGGGAAACATCGTGAGGAAACCTGCATACACCTGAGTAGAAATTCAGTGGTGTGTGTGAAGTTCCCAATCCGAACTGGGCCCGCGTGGGAACTACGGTCCAAGCCTTCTCATTCTGAGAAGAGGACTGTGCCCTGCAGTGGGACTTATATTGGCTGGGATGATGATGATGATGTATGTACATAATACAGTTATCGAAAGTTTAAACCAGGTTTAATAACTAAAACTAGCTTTTGCCAGTAATTATAGTCTTCGTCGAGAAGTAGATGTTGAGGAATGACTTTGAACATGTTTATCTTTTACAATTTTCCGGCATAAAATGTATGTCATTTCAGTGTCCGGGACATAGTCTATCTCATCATCATCATCCCAGCCTATATGACCCACTGCAGGGCACAGGCCTCCTCTCAGAATGATTGGTCTTGGGCTGTAGTTCCCACGCGGGCCCAGTGCGGATTGGGTTTTTCACACACCATTGAATTTCTTTGCAGGTGTATGCAGGTTTCCTCACGATGTTTTCATTCATCATAAAGGTGCATGGTAATTAAATTTCAAATGTAAATTAAATTTCCTCCAAATAACTATGGCAGTTAGGACTATTGACCCGCAAACGACATAAGTAACTAACCATTAGACTTGCCCATAATTACTATACTAAACGGGACTTACCACGCAAATAATATTTACCTCGACGTTTCGGCCACATTGCAGCAGCCGTGGTCACGAGTTAACAGAACTATTAGACTTGCCTATATAATGTTTTATTTCTACGGCGTAATTGAAACACATACATATACGTATAATTCTGTTATAAAGGTGTTAAGAAGCCATTTCATAGTACCATCGACCTTCATACAAGGATTAATATAATCAATAGTCAATATACTTAACTAACCTAATTAAGAGCATGCTACCTACATACTTTTATGATTGTATGTATATGTATTATTTCACGCCACACCACTGATAAAGGCAAAAAAGTGGCGACATCGATTCTGGAATGAAATACATACCCATTACACACTGCCACACTGCTATTTATCTTGTGTTAATGTTAGTTTGACCTCGTATGAACTAACAATGAACTTAGCAAGGTCACTCTCGGGTAAATGCAAAGCTATTTTTAAACACAATGTACAGAAAAACTAGGAGGCTCACCGTAGAATGTTTCCACAATTAATGTTATAATGGTTTTCCCTGTCTGAAAATGTCTGTGACATTGCAACTTATTTACTCTACTTATTTTACAG
This sequence comes from Archips xylosteana, assembly GCA_947563465.1. Classification (NCBI taxonomy): domain Eukaryota; kingdom Metazoa; phylum Arthropoda; class Insecta; order Lepidoptera; family Tortricidae; genus Archips; species Archips xylosteana. The sequence continues at coordinate 16,624,428 of OX387361.1, read as the reverse complement.
CAAAAGAGCATAACCCATTTCTCCATGAAAGTATTAGTCACGCTATTTCACCATGATTTCACAATTAAGGACACAATTTCACAATATTGTGAGAAATTTCACCATATTTTCTATTATTGCGCAATATTATCGTGAACGCCGATATAAAAGCGTAGCGCGAGCCACGGAGCGGCATACTACTTTTAGACGTGCTATCATACACATCTAAATCAAAACCTACATATACCTAAAAGATATACGTAAAGTTATTGATAAAAACATCAGGATGAGAGGCCACTTTGAATGCGAATACTTCGGTCCGATGCGTCACGGGCACGGACACCACGGACACGGCCCGTTCGGCCATCACGGACACCACGGACACCATGGCCACAAGCACGGCCACGGTCACCACGGACACCATGGCCACAAGCACGGCCACGGCAAATTCGGCCATCACCACGGTTTCGGACCGTGGGGACACCCCGGTTTTGGACCCCATTTCGGCAAACACTTCGGGCCCTGGTCCATGGATGGAGGCCGACGTTGCAAGGGGGATGGCCCTTGCAAACAAGGCCCACCGAAGGAAGGAGGATGCAGACGCGGAGGTGAAGATGGCCCTGGCAGACATGGCTCGATGGAGAATGGATCTTTCAGACGTGGACCGTTCGGACATTTCCATGGAAGAGGACCTTGGGAGAGGCCTGGTAGCCCTGGATGTAAGGGAGGAAGGAAGGAAAAAGGATGCTGCTGTAGGAAAGATGATAATAAGCAGGACAAAGGGACTCAAGCCTTTGTTATCGAAAGGGTTATCGTTGATAACGACCCACGATGCAATTCTGTTTGAAGCAAAGTATGTACATCATTATAGTTTTTTAGTTCCATATTTACGAGTATCAAACACATCGATTTTTTGTTCATTTAGTTTGGCATCAAAAGTAGATAACATCTTTTGGGCCATTATTCAAGCGTTTTAACTGCCTCATTTTTCTGGTCACATTTTTATTTAAGAAATGGCAGAAAATCCTGATAAAGTTTCCAGTGATATGATAGACGTACAGGACCTGTAATATATAACCGAAAACCCCATTAAAATCTATCCATTTCTTAAAAAGTGTGACCAGATAAATAAGTGGTTGAAACGCTCAAATAATAACCCTGTTGCACAAGTCAGATATGAAGTATCTTTTTTTTATTTATTTTTCAACTTCATTTTTTATTACTTTTACGGTCATCCCATGAAACCATATATTTCAAACTAAATACAAACTGAAATATGGTCTAGACCAGTGATGGTGTAGGGGTAAGCACGCAGCATGGAACGCTGAGGACCTGGGTTCGATTCCCAGCATTGGTCTTTTTTCTGGGGTTTTTTCTGTGCATCTATATTTCAGTTTGTATTTAGTTTGAAACCCTGTTGCACCTTGTCATTTTAAATCACTTAATGACAAATTAAGGACATTATTAATGTGACAGCACAAAAGGGTGTTACTACTTTTGATTCTTGCTTTCATATTTACAGTGATCATTTATTTGATAACAAATTAGTACCTTGTCACATTCACCCCGGTCTTTATTTGCACTGGCGCCTTATTAATGATAAAAAAGTCAAGGTTCTAATTGGTTTACGATGCTGGGTGTAGTGGGTTCGATTCCTACTGAGGATAATCTTTATGTGATGAGATGCACATAAATGTTTATTCTGGGACAGCTTGTTCATTTATAACATGTATTTATTTTACTTACGTCAATAATTGTGTATTTATTTAATTCGTATCAGAAAATTCCAAATAATATTTACATTTCATGATATTATGCATTCATTTTGTCCAAAATACACATGCAATATTGAATATTGAATGTGAACCCACAATTTGACTTAATATTTTTAATTAAATTGCAGTTGTAAACTCAATTTGTAATATTTTTAACGTTATTGGAATAAGTTGCTTGTGCTTTCACATTATATTCATGTTCGATAAAACACAATAAAAATGATTAGCTAGATTTTTAAATTTCAATCATTTAGACGCAGGTTTTACCATTTGTTGCATTTACTCATACATAACTTACTTTAAATTAATAGTATGAGATGAGTACAAACGGTTACTTTATCTTAGAATTGTTTTTACAAATAGTTTTTGCCTGCATCTGCACACACCTGAGAAGAAATTCAATGGTGCGTGTGAAGTTCCCAATCCGCGCTAGTCGCGCGTGGGAACTACGGCCCAAGCCCTTTCATTCTGAGAGGAGATCTGTGCCCTGCAGTGGAACTTATATGGGCTGGGATGATGATGATGATGAAATAGTTTTTAGTCGTAAAAGCGTTTTTATTGTGTTTCATTAGTTCATTATCACTACATTGGACTTTCTCGTTTTCATCCAGTTTTAGTAGGTATATTTTTTTATAAAAATGATTGATTGATTATAGGTATCGCATATAAGTACTTTGATTACTCAAAATTTTCCCTTTCTATCTCGATTGATAACATATAACAATAAATATTTAGTTTTTTATCTAATCTTTCAACCTATATGTATGTTTATGTTTTAGCGTATTATGCTTCAAACTGATAGCAAATGTGTGACGTTAAGAGCCAAATTCCCTTGATAAGGAGTTTGAAGTATTGAGAACGTGGAAGAAACACAAGGTTTCCATTTAATATGGAAGGAAATTACAGGTTTCTGAAACAAAGATCAATTTACCTCCAAAATTATAGCGTACGTACATAGGTATCTTTGTATCCCAAGTATTTGAAGAAACTAGATATTGAGTTGAATAAATGCTTAGAGAAAACAACGGTTTTTTAATGAGGAGCATTATTTTGGAAATTGACAATACCTGTTGAACATTTTTAAAGTAAGGTTAGTGGTAGAAAGGAACAATGTGTGCCCTAGAAATGTGCCCTGAGGTACACATTAATATTCTGGTATTTAATTGACCGACCAAAGCTGACCTGCAATTGATCAAATGGCTTCGATATACCTGCTACGGATACGGTCAATTGCATGATTAATGATGATACATGTGACTTCAATATGAATAACTGGCATGAAGAACATGACAATTTAAGCAGTCATCAATACATGAGGAAACAAACATAATTAAAGAAGATTAATCTTTTAAATCAGGCAAAGTAACAACTTTGCGTAGGTCCATATCAATGAACTGAAAACTAAACAACTATTAATGAACTGAATGAAGGTCGTGGGTGAGCAATGTAATAGTTTCAGTTCATTAAAGAAGATTTACAGAAATACATTTATAAAATAAATAAAAAATATCAAACTATAATTTGTTTCTTTTCATTCTTATTATCCCTATAACCAAACGATGCCATTGCATTACAACCTTTTAAAAATAAATGTAGCATTAGTTTCACTTGATAAAGTCCAGCGTATCGTTGGCTCACTCCGAATCCGAAAAGGTTAAACTATCGTCGCTACTTTTGAAAAACGTCGTATCTAAATGTCGATAATCTTACTAAGTGAACTATACTCAATGCGTTATAAGGTTCAGTTCAGTTTGCACATTGATTTGAGATACGAGCTTTTTTAAAACAGTGACGATTTATCATAAAGTAGGTAGTTGAACTTTTTTTTGTAAATAGTCTTTAAATTTTTTTTCTACAATATGGGCTTGCGTTTGACGACAATCATGCTTGATGGAAAGCGAAGATGGGGCCTACGGAACACGCTTGCCTAGTGAATGCTCATTCAGCCTAGACTTGAAAACGGCCAGATTGTAGTGTTCAGGGAACACAGTCGCGTGTAGGGAATTCCACTCCTTAGCTGTACATTGTGTAGATCCTCCTGCGTCCTTTGTAGTTGGAAAATCGTGTGGCCTGTTTGACCTATGACTTCTCAAACAGAGGGTCGTGGGTTTGAGCCCAAGCTAACAACTCGTAACTTTTTCGAAATTAATGTGTAGGTAAAGTAACGCCTCAATCTACACAGTCATCATCATCATCCCAGTATATACGTCCCACTGCAGGGCACAGGCTTCTCAGCATGAGAGGGCTTCGACCGTAGTTCCCACGCGGGCCCAGTGCGGATTGGGAACTTCACACAAACCATAAATAATAATGCATGAATATAACTAATTAGATGTAAGACACAAGGTGTATCAAGAGCATTCGAACTGCCAACAAACTGCTACGCAGTTTGGCAGTACAATTAATTTATGTAAAAATGTATGTGTCAATAATTCTGAAATAAACGATAATAATGATAATAAATCTCATATCATTTTTATCTATACAGTGATTAAGATTAAAATTTGTGGTTATTTTTCATTTTATTAGAGTTATCCTTCATCTAGGGTTTATTATATTACCTATCAGGTTACATTACCGGCATTTATCTTATGTCACAGTTTTTACTTTATAAACTATATTTCACACGAAATACAAACCGAAACATGGATGCACAGAAAAACTCAGAAAAAGAACCAATCCAAACCAATCTTGATTTATAAACCACTATATTAACTAATATTAATTACTGCACCTAACTAGATATATTATCACGGGACATCTACAAATTCACCCAGCCGTGATTTTAATTAAACTTTATAATAATCTAGATTTAATTGAAAATATTTGGCCTAGACCATATTATTTAATAAACTATAGGTACGCTCTTAAAATCCAATCCTGAGGGAGCAACAAAATTCTTGCTGTTAATGAAGTTTTGAGAATAAGCGTTCAGGCTAGGGCCACACTGTAAGCGGAGCGCCGAGCGACAAGCGTTTCTGTATCATCATCATCCCAGCCTATATACGTCCCACTGCAGGGCACAGGCCTCCTCTCAGAATGAGAGGGCTTGGGCCGTGGTTTTCACGTGGGCCCAGTGCGGATTGGAAACTTCACACACACCATTGAATTTCTTCGCAGGTGTAGGTATGCAGGTTTCCTCACGATGTTTTCCTTCACCGTAAAGCTCATGGTAAATTTCAAATGTAATTATGCACATTAATTCCGAAAAACTCAGAGGAGCGAGCCGGGAGCGTTTCTGCATGTGTTTAGATAAATCTAAAAATATTGGAAGAATATAGTGGGTGTCTCTTCATCGCCCAGTGCCCAGAGCCTTAGGTAAAATTACTAAATATGGGCAAATTCGCCTGAAATAAACGAATTGAATCTTTCTCTATCAAACGAATCGTCGAAAAGTCATCCCAAATAAATGACCTGGGAAATCTGTTTGGGATTACTACTAACATTGTTCAAGCTACGAAGACATCTACATAATTGCGTTTTCTTTTCTGCCCGCCACTTGTTTATCAAATAAAATACATGTTCGACTACCACTTCCGTGTCGTTATTTTAAATCTTATGAAAGTTATGAAAACGGGACATTTTTGCATCCTCAACTTGTTTTTTTGGACAACGGGACAGAGTACCTGAGAACGGGACAGTCTCGTTCAAAACGGGACGTATGGTCACATTAGCTATGCGTGATTTTACACAGCGAAGTACAATTTTCAAGCAAATCGCTTTTATTTTGGCCGCAGCCATAAGCCTCTATTTGGTTTTACCAGAATAATTATCGCGGAGGCTTTAGTTTTCAATTGATGGCCTATGTTGCTTGAGAACTTAATTTAGCTAAATGGTATCAACCTCAGCAATTGTTATCTACACACTTTACTTTATAAATTATTATAAAGTTTGTAAAGTGTCGAATTAATATATCTTTTTTAGTTACCCTTTTTTTTTGAGTCCAACTGTTGGGCAAGGGGCTCTCCTCTCTTGCTCCACTCCTGCCTATTAAAGGCGAACTCCCGCCATCCCAATCTTCTTAATATATATAAATTACGTGTCACGTTGTTTGTCCGCGATGGACTCCTAAACTACTTAACCGATTTTAATAAAATTTGCACACCATGTGCAGTTTGATCCTACTTGAGAGATAGGATAGCTTACATCTCAATTTATAGTCGCAATATTGTTTTACTGCAAATTATTTAAATATTTTTTATTTTTTATTAGCAGTACGGCTGCTCACCGAATCTAAGATTATTTAAAAGCGAAAAAGTTTTTCGGGTGCGCCGGTGGGATTCGAACCCACGTCTCCTGGGTATGCGCCCCAACACGGGTGTTCTACCAATTGAACCACGTCGCATCCAACCGACTCCCCCGAAATTCTTTATCGCTTACATACGCCAACAGTGGCGTGTGGTAACATCCATCGCAACTATTAGAAGCTACGACTCCTACGTTCCAAATTACATTGGAAATGCGCAAGAAATGATGTACCACATCTATTTATTCAAATATTATTTATTTTTTATTAGCAGTACGGCTGCTCACCGAATCTAAGTTTTTTTTTGCAAATTATTTGCTTTTCCGGATCACATTTGGGGTGAAAATTTCAACTGTCTAGCTATCACGCTATCACGGTTCTGAGATACAGCCTGGTGACAGACGGACACACTCAGACACGGACAGTCTCAGTAATAGGATCCCCGTTTTTACCATTTGGGTACGGAACCCTAACAATGTAAAAGCTTGTGAGAATGTGTGTGTACGTGCGTGCGTTTTTGCGTGTAATCTCATCTAATATATAACAATTTCTTGTCACGGTGTCAAATTTTTTGTCTATATTTGGTAGGTCTGAGAATAGGTCGTAGGCTATTTTTATACCCCTATTCTTCGCAGACGGAGTCGCAGGCAACAGCTGGTAGTAGTAACAAATAAAATTTTATCATTTACAAAGTATCCTACAAAATTATGTGTTTGTATGGCTTGTCTACGCCGTAGCGATACTACCAAAACGTCGCGGTAAACGTCGGCGCACACTGTCTATTTGTATCGGAGTAAACGAGATGCCGCTATTACTGGGCAGCCGGGTATATTGAAATTTATCGGGCAAATATTGAATTAAAAAAAAACTGTGGATTATTTGTGAAATATGACTCGTTAGCGGTTTAGGTATGAATATGTTCACTTCATGTTTTTAATTGCAGACGCATACGCCAAAAAAATAAAGACATAGAACCGTTTAATGATGATTTTAAGACCTATCTTTGCAATTATTTTCTATCGAGCCGATTTCGTCCAATTATGTATCGAGTCCGTCCACGGTCTTTGAAATATGATGAATTATTAACATAAAATTTTTTGATGTGCTAGAACAAACAGTTTTTCTTAAAAAACTGTTTAAATGACATCAATTTCAACAAAATTAGGTGTTGTCAGCCTCTTAAATATATACTCAGAACTCATAAACTAGGTAAGGACCAACTATGTAGTAGCGACAACCTATTTCCAAGGTAGGATGCTCAAAAATCCTAGTACAAGCTCATAACGGGTGCCACGTAATAACTGAGCTACGTACTGCGTGCGAGCCGCTGATAACGCGAGTCAACATACTATTAACAGCGACACAATATCATGTTAGACCGGCGAACAATTATATGTGGCGACCCTAGCGCCACCTAGTATCAGATAGATGCACGGCTAAGACGAACGGAGAACTAGATGCTTACATGGATACATACATGGTGTCCGAGTGCAGAATATTGCATCAAATTAACTTCAAAATAGCCACTATCTGCCCCCATCCTCGCCGGTCTTCAGATGAACAATCTTATTTCCAATGTAGGATGCTCAAAAATCCTAGTACAAGCTCATAACGTAATAAAATAATAGAGCAACGTACTGTGTGAGAGCCACTGATAACGCGAGTCTATATACTATTAACAGCGACACAATATCGCGCTAGACCGGCGCACCATAAAATTACGAGTATACTAGCTGCTGCCCGCGACTCCGTCTGCAAAGAATTCGTTTATCGCTATCCCGCGGGAACTATGCAATTTTTCGGGACAAAAAGTATTCTTTATGTTAATCCAGGTTATAAACTATACGTGTGTCAAATTTCATCAGAATCCGTCAAACCGTTTAGACGTGAAGAAGTGACAAACATACACACTCACAAACTTTCGCCTTTATAATATTAGTGTGCGATGTAAAGACCCTAGCGCCATCTAGTATGAGCTACTATAACGAATGAGGAACTAATGGATCGTCATTCTATACAGGGTGAAATCTAAATGGTGATACAAATAAGTGTTTCTAACTCAGTTAATGCTGGATAACATAATGCATTAACTCAATTATTAAAATTAGTCTGATAAAATTTAGGATGTTCATACTTTGTTACAATGAAATCACCAACTCAATGTATGGACTGGACACCTCAAATGAAGTTTAGATTTCACCCTGTATACAGTTGGCTACTATTAGTTAATCTGTATCTAGACATCACTCAATAACTGAGCTATTTACTGCATGCGAGCCTCTGATATCACGAGTCAACATACTATTGACAGCGACATACATAGCATCATGCTAGCTAGATTGGCGAATAATTATATGTTGCAATCCTAGCGCCACCTAGTATTAGATATTTGCATTAATGCTCAATTGTCACTTGTAGGACGGCGCCCGTGGGGGGCTGATAGTGGCCATTTTGTATCAATCTACCCGTTCTACGCGTGATGTGCCCTGCCCACCACTTGAGTAACTTTCGCTACAAACAACTAACTACTTACCTATATTCCTACTGCTTATCATCATCATCATTTCAGCCGTAGGACGTCCACTGGATATGTCCAGTCCCCCTCCTAGTGGCCTCCCTCATTGCTGCCCAATCATTACGATTGGAAGCGATTTGCATCCACCCTGAACCTGTGGCCTTCACCAAATCGTCCGTCCATCTCGTTGGTGGACGTCCCACGCTGCGCTTGCCAGTCCGTGGTCTCCATTCCAGAACTTTTGGGCCCCAACGGCCATCTGTTCTGCGTGCTATATGGCCTGCCCATTGCCATTTCAACGAGCTTATCCGTTTGGCTATGTCGGTGACCCCGGTCCTTCTACGGATCTCCTCGTTTCTGATTCGATCCCGTAGAGAAACTCCAAGCATAGCCCTCTACATACTGGACTGGTACTGGTTATGTACTCTACACAAACTAATTTCACGCCCAATATTATCCATCCTTAACACCCCTGTGTCCCCAATATAACTAAACCGTTACTTACATCTACAGCACTCATTAGCATATCGCCAACACGGTTATAATTATTTAAAGCGCGGGTTAAAAGATTTATTGTGTGTCTGTCAGCACACACCGCCAACAGACTGTAAATTACCTTTATTACTTGTTCTACGAGTAGCGACATTTTAGGGCAATATCGTCTCAACCTACATACATCGCACTGCAGGGCACAAGCCTCCTCTCAAGATTAGAGGGTCCAGAGTGGATTTGGAACTTCACTCCATTGAATTTTTTCTCAGTTGAGTGAAGGTTTTCGATGTTTTTCTTCACCCTAAAGCTAATAGTAAATTTCTTATGTAATATTTTTTGTGCACAACATTTTAATGAATGAATGTACCAAAATATTAACCCGAATCGTCGTAACGCTGCATCGTCGATTATTAAAATACTAGTTGTTGCCCTCGACTCCGTCTGCGAGGAATTCGTTTATCGCTATCCCACGAGAACTATGAAATTTCTGGGATAAAGTCTACCTTGAGAAATTTAATGGTTTATGTGAAGTTCCCAATCCGCACTGGGCCCACGTGGGAACTACGGCCCAAGCCCTCTCATTCTGAGAGGAGGTCTGTGCCCTGCAGTGGGACGTATGCTGGGATGATGAAGACTAACCTTACGTTCTTCTCAAGGTCTCAATCTATCTCTTTACCAAATTTCATCTAGATCCGTTCACCGATTTAAGCGTGAAAAGGTAACAAACAGACAGAGTTACTTTCACAATTAATTCCCTTCCCATTTTTAAAAACCTTTCTCAAAGCTCACTATTTGTCACTAACTTTATCCTCAATCGTCGGTCCTTCCCAGTTCTTTTATATTTACATTATATCTTTAAATCTGATTTCCTTTTCTCACGTGCGGCCTTTTGACATTTTCTCATTGATATTCTGTATATGCAGTATATGTAGTGTATAAGTATTATATTTAATGTATGTGATTGTTTATGTATTTGAATATTACAATACATATTTGTATTGTTTTTAATATTTATTGATTAATATCTCTTCATTTCTCCTGTCTGTTGTTACCGCCACCTATATAAACCTGTTTATATTTTTACCTGTTTTGTTACCAGTCGATTGAAAAACTAAAGCAATTCAAGGATCTATTGAAATCCAAAATATCCGGGAAACCCTCAATCTCTGCCCAGATCCATCAAGGCATACCTCTAAGCTCCAATGAACAGTTTTGATCAAAGCTCCAGCACAATCGTAAATTCAAAAGCACTGGTCCGTAATATTGCTAACTGAAAGTCTATTGTTTAGGCTCTATAAAAATTCAACGGTCTCCAGAGGTATTCGGAGCGGGAATTTAAATTAAATTCCAAGGCTAGGATACAAGAGGTTTGATTGACAGTTTAGTAACTTACTGTTTAAACTTTCGTGATTGTCAGTCATAATTACTTTACTAAACGGGACTTATCACGCAATTCATATTTACCTCGACGTTTCGGCCACATTCCAGCAGCCATGGTCACGAGTTAACTGAAGTGTAGGGTGTCAAGTTCGTTTAGCCGCACGAGTCTTTCGAACTACCCGCACTTGATCCCGATTAGAATCAGCATCCGTATCTCGAACTACCAGCACTTGATCAAGATTTTTTAACGGCACCCTATCACACCGACACACAACACTCACAACATCTGACGAACACTCCTCCCGACGCAAACATTTGTTAATAACAGGATTCTACGAAGACGAAAGCTTATATCCATCCTCCCGGTTGAAATTTTTGTGTTTTTTTAATTTCAACCGCTTCACGCACCATTCTTGAGTAGAAGGGCCAATCAACTTTTAAACCGACTATAATCTGTCCGCGACATTTTTCAAACAATTGCAGATTTTTGTAAGTAAACATGTTTTTTCTGTAATTTAATAGATGAATAGCATGAATACATGCCGTCCTTCCTACGTAAGTTTAACCTATTAAACCGTGAAATATCTTGTTGGAAGTACGATTTTTTGGTAACGCCAGAGACAATTTTGGTAACGCAGGAGACGCCAAAAACGTCGGTTTAAAAGTTGATTGGCCCAGAAACGACGTTACGTTGAGAGAATTTTGGGATTGTGCAGTTCAATCCAGTGGTTTGGTCCTGACTCCAATAAATCCCCTACCCTACACTTCAGTTAACTCGTGATCATGACTGCTGCAATGTGGCCGAAACGTCGAGATAAATATTAATTGCGTGATAAATCCCGTTTAGTATAGTAATTATGAGTTTAGTAAATTTATTCCGGCTTTCTAGCGAAGCGGAGGGACGCAGCGAAGCAACGGGGCAATGCGGAGCAGAGTTGTGGACTGTGTCCGTCCATAGACGCGGAGGTATAGGTATCACCATGAGAGTTGACGTCATGCACACAATAATATGACATGTAATGTCAGCGGGATTTTGACATTTATTCGTACCGATCTGTCCTGTGCAATCCGTATCCAACGCGTTCTGGCAACTTTAACCAGAGATCATGTTGTCTAACGCGCGGGCGTTTACTATCGGTTTCACCATCCCTTTCTGTCATCGTCTACTACCGTTTGACAGAAAAAGATAGTGAATAATAGCAAGCGCTCTTGCATTCGTCGCTCCAGGCCAGGCTTATGTACACTGTCTACGGTACGTGGACGCCATTCAGGTACATTTCGGCCCCATTGGCTATCTACGAGCGATGTGTCCTAACAGTACAACAGTAGCGTGGAGTGATAATTTTCGTCAAGCGACCTGAAAATGACAGAAGCGTAAGCTGCCTTCGGGTGTAACCATATCGCAGCTACACAAGCTTTGCAATCGTCATGGTTTAAGTAAAAAAATAGGCGATTCGGTGCGACTCTGTTTGTTAGGGCCCCACGCCACTGAACGCTAGTAGTAAATATTTCAGTCGAGAAGCCGCCGCGGTCTTAGTGTCAACGTACCGAGGCATGGCTTAGCATCTACGTGCTATATTCACTTTGGACAGTAACGGGTCAATTTATAAGCGAAATACTGAAACAGTAGTACTGAAATCCTTGAGTAAAAACATAGAGTTGAGATCCGTCTTAGTGTTTATTTATTTTCTATTTCCCGCCACTGGGAAGAATTCGTTCATAGCTATACAATTTTCCGGGATTAAAACTACCCTAGATGTTAATCCAGGTTATAAACTATCTGTGTGCCAAATTTTATAAGAATCCTTCAAACATCTATGATACAAATTTTCACGTTTTTAATATTGTGAGAAACTAGATTTATTTATACTAGAAATGTTTAGGTACTTAAATGAATGTAAATAAACATGAATAACGAACAGTCATTGCGTCGAGTTAACGAGCCAAATGTAATATTTGTAACTGACTTTCACGCGTCACATTATCGACGTACTCTTTAGTTTTGTCGCTTGATAAATTGTTATGCGATTAAACTAAAGTGGACGTCGATAATTAAGCGACCAAACGTTGATAATGCGACGCGTGAAAGTCAATTATAAATAATGCATTTGGCAGGTTAACCCGACGCTACATCTGTTGGTTGTTCATGTTTGTTTACATTTAGTTACTTAACCTACCTAAACATTTCTGGTATAGGTCTATTTCCACTAGTTCCATTGACAGTTCTATTGATAGAACCATTTGACCGCATCCAACGTAGAGCTGCTCGATTTGTCGATAATCGGGCACTCTCTGGCCAACTCGATCCTTTGGATTTACGGAGGGATGTGGCGTCTCTCTGCATATTATACCGAATTTATCATGGGGAGTGTTCTGACGAACTGTTCGAATTGCTGCCTGCGGCTAAATTCCACTACCGCACTTCGAGGAACCGTCCGTCTTTCCATCCTCACCATCTTGTTGATTGGCAGTCTAGTACAGTGCGTTTTAAGCGAAACTTCTTTCCTCGCACGACGAAAATCTGGAATCAGCTTACTGCGACAATATTCCCGGAGCGTTACAACTTAGGGAATAAAAATAAAATTTGAAAAGAACTTTATTTATACCCGCTACAGCTTGTGGTTTAAACCGCCTTAGGGATTGAGTCCAGCTTAGTCTCAGTGCCACGTCCAAGCTCCAACTGTCGCTTAATGGACACAAAACAGCAGCCATTTTGTATTTCGAGCACATCACCAAAATGCCTAAATTAGTAATGGCTGGATTAGACACGTGCTTAAAATGTACCTACATGACTATGTCATTAGTGGATTAGTGATTACTAAAGGTTTATTAGCACTTTATGCTGGGTTAAAGGTTTAAAGCGGCGAGTTTTAACGTTACTTTGCGAGTCGCAATACATTGCCGGCCTGGGATAATCCATAACATAAACATTGTAACTAGTTCAGTAGCCCCGCAATCTACAGCCGGTTTAGATTTTAGTCGTTGTTCAATAGTGTCAATCGTATTTTAAATCTAGCTGTCAAATTGAATATCATTATGACATTGAGTTAGTTTCGATTTTGACAGTTAACGGATTTCATTCGAACCACCGATTTTGTAGTAGTAAGTTGTCTGTCTAAGAACTCTCTCGAAGACAGTCGCTCGTTATTCTCGCTTCGACGGAACCACAAAATAAATAGGTACAGAAATAAATCTATATACAAAGTGCGCTCGAGCAACGCACACATAGACACTGTTCACAGACACGATATCTCGGATCAGTTCGGATCAGTCCGAGCGCGATTGCCATCCGCGTGAGGCGCGTGCTGTGGTCGCGCGTCAGTGGAATTTTTCGAGTGCAATAATGGAGCAACAAAAAAAAGGTTATTATAGGTAACTGTTCAGTGGACGGTTGTATAAATTCAACCCTAAATGGTGAATGGTCGTTTTTTAAGCTACCAGTGGTTTCAGAGAGGTAAGTTTAGTAGGTATCTGCTTGTATTTCGATGGTTCATTTTAACGTTACATAGAATAGTTAGATAGATAGGTAAGCACCTCGCCCCGACTCCCAAAGTAATAATAGTTTCCTATTTTGAATCAGTATAAATAAACGTTACCTTACAAAAAATGTGGTTAGGTACTTATACCTAACTACATTTTTGTAAGGTAAATTCATGCCACTAATATTACGTAAGTTGAAAACATGTTTTTTTGTTTGTATATATATTGTGTTGTTTTTAGTGTCATTAGATAGGTTTAGGTCTAAAACCGATAGGACAATGGAAATTGTATAACTAGGATAATCCGTTTAGAAGTTATTAGGGATTCTCGATAGTGAAAATTAGGTAGGTATTTTAATTATTATTATTTTATATTTCCATTCTTCCCGTTGGAATATCAACAATAAATCAAACAACTAGAAACGAGTGCCACTTTCACGATAGGTTTTATGTGCATATGCCATAATTGACAACCCTAGAGCGACCGCCGAGCGTAGGTATGAAAAGTGAAGTACATACACTTGATTGACTTCTGTACCTTTTTATTTTGTGACGGAACCTTCAACCAAGGTGTTCAAAAAAGGTGGGGAAAAAAAATATGCGAATGGAAATTTAGGTACTAGGAAATAACGATTTTTGTAAATTGTTCGGAAATTGAAACTACAACTACTTCCCTTTTCACATCAATCAACATACTCGTATTATATATTTCACACGAAACACAAACTGTATGAATAAATAAATAAAAACTCTTCTTCTTCTTTTATTTATTTATTCATATTATTATTGTATTGTATTATTGTTGAACTTATTGACGCTCGATCCTGTCGCACGCAATACGGTTGGCATGAAACAATATTAATTATACATCTGCAGCATGTCACACCAAATGCGTCCCATTGCAAGGTTGCTGTTTCGTATACTGGGAGTGACACTAATTGATACTTTAATAATACTTTAGCATCATTCATCATCATTTCAGCCGAAAGACGTCCACTGTTCAACATAGGCCACATAGGACCCGTGCCATCCGAGGCGATCCCGCAACCTTAACCAGGTCGTTGCTCCATCTTGTTGCCAGTAATAACTTATGGCACTGAGACGTGGCCGCTAACGATGGGCCTCACAAGGAAGCTCAAAGTCACTCAGAGTACAATGGAGAGGGCTATGTTCGGAGTTTCTCTGCGGGAACGCATTAGAAATGATGAATTATTTTGGAATAAAATAATATTTTTGACGCAACACGCTTTATGATGGTTGGACAGGGTTGACATTTCATTATCATCATCCCAGCCTATATACGTCCCACTGCAGGGCACAGGCCTCCTCTCAGAATGAGAGGGCTTGGGCTATAGGTCCCTCGCGGGCCCCGTGCGGATTGGGAACTTCACACACACCATTGAAGTTCTTCTCAGGCAGAATGCAGGTTTCCTCACGATGTTTTCCTTCACCTCATGTTCAAGCTCATGGTAAATTGCAAATGTAATTTCGCATGTTAATTCCGAAAAACTCAGAGGTGTAAGCCATGACTCGAACCCACGACCCTCTGCTTGAGAGACTGTAGGTCAAACCACTAGGCCACCATGGCTTGACATTTTTATTTAGGATAAATTCCGATTAATTTTATTTTACTAACGAAAACTAACGAAACGCAAACGGTTAGGTTTCATTTGACATTGACAGAAGTGACAGTTGAATTCGTTTTTTCTTCTTAATTCTTCAAAATCTCACAAATTTAATGTCATCTCGAGCACTTAAAAAATATTTGCAATAATTTGGAGATAAAAAAAACAGCTGCAGTTTCTCAATTTTGAAAATGACGACTGTCAAAAAAAAATACAATTAGAACCTCTTAAAAACTTTACTTTGCCCATTGTGATTCACTGTAAAGAGTAAAATATCCTGATAAATCGAGTGTTTGTTTCACAAATGTTGAAACTAATGAACTTCTGTTACCACACGTGATTGAACACGTACAGAGTTTGAAACGTATTTGCATTTACTGTGGAGTTTGCGATAGTTGGATCCGAGTATATAATACGATCTCGATGAGAGCTAACATAGATGTCGCTAGAGTCGCTGCTTAAGTGACTAAAAAGCAAGCTGACATTGTGCGATGCATATGAAAAATTTGTGTCTAAACTCCTGACCAGTGGTGGTGTAAGTTAGCACGCAGCACGGAATGCTGAGGACCTGGGCTCGAGCGCTGGTCTCTTTTTCTGAGTTTTTCTGTGCATCCATGTTTCAGTTTGTATTTCGTGTGAAATAAATACGAGTATGTTGATTGATGTGAAAAGGGAAGTAGTTGTAGTTTCAATTTCCGAACAATTTACAAAAATCGTTATTTCCTAGCAGCTAAATTTCCATTCGCATATTTTTTTCCAAATGCTTTTTTTCTGTCTATAGTTTTTCATTGAAGCTTATTCTCACAGGAGCGTTTATTCCCAATTTAAATCGACACAGAAATAGTGATGACGGAGCTCCGCTCACGCGGAGCTCCTTCTTCTGTGTCCTTTTAGCCCTTCAGGCCGATGCGAAATTAACATACCCTAAAAAAACCTATGTGTCTGTGTCGATTAAAGTCGGGGAAAAAACGCGATTGTGAAAATAATCTTCAGTAAATAACCAAAGTGAGAAAAAAAGCATTTGGGAATAAATGCGAATGGAAATTTTGCTACTAAAATCGCTGTCAATTGAAATTGCGAACAATGTAAATAAACCATTTAATGATATATATATCCATATTCTAGCACTTGTTTATTGTTTTAATGGTTTAGGATAGTGTTGTGGTACAAATTGATTAAATAGCACGCTGATTTAGCAGTATTTGATGAGGGAAAAATGGAAATTAAAGACGTTTTAAATACAAGGTTTGTTTACATTGTTTGCAATTTCAATTGACTGACGACAGATTAGGAAACAACGATTTTGGTAAATTGATCCAACGGACCGGAAGACACAGTGTAGGTAAGCCTCCAACAAGACGGAGCGACGACCTGATTAAGGTTGCGGGATTGCGTTGGATGCGGAGGGCACGGGAGCGATCTGTTTGGCGAGCCTTGGGGAGGCCTATGTTCAGCAGTGGACGTCTTTCGGCTGAAATGATGATGATGATGATCTAACCAGTCTCCACAGGAGAGACTTGAACAAAAAAATGTGTATGACACACAACTTATTTTCACTCCTTTATTTCACCCCTGTAGGGGTTGATTTTCAGAAGACAATGAAGGACTTAAAATTTAACATTTCTAGCTTAGCGGTTTCGATTTGCATACAAAATCCCTTATTCAATTCCGTTAGGGGCTAAATTTAAAAAAAAAACAGCTCAGCTCAGCTTAGCTCAAGCCGTGGTGGCCCAGCGGTTTGACCTGTGGCCTCTCAAGTAGATGGTCATGGGTTCAAATCCTGGCTCGCACCTCTGAGTTTTTTGGAATTTGTGCTCGAAATTACATTTGAAATTTACCTTGAGCTTTACGGTGAAGGAATACATGTGAGGAAATGCAATGGTGTGTGAGAAGTTCCCAATCCGCATTGGGCCTGCGTGGGAACTACGGCCCAAGCCCTCTCATTCTGAGAGGAGGCCTGTGCCCCTGGTCGTATGTGTACATTTTGTTACTAAGTTACAACAAGTATCAAGGAGTGTTCAGCAGTTAAGCCTCTGGGGCCTAATCGGTTCATTTGGCCGGGCTATAACTCACGTACTATTAAACGAGTGCTATCTCGGTAATATATCACGTGTAATTAAGCTGGTTATTATATGTGTAAAAATAATGGGGAGGAGGGAAAATTCAGGAACCACGCTCGAAGGTTTGGCGGTTACATGATTAGTTAACATCACATAATGGTAATCGCATAATAAAGTCACCGACATAGCTCGAAGAATCGCCAGTCTCAAGAGGGATGTTGACGCCATTAAAAAATAATGCGAAGACACGACTCCAGTAAACAAACGCTTTATTTTAGCCTTAAAAACACCAGATTAATTTTTGACTAACTGCAAAATAGCCCTCTCCATCGCCCTCTGAGTGACCTTGAGCTTCCTTATAAGACCCATCGTTAGCGGCCACGTCTCAGTGCCATAAGTCACTGCGATATATCGCATAAGACACTGCGGTATATCGGTACTAAAGTCACGGACATAGCTCGAAGAATCGCTAGACTTAAGTGGCAGTGGGCAGGGCACATCGCCCGTAGAACTGACGGCCGATGGGGCCGAAAGGTTCTCGAGTGGCGTCCGCGGACCGGAAGACGCAGTGTAGGTAGGCCTCCAACAGATGGAGCGACGACCTGGTGAAGGTAGCGGGAACGCATTGGATGTGGATGGCGCAGGGCTGATCTGTTTGGCGAGCCTTGGGGGAGGCCTATGTTCAGCAGTGGACGTCTTTCGGCTGAATGATGAACTGCAAAATTAGATTTTTAATTGCTTTAAAACCAATAAATAGTTAGTTGGTTGAGTTGGCGAACAAGTGACGTCATAAGTTGCTATTGCAATTCAAACTCTAAGGGAAAATTGTGTTTTGACAGCTCATAAACAGTACGTCAGTTGATTGGTGGTGTCAACGTCCTTGGCAGTGGGCAGGGCACATCGCTCGTAGGACTGATGGCCGGTGTGGACAAAAGGTTCTCGAGTGGCGCCCACGAAACGAAAGACCCAGTGTAGGTAGGCCTCCGACAAGATGGAACGACGACCAAGGGCTAAATTCGGAACGGCCCATCAAGATCCCCTAGGTGACATAAGGCAAAACAACGTTTGCAGTGTCAGTTAGTAATATATATATTTCCTTTGTTTTTGATGCATAGGGGTGGATTAACTCTGTAAACTCGTTTAGTTTAGTTTTAGTTTTATGAAGAGTGGGCTGTGGGGCATTGAGCATTGTCGAATGCTAGCTGTCTGTCATCTGCGTTTGATTAACTACATAACTTGACTATAAAGCAAACACAGACAATTAAGATGCTGGTCAGGCGCGGGTGATGGACTGGTTGGCGCTTGATAGTCTTTCTCTTGGAGTTGTTGATCGCTGGTGTGGGGGTGGTAGTTGGGTAGTTTACCTTAGTATTTATGTAAGGTTTCAATATTTTTTCTTTAGGAAACTGTAAGTCTATGATCCGTAAAAATATATTTGTAATACATATAACTATAAGAGACTGTTTGTTTCTAAATAAATAAATAAATAAATAAATAAATAAATAAATAACACGGTTTGCGAGCAGTAATTCAATCGTTTGGGAGAGGATAGGAATGGGTTGAGCTTGGGATGAGCCTTATTTTCCTGTTAATTCGCTTTGTAAATAAATAAACAAATAAATAAGGCTCATCCCAAACTCAGCCCAAACCTCTCGCAAATCAGTGATTTTTGGCGTTCCTGAATAGCAGTTCAAACCAAACTCAACCCAAACGATTGAATTACCGCTACCAAACCCGTGAAGGCCCGTCCCTGAATTTAGCCCCTGATTTAGGTTGCGGAAACGCGTTGGAGCAGATGAAGCAGGACCGGTATATTTTTATCGGCTGAAATGATAATGATGATGAGATAAAGATGATAAATGCGACTGCGATTGCGAGCGTTAAACTGGAAACGTTTCCTAGACACAGTCGAGCTTGCATCTGACGCAGCATGCAGCAGACAGCCTGTCGCTACTAATTAATTTATTACGTCGCTTTAATTAATATCGTCCCTAATTAACAAACGCTGTTTTACTGTTACGGCTAATTACGATGAGGAAATGCTGCTATTAGGTATACAAGCTTTTAAATCTTGTTGTGTTAGTGTGTACAGTCAAACAATTTGAATCCTAGGATAGATTTATATCTTCTACAAGTTTGGTATGAAGTATCTTTTTGTATTTTTTTTTTAATAAATAAATACAAAAAGATACTTCATACCAAACTTGTAAAAGTTGGCCTTGTAGCGCCATCTCTTGGTCCGGGTGGGCGGTTAGCTCCAAAGGAGTGTTAAAGTCTCTCGATAGAGGGTGTAACATAGATGTGCGTTTATCACTGCATAAGTGATTATCTAGCACACTGAAATGTACGATGTGTAGAAGAGATTCGTGTCTAATCTCTAGACCAGTGGTGGTGTAGGGGTTTAGCACGCAGCACGGAATGCTGAGGACCTGGGTTCGATTCCCAGCATTGGTCTTTTTTCTGGGGTTTTTTCTGTGCATCTATATTTCAGTTTGTATTTAGTATGAAAAAATATATCTTCTACGACAGCTGCATGATGTATGGCATCTCGATCTTTGCGAAAATGTGTCAACGATAATGAATAGGAAAGGAGTTTGCTTGTGTAATAACTTAAATTGACAAAACTTCTTTTTCTTCTCACGTCATGAAGCGAAAACATTTCTAAACACTTTACGTTTATCTCATGTTGTGATCGGAAAGTTGATAATCCTTTGACCCGCACTGACGTTGTAATTATCTATACTCCATTTAATTTAGAATTATAAACCACAACAACATTATATTGCGGCTCGTGAACTGTAATCTCTTTACAATTTGTACTAGAGTAACAATTGACGACACGCAAATAAAGTGGCATTAAAACAATTTTATTTTGGGGCTCCCAGACTATTGTAAGAAATAGTTGACGAGCCGCAATATAATGATGTTGTGGTTTTCAATTATAAATTAAATGAGGTATAGTTGTTAATGCGACAAAGTTCTACAGTGGCCTAGGAATCCAATTGGTTTAATGTACGTACGTGTGGGAGGGTATGTATTACAATACCGAAGTACGAAAGACCGAATGTATTGAAACATCCTATGGGTCAAAAGACCGACACGATTTTTTTCAGAAACCGTTAACTTTTAAAGATTGTTATAAAACAAACCTAACCTAACCTAATGGGTTATGTATGATGCCGTTTTAATAAATTCTGAGAAGATTACGGTTTCAGAAAAAAATCGTGTCGGTCTTTTGACCCATTCGATGTTTTAATACATTCGGTCTTTCGTACTTCGGTATTGTAATACATACCCGTGTGGGAGGAGTCGAAGCACTATTTCTAGTCGGTAAGACTTGAAATTTGTTATCTATACGACCGGATAGTCTAGTAGTTAATGAAGTGAAACAATTACTTTGCTTGCCCGAGAAGCATTTTTTTTTGCTTTGGTCGCGGGTGACCAAAGTAATTGGTTCATTTCATTAATACGGACCTCCGTAAAGTACGCATGATTCAATTTAGTCTAGCAAAAGAAAAAAACCCAAAAGCAGATCTGCTAAAAGTAACTCTGTATTTATAAATAGAAATAGTATTCAATATGAATTTATTTTAATTCTACGGGACCCTCAGCGCGCTAGTTTGACTCGCTCTGTCCTGTTTATCGTGCCTACCATTGTATACATACTTCTTACAGCGTAGTATCTACTTTGAGAGAATTAAAAATGTTTTCGTCACTTTTTAATAATGCGAATGTAATTACAAAATGCCGGAAGCCGGAATCTCATAACATTGTTGCGTTCCATAATAATGTAAACAAAACCCTAATATTTCGAAATACCAAATAATAAATACTTACTGTCCATTTTCCTTATAGACCGTGTTTTTTTTCATTTCCGTTAACTTCAAAGGAAGATTATTCAGTAAGAAACTAGTGTCTTAACTCTTACTATTTTTGAGATATCAATAATTAAATTTAATGGCTGAACCAGTGTGAAAGTTTCTTCATTACGCCCTATTGTTATTTATTTTTAAATTTCGTCAGAAAAGAGTTTTCATTCATAGCTATTCGCTACAAGATTATTGAGGCGAGTTTGTTCGACATTTCCCATTGCCATGACCACAGGAAACTTGCGAACAAAAAAATTTGTATGGACCCAGATACACGAACAACGAAGGGTATAAGGGTTCCTTTTTGTATGCGGCACGGAATTCTAAAAAATACTGAAATTACGTAGGCGGAAAGCATTTTTTAACGTAAAATTACACACATATGAAATCTGCGGAACCAAATGTGATGTCATTTTTTAATTTAAACCCTGCAGTAGGTATTCCGGTAATGTCAGGGGACATTCTGTCCTGCCGTTTAATATTAAAAAGGCACTAACTGCAACGAAATTTCTCAAGGAATATCAACTCTAAAACAGTTGGCATACGATTGAAACTATATGTACACGTTAATGTTAGATGAGACCTTGTTTGGAAGTTACTAATATGCAGGCAGTTATTCCCCTGTGCCCGAGATTAATTTGGTTTGTTTGCTTAGTAGTATGTGAATGACGTTTAAACTTAGTTAATAAATAAACACTTTTGAAGTGTTTTTTGGGTTTCGTACAAAAAGGTTTCGCCAGACTCAAGTGGCAGTGGGTAGGACACAATGCTCGTAGAACTGAAATTCTCGAATGGCGTCCACACCAGTACCTCTACCATGAGTTACACTAGTTTACAGTGACCGTACTCGCTAACGACGGCGTAAATGATTTGTATGGAGAATTGTGTACAGCGCCTCTAGCGGTCACTTACGGAAGTACAATTCTCCATACAAATCATTTACGCCGTCGCTAGCGAGTACGGTCACTGAAAACTAGTGTATCTCATGGTAGAGGTCCGGGTCATACACATTTTCTTTGTTCGCGTCGCTCCTGACTACTAGGTACACGTTTAATTGAGTTTCTTGCTGGATTCTCCTCAACAAGGTATTTCCGAACCGGTGGTAGAATCATCGACTTTCTCGAGAACTTCAATTGAAGCCTGAACTGAATATAAAACCGGCCAAGTGCGAGTCGGACTCGCGCACGAAGGGTTCCGTAATATTATCTATAAAAACGGCAAAAAAACACGTTTGTTGTATGGAAGCCCCCCTTAAATATTTGTTTTATTTTAATTTAATTATTTATTTTTAAAGTGAATAGGTACCATCGCCCCAGACGTCAGATACCCATTTTCAAAACAAATTTGCTTGCAGCCGTTGATGTTTATTGCTATGGATTGTTATGGACAGATGTCTAGCCACTGCAAGCAAACTGGGCCTTTAAGGTGGTTATCTGGCGCTTGGGGGATAGTACCTATATAACTAAATATATTTAACGACTGCTTTAGCCTAGTTGGTAGTGACCCTGCCTACGAAGCAAGAGGTCCTGGGTTCGAATCCCGGTAAGGGCATTTATTTGTGTGATGAGCACGAATATTTGTTCCTGAGTTATGGATGTTTTCTATGTATTTAAGTATTTATTTATCTATATAAGTATGTTTATCGTCGTCTAGTACCCATAGTACAAGCTTTGCTTAGTTTGGGACTAGGTCGATTTGTGTAAGATTGTCCCGTGATATTTATTTATTTATTTATTTATTTATTTATTTATATTCTGTGAATATTTCAAGCATCTACCTGTTGATGTTATCAATATGGAGAAAAACGAGCAAACCGAGTAGGCTACAGTAATACGATAATCGGTGAAAATTTCAAGAGTTTAGTTAACGCCATTATAAAGATCGAGTTAAAAACGTAGAAAAAATCACGTTTGTTATATGGGAGCCCGCTACATATTTATTTCATTCTATTTTTTAGTATTTGTTGTTATAGCGGCAACCAAAATACATCATCTGTGAAAACTTCAACTGTCTAGATATCACGGTTCAGGAGATACAGCCTGGTGACAAGCGGACGGACAGACGGACGAACAGCGAAGTCTCATTAATAGGGTCCCGTTGCTACCCTTGGGGTACGGAACCCTAAAAATTGACTTTTGACTTTGGTTTTGATGTGGATGGCGCAGGACCGGGGTTTGGCGAACCTTGGAGGAAGCCCCTTTCGGCTGAAATGATGATGATGAAAGTGTATGATGTTAATAATTGGGGATGTCTAAAAAAAAATACACATGGTTTTTATATTTTTTTTGTATAGAAAAGTCAATTATAAGAAACTAATTTCAATATTTTGTCATTTAGTTCTCTACTTTTTTCAAAATTAATTATTGAAACTATTTTAGTTGATGACGTGAGATTATAATTGAGGGCTCCCACAATGCCAAATTTCTAAATCTATCTAAATGCGTACGATAAGGCAACCCCTTTAATTATTTTTTGCGTAGTGGTACACTATACACTGTGTCACTTTACTGGCACTGTCAAAGTGCTAGATGTCAGACAGCGGGTCCAAATCAAACTCCGTAGTATAATCCACGCGTAAATTGTGAAGAATTCTAACCACACAGAATAAAGTACGACTTGAACCGGTCACGCAATTTACACCAATGTCAAATGAAGGTCATTGTTTATTTGTTATATTATAAATTAATTACATAATATAAAAATTAAATAACTACAGAAAACGAGTTAAAAAGCATTTATCTCGAAATGGTTTTCGATTTACTATAGACAACCCCAATTGGTTTCCTCAGAACCCTACATCGAGAATCCGACTCGCGTTTGTCCGTTTTTTATGTCGTGACCTCGTGTGGCCCAACCGCTAACAATTGTTAGCAAATTTGCCGACAGGTCGTTGGCCCGCGAACCGCTTGGCGCGAGCAGCGTATAGCGTAAATAATGGTACTGTCTGTCACGTGTACAGTCGACTACATTTGGGACAAGTTAAGTACCTATCCGTTAACCGAAAAGACTTCTGACAGGAGGTGTCAACACGCTCCCTTCCCTTCTACACATTTAGTTGAGTTACTTGCCGGATAATTCTCAACAAGGTTTTTTCGTTCCGGTGGTAGATTTTCGACGTTCATAGGAGCTTCAATAGAAGACTGAATAAAATTAAATATTTCGACTTGACATTGACTTTGAGTGGGTACGTATCAAAATAAATACTAAATGAGATGGAAAATCTAATGTATTGTAAAACCTCCAAAGCCACCTATAAAAATAAAATTAAAAGTACATTGTTGAGTAGAATTAAGTGGTAGGGATATTCTGATGTTAGCGAGTAGGATAAAATAAATTGAGTATACTATATAAAGTGAGTTAAAGTATATGATTCGGCAAATTTGAATGCCTTCTTGTATGCAAGTGTAGGTATTATGTAGCTTAGTATGTAGTTTTCTCTTTTTTTCTTTCTTTCTTTTTTGTAAAGGATTTAAGTAGATTAAGATCAGAGTTTCAGAGAGTGAAATTTTTCTGCTAACAAACTGTCATGCAGTTTGGCAGATAATTATTTTAAAAATGTATTCTGATTATTAGAGAAATAAATTAAAAAAAAAATATGAAGTTTAAAACAAATAATGGACGAAATACATAATGGTCATTTGATATAATGCAATTTTCTTGGAAATTCTCAACTTTACAGGATTTTAAACCTAACCTAACCTAAACCAATCTGTAGATTACACGATTAAAAAATTCGTTTAATCAATAGTTTCATAGAAAATTTTAGTATGTATTATGACCATTATGTAGGTATTTCGTCCATTATTTGTTTTAAACTTTATATATTTTGATACGTACACCTTTGAGTGCATGTTGCACATTTGTGAGAAATACAGCTACCTTGCTATTCTGCAACATATAAAGTCGAGGAAACTGAATGAAGTACCTACCAGGGTTTCAGCTTCTAATTTCGTGTTAACATTTCATACATTTCCCAAAGAAATCGTAGCGAAATTGAATACGAAAAGGTTCCATTCTGGTACGTGATTCAGTTTCCTCGATTGTGCATATAATGTTTTCGTGTGGATACCTGCCTTCCTCCACTTCCATATTATAGTTTGACTTGCCATCTGTCATAAGCACCACGCAAGGTGCTAACACATTTCAAACTCTACAGTACCTCTACCATGAGTTACACTAGTTTACAGTGACCGTACTCGCTAGCGACGGCGTAAATGATTTGTATGGAGAATTGTACTTCCGTATGTGACCGCTAGAGGCGCTGTACACAATTCTCCATACAATCCTGATCCTGCCATTTGTTATTAATTGTTATTATGACGACTAGACTGTGTAGACTGTGATGAAATATTAAAGTAACACACAAATAATGACTTGTAAGCTCACATATTCGAGGGTTTGAGAACTTTTTTTTTTACTAAAACTGTCGCGTGATTGACCACTATCTTTCTTGGATAGTGCTGATGAGGCCAAGGGAAGGGAAGGAGAGGGGAAGGGAGGGAGGAAGAGGGAAGATTGTTTCCATTTTATAAAATTAAGCTTAAATCTTTCAATTGTTATTCATGCGATTTCGTATTGGAATAATGCAGGCCAATTGAAAGAAAGAAAGAAAGAAAGAAAAACATTTATTTATAACAACAAAAACACGTACACAGGCACAGAATATATAATAGTACTGACGTACAGAATGGAAACGGTCCGCCCCGCACCGATTCGAATTACCCCACCCCTCAAGGCGCAGATAGCCGGAAACCGCCAGAAACCAGAAGAGTGCGCGCGCGATGTATGTAGGCGTACGCGTGTACAGACGTCGTCGTGCTTATGTAGATTCAAGAACGCGTATTTGTACGTCGTGTCCGCCGTGTGACACAGGCTAAAATTAAAGGTACATGTTGATATTGCTATAAAGGGTCCCGACTCAGCGTGTCGCTGGTTAAAAACCAGCACTGGTCTTCCGCCGGGCATTAATTGCCTGTCAACAATACAATGCCTCTTTATTGTACACCACAAAGAAAACAATACAGAAAAACAAGTACATGGAAAAAATATACAAGGTAAGCAATAGGCGGCCTTATCGCTTCGAAGCGATCTATGCCTGTCATTTATTGTTTATTGTTAATTCAGGGTCACGGATGACAGTTCCGTATGTTGATACTATTTAACTCTGGATTAGCAGTTACTCGAACTTACTTTAAACCTGGTCCGTGGAATTCCGCCTAAGTAAAACTTACCGATCGTTAAAGCAAGCACTTTCTGTAAATGTCTCTCTGATTGTAAGTAATAAAATAAGTTTTTCGTCAAATCGACACATTTTTTCGTAATAACCCTCGCAGATTTGTGTTCAAACAAAGTAAACGAAATTTATGATGCTGACATTATGTTTTGTAGACTAGGTACTAAAGAATTTTTGGGGTCAGTATGCGGAGGAGCCGAGGTCTTGTTGTGCGGCTTGTCCGGGGCAGTACCCAGTGGCGTAGCTAGTTAACCAAAGGCCCTGGGGCAAAAATAAACTAGGGCCCCAACCCGTTTTTGTTTACATGATACAACAAGGATGATTGTACTTTAATTTCACTAGACATCGCGCGCTTGTAAATTCACTAGTAGCGTTTTATAGCTGCGTTTCTCATACGTCCGCGTTTATAGTTTGTAAGTCAGAGTCCGAGGGGCCCCCTGAGCTTGGAGGCCCCGGTGCACTGCCCCGCTTGCCCTACGGTAGCTACGCCACTGGCAGTACCACCATCTCACTGAACACCGGACCGGCGTGAAGCAGCAGTACCTACTCCTGCTGCGTTTCGTACGGTCAGTGCGAGCGCCCGGGGCCCAATACCTCTCCCCCTCTCTCTCCTTTTTAAAGGCCGGCAACTGCTGATTAGTGACTCTCTTTGAGTTGTTGATATTTATGGGCGGTGGTGGTCATTTTCCATCAGATGACCCGCTTGCTCGTTTGCCTCCCTCTCATAATAAAAAAAAATAAAATTTACTTTTACAGTCTCGGGTTTAAAATTGAAGTCCTCTCTTTTTGAGAGGAGGCCTCTGCCTTGCAGTGGGAATTCATCATCATCATCATCATCATCCCAGCCTATATAATTCCCACAGCAGGACACAGGTCTCCTCTCAGAATGAGAGAGGTTGGGCTGTAGTTCCCACGCGAGCCCAGTGCGGATTGGGAACTTCACACACACCATTGAATTTCTTCGCAGGTGTATGCAGGTTTCCTCACGATGTATTCCTTCACCGTAAAGCTTAGTTTATTTCAAATTAATTTCGCACATAAATTCCGAATAACTCCTAGGCCTACCAAACCAACAAGATGGAGCGAAGAACTAAAAAAAATTTTTGTTAACAATTGTGCGTAAAATAGTGTCAAGGTTGGGACTTCCTAGTAAGTATGTAATACCTGTAGCAGGAAGTCCCGCTCCTCCAAAAACAAGACAGTTGTTTCTTTTAACAAACGATACCTACTTATAAAACTAAAGTTTAGAACTGTATGCTTAGTGTCTAAATAATGCGCTGGTGCTTGCTTTCGCATTTACTATCTCTTTTTGTCAAACGGTATAAGATGGTGATAGAAAGAGACGGTGAAAGCGAAGGCAAGCGTCAGCACTTTAGACAATTCCTCGGGTTAAGGTTGCGGGAACGCGTTGGATGCGGATGGCGCAAGACCGATCTGCTTGGCGAGCCTTGGGGGATTCCCATGGTCAGAAATGGACGTCTTACGGCTGAAATGATGATCAATTTTAGATACAAACTCAAATATTAATGTTTATCACTCAATTATTGTTATCAAGCATCAAATGACCCGCTGATGACGACCAATAATGGGTATGGCTTCAAAACTTAGATAAACAAATTTATTTTACAGCTGACAATTGTAGCGTAAACTTTATTTCAAGGGGTTATAGTTGAG
Organism: Archips xylosteana; assembly: GCA_947563465.1. Taxonomy (NCBI): domain Eukaryota; kingdom Metazoa; phylum Arthropoda; class Insecta; order Lepidoptera; family Tortricidae; genus Archips; species Archips xylosteana. The sequence goes on along the minus strand of OX387361.1, from coordinate 16,596,101 downwards.
AATGCGATGGATGGGCGGAAGGGAACGCAAAACGTGTGATGGGTGGGAAACGTGAAGATGGAGGGTGGGGTACCAGTGTTAGCGGGAAGCATTTGGTATTACTAACTTTTATTTAACGTAAGACCTGACTTTTTTTAACAGACAAAGTGGAACGGACCGAGCACAGTACCAACACAGTTTTGTAATTTTGGAAATGATTTCTACAAATGTAAAGTTCTCATTCCATTGAAAAAATGGTATTTCACGTCGTAAATTCGGCAGTTATTGTTACGATGGATTTGTACTTTATAAACAAGAGTCAGAAAATGCCCGTCGTTTATAAAACCTAACCCTTTCGTAGAGTAGGTATATACTTACTTCTTTACAATATTACAATCAATACTTAAGCGGCAGTGGGCCGGGCACATCGCTCGTAGGATTGACGGGCCGAAAGGTTCTAGAGTGGCGTCCGCGGACCGGAAGACGCACACTCCAACAAGATAGAGTCCCGACCTGGTTGAGGTTGCTGGAACGCGTTGGATGCGGATGGCGCAGGACCGATCTGTTTGGCGAGCCTTGGGGAGGCATTCAGCAGTGGACGTCTTTCGGCTGAAATTATTATGATGATGATATAACAATACGCTCAAATGACATTCGTAGACTACAAACGAACTGTTTCAACTCATAAATGGGTCATAAACTGTAGGACGTTTTTCGGGCTCTTGTTTATAAAATACTACGGACGGGGTTAAGAGCGACCTCAGTGTTCAAGCAGGCCAACGGAATACTATTAATACAATTATTTTGTCGTAGAACAGTTAAAATGGTCGGTGATATCAGGATAATACCTACCTATATTAGTTAAATTTTAATGGCGTATTTCCATTAATATCCAATAAAGTCATATTACGTAGTGTAGCAATTGGTATGCTACAAATTTATTAGTGTAACCTTTTTTCATTGATATTGTGTCTCGTTGTTGGTCTGGCTGATTTCGCTGTCAGCTTGAATTTGAAAAGAGACATGTAAAAAAGTATGTGAGCTTGACAGAGAGATTTGGGCGATACGTGGATGACGGTGAAAAATAAGAGATCTCTCGAAAAAATTAATCTTGGTTCCTGTGATTCATGAAATCATAAATTACTACGTGGTTTGTAGTGGTTTCCTCTTCTTTTATAAAATTACGCTACAGTAGGTAATAATAACGGCAATTAAATCGGTTTTAACTGGGAATCTAATAATCATGATAAACACATAATATTTTATGTTTAATCGTAGTCATTTACGGTCCACCATTAACTTATTTTAATTTTAAATAATTAAAGAAAGAAAGAAGATATTTATTCACTTTTACACTTTTACAAGACTCACAATTTCATAAAAATAAACAAAGATCACAAACAATGGAGTAATGATGAACATACACAATTCGATTCAATTAGGTTATTAGTTAAATACTAGAAATTATATTATTATAACTGCTGGTTTTTGGAGTTTACTCTTTTATTGATATACATATACAGACGACGTAAGCAGACAGGCCGCAACCTAACCTTCAACAAACTCGCTGCCGCCCACACCCCATCCTTAAGCGTTCGGAGGGTAAACGACGCCATCTCACGGCGGAAATTAGCAGCTACGCGGCGAATGCTCGCCGATACCGCTTATCTACTTGGTACAGTCGAACACGTAAAATCGAAGCTAAATCATGGAAAATAAGTATAGTCATCATTCCAGCCTATCTAAGTCCCATCGCAGGGCACAGGCCTCCTCTCAGAATGAGACGGGTTGACAGTGCGGATTGGGAGCTACATATACACCATCGAATTTCTTCGTAGGTGTATGCACGATGTTTTCCTTCACCGTAAAGCCCATGGTAAATTTCAAATGTGATTTCGCACATAAATTCCGAAAAACTCAGAGGTGCTAGCTAGGATTTGAACCCACGGCCCTCTGCTTGAGAGGCCATAGGTTAAACCACTAGGCCACGGCTTACCACATCACAGTATTTTTAACCCCTGACGCAAAAAGAGGGGTGTTATGAGTTTGACCGCTATGTGTATGTGTCTGTCTGTGGCATCATAGCTCTTAAGCGGGTGGACCGATTTGGATGCGGTTTTTTTAATAGAAAGCAGGTTTCTTGGCGATGGTTCTTAGATATGTTTCATCAAAATCGGTTCAGCCGTTTCAAAGTTATCAGCTCTTTTGTTAGCTGCGGAAGGGGTCTTAGACGCATAACGGGCATTGACTTAATGTTCAAACATACGAGTGACATAATTGCGTTGGGGGTTTTTAAAATTTTTAATTTATAGTTATTTATACAGCGATTGAATTGCAATCGACTGATTTAAAATTGGCAGATGTTTAGTGTGGATACCAATACGAGAACATTCAGAAACAAAGTTTATTTTAATGAAAATTTTACTAAAAAAAAATTAAGTACGGTCGGCCAAGAAAGTGGTCTACCAGTTTTGACAAAAGTGTCTGTGAGATCTAAATAACGCTAAGGTTTCTGAGCGAAGTCATCATTAGTCACTGTCATCCATCATTGACTGTTGCAAGGAAAAATCGACCTCGTTGTATCATGACATGACGTGCATATGAACTTCAACCATAGGGTGGTAGAGGTTACCTAATCATATCCTCGAAAAATTTTTTTTCCGAATATTTAAAATCCCGAATGCTTCATTTATCCGAATGCATTTTTTTCTCAAACTGTAAATATTTCAGGATTTTTATAAAACAACTCCAACACGATGGTCCTGAAATAAATCCTGAAATATTTACAGTTTCAGAAAAAAATGCTTTCGGACAAATGAAGTTTTCGGGATTTTAAACCTTCGGAAAAAAAAATTCTAAACATCGATAGGTTCCCGGTGGTTGACCATTATTTTAAGCCGACCGTACAATTGAATTACACGATTTTTTTCGACTGTACAAACTATTTAGAATTTTTCAAAGTCGATTGTACTATTTTTAGCACTACAGCTGAGACGTGCAGATTGGTTTCAGAACGATGAGAAGGTATAGTAATAGTATAATATCAGAGATTTCAATTTCGATTCATCTTATACCAAGAACATGTACAAATTTGATACTGAAGGCTGATAACTGTATACTATTTACTGCTAAAGTAAATACATTTTCGCTGTCGATCTACATACTAAGCCCCGAAGTACGTATAGGTATTGCCCCCTGATTCGAAAATTATCAACATCAAATCTAAAACGAAATGTACTAGTTCGTGGTTGACAATGATAGCTCCATTTTTGATTAGTTTTCGAATCTCTTGATTTTTAAGAAAGCAAATAAAAACATGGTTATGGCCATAACATCTGCCTGGAAAAAATCTCTATCTTGCAACTTCTACCCATACACAGTGGAATAAACAAAAAATGTATCTCCTGTGGACATAAAAATAGCGACTCCAAGTCAGCAAACTTAAGATTTTTCTTAAAACGGGACGAATGTTGGCCAGGCGCCTCACAAGCCAACGATTTTCCCGTTAAGAATAGAGATGATCACCATTATCAACCTAACCTATACGTCCCACTGTAGAGCACAGGCCTCCTCTCAGGATGAGAGGGCTTGGGCCGTAGTTGCCACGCGGGCCCAGAGGGATCATGACAAATACTATACCTGACGTAGGTACTTTATATGAGCGGTCAAAACGCGATTTTTCCATTGATTGCTAGTTAAGACGTCAGGTCTTTGCCAATTCAATCGACTATTTATTTGTTTTAAAGCAGCTACAAATCTAATTTAAATACATATTAAACATTTTTATTTTATTTTATTAGGAAAACCAACAGCTTAAAATTACTATTACACATTAATACGAAATAAATAACAATAGAGCCAATTAAAGGTTTCCACAGATATGCACGAAGATATGCATAGATAAGCACAAAGACAGGATACAGTAAAAGTAAGAAAAATTCAGACCAAATTAAAAACTAAAAAACATGAAACTAAAGAAGACATAATTAAACCGCGGAATGAGGAGCAAAGAAATTGGATGACATATGATTTCTAACTGCAGCAGGATTTAAGCGGTACAGATCTAGATCCTCACAACGCTGACACAGTGCATTCATCGACCTCGAAGCACGATAAAAGTATGAATTCTTACGGTAGTTAGTTTTTGCATGTGGCAACGCCAACGGCTGATAGTTATTTCTAATACCTGATTTACACTCTCGCCTCGTCACCTCGCCTCGCGCCTCGCCTCGTCGTTTCGCTCCGGACGCGAGCCTCAAAATCAAGGCAAATCACGAGACGAGGCGCGAGGCGCGCCTGTTCACACTCTCGTCTCGTGGCTCGTCCCGCAGTTCGTCTCGCCACTCGTACGCGAATGGGTGCTCTGGGAACACGAAAGTTAATATTATTAAGTAACTCTGGACTATCAACGGAATCTCATAAGATTTTAGCAAGATAAAATAAACATCCAAGACTTCAGCACGAAAATTCATATTTTTCATACAATGTAAAAACATGTAGGTATACGCCCCGACCAGGGAACGAACCGGAATGCTTAAGTTTCGCAGTCAGGTTATCAAACAGCTAGGCTATTCGGTCCTCAATATTTTAGATAGTGTATGTTAGTTAAAAGAAAACTTAATTTATATTTATCAAAAGTACAAATGAGGCAGAAGTTATAGGCCTCTGGTTTAGTAACAGCCTATTTATTCAGATCATGAATAGCCCTAAATTATAGGTATTTGGGAAAACAGATGAAAGCGAATTAAATTTGTTACCAGTTCGCATTATAAAAGCTGAAGCGAAGCACTTTGCGTGAACCTCACGTTTATATGCCATCTAATCAACTCATCAAGTAAATCATCCATTATATAATCAATATAAGCGGAAAAAACCTACCCAAGATACCCCAGCGTTCCCAAATGCTCAGTATAACAAATCTTCATTTAAGAACTGGGGTAAATGAGATCATCTGACCAAGGAAATGAGGGGCGATCGGGGAAAACGATCCACATTAAATGTACGGACTTAAAGCGCTCGGGCGATTTACTTAAGGAGATTATTTGGGTAGACTTGAAAGAGATATTATAAACATTCGTTATTATTTATGTTTGGGGAATGTATGTATATAAAAAATATCACATTTTGGTTGATAAATAAAGGGATTTAAGAAATTAAATGAAAAATAAGAATTAAGGGTTAAGATGTTTCTTCATCATCCCAGCTTATCCCAGCTTGTCCGTCTGATGGGCACAGGCCTCCACTCAGAGTGAGAGGGCTCGGACCGTAGTTCCCACACAGGCCCAGTGCTTATTGCGAACTTTACACACACCATTGAATTTCCTCGCAGGTGTGTGTAGGTTTCTTCAAGATGTTTCCCTTTACTGTAAAGCTCATAGTAAATTTCAAATGTAAAACACATGCTTCAGAGGCCTTCATCATTATCATCATCATCATCATCATCCCAGCCTATATACGTCCCACTGCAGGGCACAGGCCTTCTCTCCGAATGAGAAGGCTTGGCCGTAATTCCCACGCGGGCCCTTTCCGGATTGGGAACTTCACACACACACCATTGATTTTATTCGCAGGTCTATGCAGGTTTCCTCACGATGTCTTCCTTCACCGTAAAGCTCATGGTAAATTACGAATGTAATTTCGCACATAAATTCCGAAAAACTCAGAGGTGTGAGCCGGGATTTGAACCCACGACCCTCTGCTTGAGAGGCCATAGTTCAAACCAATAGGCTACGATGGCTTTATATATACAAGACTTCATAACGATAGGTACCATTGCCCCAGACGTCAGATACCCATTTTCATAACAAATTTGCTTGCAGCCGTTGATGTTTATTAATATGGATTGTTATGGACAGATGTTTAGCCACTGCACGCAAACTGGGCCTTTAAGGTGGTTATCTGGCGCTTGGGGCGATAGATAGTACATAATGTTGCCATACATGCTTCTGGTTGTAAAGTTAACATGGGAGCGAGTAATGAAACCAACAGCTGATCATAGACTGGCTTATATTTTCTAGATGCATTCCTTATTTCTACCCTACATTTCTAACTACCCACATGCACATGACAAGTTTATTATAATGATATTGACACTGGTTAGAACTTAGATTATGTTACGTTACGAACTGTGTGTGCTCGTTTCGTTTCTTTAGTTTTTTTTTTATCATTGTCATCTCAGCTTATATGCGTCCCACTGCAGGCAGGCCTCCTCTCAGAATGAGAGGCTAGCCTGAATATTATGAGTGGGACCCAATTTAGGGTGGTTTCAGACTAGCGTTTTATACGCGCGTACAAGCTCCGTTTTCGAAAGCGCGTGTACGCGCGCACAGGTGCGGTTTTGTTTTCTTCGAGCGTTGACGCGCATATAAGCTCGTATAAGCGCGAGCGAGAACATGCCCTTATTTCAGGTTTCGAGCGAACACGTACGAATGAGCGCGTACACGGGATTTCGATTAAGTAAATGTAGCGCGCGTGTAGGCGCATGTGCCAAAAACGATCGTTTACGCGCAGAGAAAATCGCTAGTCTGAAACCGCCCTTATACTATTCGATGTTTTTTATTTGTATCTATCTTTTCCTGTCAAATTGTCTGAGTATCTAAAGTTAATATACACTCGGCGTCACGGAAATCGCACACCCACGGATTTCTGTGTCCAGCCGTTATAAACCTTATACAGTCTTAAAGGTAAAGTATGGGTGTGTATTTAGATTCATATGAAAGGTAATTTAATCCTCCATTTAATAACAATGCAAAATCGGTAAAAAAAGCAATAAAAGTTACCTATAAATATAAGAGTTATATTGGTTTGAAAGCAAAATTGCGCAATGAGGGTTTTCTATGAGAGGCTATTTGGCGCTAGTATCGTCAGGTCCGTTTGACAACTTTGACATTTGTTGTATGGGTGTAACGTCAAATAGACCTTACGATACTAAAGCCATCTAGCGATATGCCACCTGCCAGAAAACCCTCATTGTGTGCGATTTCCGTGACGCCGAGTGTAATTATCGAATGGTTAAAATATTGCAAAGTATTTTTCATCATCGTATAGAACCTCCTAGGTTAGGTTAGGTTAGTAAATAACAAACTTGAAAAGTTGACGGTTCCAGAAAATTCGATATTTGAACTATTCGATATACCGCACTCCTAATTCAAGAGTGTATCAACTCAACATAATAAGCCACATTAATTTAGACTTAATAAAGTTTTCGGAACGTCTAAATTAAAATGTCGGATTTCCAGATAGGTACTATAGAAGGCTTTAAAGCTATAAATAATACACACTTTTATCGGTATTGGAGGTCTAGTAGACTGACGCACGGAACCTCTGCACTCGACCGCAGTCCGGAGCAAAATGGCGGCAGCGCCTGAATACTACTAAACAAGTGGTACAGTCAACGTCTTGAATAAGTGATCAGTTTTGTACCTTGTCACTTTCAGTCGTAACATAATTTCGTATGACTTTTCAAACATGATGTTAAAGTGACAAGGTTCAAAAGTGATCACTTATTTATGACGTTGACCCTGCGTGGCCGTATTTTCCCCCCTGTACATCAGATATGTGTAAATAAATGTCTCTCGTTCTCTCTTTCTATATTATTTTTGGTCTTTGTATATTTTCTTGGTTTGATCTAAATTTTTTACCAAAAAAGAAATATTTCTATGCTCGGAGTTTCTCTGAAAGATCGAATTCGTAACGAAATGATCCGACAGAGAACCAAAGTTATCGACATAGCCCACCGCATTAGCACGCTGAAGTGGCAATGGGCCGGCCATATAACCCGAAGAACCGATAACCGTTGGGGTAGACGAGCTCTTGAGCGGGGACCTCAGTCATCAGACTCGGTGGAGCGATGATCTTCGCAAGGCGGCTGGCAAGAGCTGGATGAGACTGGCCGAGGATCATGCTCAGTGGCGTGCCATGGGAGAGGCCTATGTAGCAGTGGACGAACATAGGCTGATGATGATGATGATGAATATTTCTAGCACTCTAATCACGCCATACATGAGCAAATTTATAGATTTTCCATAATGAGATTTTTATTGACCTAGGGAGGGAAATTGCTTTAATGTTTTCATGAAAAAGGCTCGCCGCCACCATTTGCGTAATCGGCTTTAATAAAGTTATTATTGCTTATCGGAGGTTGTTGACCTTTATTACAGACGTTAATGGAGCAAAGAATTTCATTTTTAAAACGACCGCTATTAAAAAATATGGGTTCAGGCGGGTTCAAGAGCTATGACTATAATTTTCTTTTTCTTTTTTTTCTACATAATCATCATCATCATCAGCTGAAATACGTCTACTTTTGAATAATGGCTTCCCCTTAGAAGGCTATAAACGATAGCTTGGCATATGCATCCACTAGTTGCCTGCTACTCGCGACTCAGTGGAAGGCCTGCCAATGCTGTTTCTTTTGGTTTGTAGTCGCTAATAGAGAATTTATAGATCACACCTAACTATACAGGATGTAATCGTTAAGTGGGCACAGACGATTATCCCGTTACTATTACAGATATCAAAAAACTTTTAACTGCTATTGAAAGTAAGTGCATACGTTACCTAATGAGTAAAATGACATAAATAACTTAAATACTTCAGTACATGATTAATAGGAACGTTTTAGTTTCTTTTATTTAAAAAGTTTTTTTATACCTAGATACAACATGTTTGTACTTACCTCGCTCCAACAAGACTTCAGGCTGAGGTATTCGTAGCACTCATGGGTGACAAGTAAATTGGGCGCATCTGAGATTGGCACATTGACTCTTTGTTTGTTCGTTTTGTTTCTGTTAATATATATATATATTTTTTTTTTTTCTCTTTTGCAGGCAAATGGCGGTAGTTATTTTTAATTTTTTTATGAACTTACGGGTTTTCACAAGGTCGGGCTGTGTTCCCACCCAATTAGGTTTTTGTTGCGAACTGTTCGCCGGCGTTCGTGTCGTTACAGTGTGTATGTTTTTTGTGTTTAGTTTTAAATGGGTCCCACTGAAAAACAGCGTTGTGGCTTGCCTCAACATTATGCTGAGTGGGGCCCAATTTATACTATTCGATATTTATTTGTATATTTCCTGTCAAATGTATTTTTTTTTTCTGTGTTTGTATCGAATATGTGTAAATAAACATCTCTCTCTCTCTCTCTCTCTCTCTCTCTCTCTCTCATAAGCTTACTGATATTTAAGGAAACTGTTATTAAACATAACAAAGTAGTAGTAGGTGGTCAGTACTTAGAAAATTTTGTATTCAAAGCACTTACACTTGTTCGATGACGTCCTTGTTGTCCTTACTTGACATAACTCAACACCCATCTGTCACCTCTCTTATAACTAAACTACGATTTTTAATTTCGTGGAATTATGACATTTCTTAGTGTTACTAGGCAAAAAATATTTCCCGAAAATTTAAACGAGATAAAACAAAACCTAGGAAATACAGAGCACAAATTCCTTAGTATACACATTAAAATTGGACATAATGTAATAAATCATTAATTAATACGTAGTTAGAATATTTTTTGATCTAACTGTTCAGACGTAATAAAATATTTAACCCTTTTATGAGTAAAAAATAAATTGTCTCGGGTATCATTGCGATGATTGACATATATCGCAAACTTTCGGACTTAAATTAAAATTAATAGATATGTATTAAGTTTCAGTCGTCGTCTCAAGAGGTTTGTAATTTAAAATTTCATAGACAAGGTACATACTTAAATAATAAAAACCATCAAATATCATTCTTCTGTCAAAACAATATTAAAGTCATTCGGCTTCTGTATTGAATGTTCGAATGTGCTCGCTCTCCTGTTTCCGTATTATTTTTATCGTTTTCGTTGATTGATATTATTTTCTTGAAAAATTTTTGTTTTTTGCTATGTGTTAATGTTTTTTAAAGAGGACTAATATCATTATGAACTGTCTCACACGAACCATGAATACACGAATCTCTTAAAAGCCTATGAAATAAATATAGACTAATAAATGAAAACTGATAACTTCTTATAGTAAAAGCTCTCCTTCACTATATTTATAATTAGTAATGTGCCTATTTTATTATGTTTCTAAAATAATAAATTGATTTAAAATGAAAAAAGGTTTGTTGCCTCTGAAACGTCAAAATCTGGCATTTGTCAGAATTCCACGAAATTAAAAATCGTAGTTTAACATAACATGACATAACATTGACACAAGACATATAAGGCACACACAAAAAAGACATAACATACGTTTACCTTATATACGTGCTTCTTAAATTGAATAAAGTCATTTTGATTTTGACTATGATTTTAAATTTTATGTTCATAACCGACTGCGGCGAAGAGAGTTAAATATTTATTAAAACTAAACTGAGCATGTAAAAAATGGGTTGATGTTTAATATTCCGGTCTAAATTTAAGACGTCTTGGATGTTCCCCGTGATTAAGTTCCTGATGTTCTATAAAAATATGTTTACAAAAACATGTTTGATCTGAACACGGAAAACGAATCCGTGTCAAATTAGAAAAGTTTCGCGACTTCAAAATTCAGAGCCTGGGTAATCCCCGATAAAAGAACTTTGTTGTTATCTCATTTCTTATTTTTGATACAACAATCTTGACTAATTCGAGATATTGTTTTTCAGGGTTCCTTACCCAAAGGGTAAAACGGGACTCTATTACTAAAACTCCGCTGTCTGTCCGTCTGTCACCAGGCTGTATCTCATGAACCATGATAGTTAGACAGTTGAAATTTTCACAGATGATGTATTACTGTTGCCGCTATAACACCAAATACTAAAAAAAAGAATAAAATAAATATTTAAGGGGGCTGCCATACAACAAACGTGATTTTTTCGCTCGTTTTTGCTCGATATTGATAACGGCAACAGGTAGACGCTTAAAATTTTCACAGAATATTGAGTTATTATATTCACTTTAAAAATAAATAATTAAATTAAAATAAAACAAATATTTAAAGAGCCTCCCATACAACAAACGTGATTTTTTTGCCGTTTTTATAGATAATGGTACGGAACCCTTCGTGCGCGAGTCCGCACTTTGCCGGTTTTTTTTATTATGAGAGGGAGGCAAACGAGCAAGCCGGTCATTTCATAGGAAATGATCATCACTGCCCATAAATATCAACAACTCAAAGAGAGTCACCCTTCACCCTTAAAGAGAGTATAAACCCTTTTCTTGAAAGCCCCGATGTCGTAGTTGTCTGGAAACACTGCTGCCGGAAGCTGGTTCCACAGATTCACTGTACGTGGCAGGAAGTTCTGACAAAAACGTACAGTGGTGGACCGCAATTCATCGAGATGGTGACGATGGAACTTAAGATTATTGATTGTAAGAACAAAAAAAAATGGCGCTGAGACGTGGCTGCTCAGAGGGCGATGTAGAGGGCTCGGAGTATCTCTGAGGGATTAGGTAAATTAGAAAAAATTAAATCCACGCAAGAACTTTACTCACCGACATAGTCATAAGAATCGCTGGATTCAAGTGGCAGTGGGCAGGGCACATCGCTCGTAGAACTGAGCCGGGCCCAAATTAAGACCTCGAATGGCGTCCACGGACCGGAAGACGCAGTGTATTTAGGCCTCCAAATAGATGGAGCGTCGACCTGGTTAAGTTTGCGGGAACGCGTTGGATGCGGAACTCGGGGTAGGTTTATGTTCAGCAGTGATGATGTATTCTGATGATGATTAATTGATAGTGATGAAGAGATATCTGGTTGTGATTATCGAATCGATTATCGAATAAGTGGGGTGTAATTCCGTTTGGCAAATTGTTTTTCCCAAACTGATTCATTTGGCAAATGTTTAATGTCCCAAATGTTTATTTATTCTGAAACTGTAAACTATTCAGGATATATTTCAGGACAATTCTGTAGGTTAGGTTAGGTTGGGTTAGTTTTGTTTTATAACAATCCTGATAAGTTTACAGTTTCAGAAAAAATAAACAGTTGGGAAATGAGACAATTGTCAAATAATTATAAATAAATAAATAAATAGGGAAAAATAATTTGCGAAACATTAGTAAACCGATAATCGGAATCGACTCAAGTCTAGATTGTCTATGAATTTAAAATTCGAACTGTTCAGTGTTGTGCTGTACCTAGTTAGTTACAAATACCACTTATATGTTTCAGTGGGAGTTGTTTAGGGAGTAAGTGCATGTTAGTCAGTGATTTATTTATAAGGAAACGATGTTATAACGACCGCTTTAGCCTAGTTGGTAGTGACCCTGCCTACGAAGCAAGAGGTCCTGGGTTCAAATCCCGGTAAGGGCATTTATTTGTGTAATGAGCACGAATATTTGTTCCTGAGTTATGGATGTTTTCTATGTATTTAAGTATTTATTTATTTATATCAGTATGTTTATCGTCGTCTAGTACCCATAGTACAAGCTTTGCTTAGTTTGGGACTAGGTCGATTTGTGTAAGATTGTCCCCTAATATTTATTATTATTATTTTTTATGTACGCTTGGTTCTGTTTGCTCTCCTTAAATAAATAAATAAATGGTCAACTGTCGATCGGCAACATTTACAGTTACATCGTTCTAGGATAAAAACATACAGAAAAAGCTTCTCTTACCTACCATATGATAAGGTCAAACCACTCTCAAATCTAAGAATATGTTAATAAATGCAATTTTTATTTAAATCACGTCCTACTTGTTATTTTAGGGTACCTCCGAGGTCGGACCATTATCAGCCGTTTGCTTAGGACGGAATTGATTGTGGAGTTTGGATTTTATGAAGATTGCTCGTTCCTTTATGGAATATGAAAGACAAGGCTTTCGGTGAAATGTTTTTCTTACAAGATATGGGAGTCTATTTGACGGATGAGCTATTTTTCTACAATCATGAGTATACTTAGAGATTTTCCTAGCACGAACAAATATTTTTCCTTCTAATACTTAGTTTATCGATGTCTTATAAGTGGCATTATATCAATGAGACACGTTTGAAAATAATATATAAAACAATAATACCAAACCAAATCGATGTTATTATTATGTCAAACACTAATCACAAGGTTGTTCGTGCTAGAAAAATCTCTAGGTATAATCATGAGCAATATGAAATACACATTGCAGCAAACTTAAAAGCAATAAGGGCGCCTATTGCTTACCTTATATAAATAATAAATAAATAAATATCACGGGACAATTCACAACAATTGACCTAGGTAGTCCCAAAAAAGTAAAGTTCCCTGTTGATTTTTTTTGTGGTGTACAGTGTACAATAAAGAGTCATTGTATTGTATTGTTGTAAAGTTTGAAGCGAACATCATCATCATCATCATCATCATTTCAGCCGTAGGACGTCCACTGCTGGACATAAGCCCTTATTGACGCCCAGTCATTACGGTTGGAAGCGACTTGCATCCACCCTGAACCCCGCGGCCTTCAACAAAAGAAGCGAAGCGAAGCGATATTACGTAACTATTATTCTCTGATCTGAACAAGATGGAGCGACGATCTGGTTAAGGTTGCGGGATCGCGCTGGATGCGGATGGCACAGGACCGATTTGTTTGGCGAGCCTTGGGAGACCTATGTTCAGCAGTGGACGTCTTTCGGCTGAAATGATAATGATGATTCTCTGACATGAACCGCACGTGGTACCTAAGCGCCCTAACTCTGTTTATCCGCACTTTATACGAAACTATCCACGCACCGGGTCATTTTACGATGTTGTAAAAACTTCATTATTTTTCTAAAGAAAACGGCCTACGGATAGTTCTTGGCTTTACGACCGCCGTTACGTGGCGGATGATACGGTTTTAGGTGTATCACGTGGAATCAGGAGATGAAGGCTTTGGGAACAATCAGATAGGCGCAGATAGCAACACTTTGATGTCGAATTTACCAAACTGAATCATTATCATACGTCCGTTATATAGTTCCCACGCGGGCTCCGTGCAGATTGGGAACTTGACAATACGGCTCTATATCTAAATCTCTAATGATTATTAGTCCTAATGTAATGTTTGTCCTAATGATCATTTGATCATTTGACCTAACATAAATTCCGAAAAACTCAGAGGTGCGAGCCTGGACTCGAACCCACGACCCTCTGCATGAGAGCCCGTAGGTCAAACCAAAGCTACCACATCTTTTTAAAGAAAGCTTATGAAATGTTAACTAAAATCTAGTCGCAGCTAATAAAAGGGAATAAAAATGGGAGTAATATTTTTAAATACTTGCTTAATCCAATTTGTACAGTCGGCCGCGTGTATGACAATGTGAATTAATACAAATCGGGCTAACATTAATGCGAGCCGTGGAAAACCCAGTAATTAATTTTCATTACCAAAGTTAGTAACGTCAGGAAAAAAGTTTTTCAATTACGCGGAAGTATTGCTCAACATGGAATGGGAAGGTTGTTTCAACTCTTAAAATTAAATATCTCTCGACGTCAGTTTTCTGACTCACACCTAGATTTAGAGACGGCTTCTAGGGTGAATAATCGCCAATCAGGAACCTGAAAAACATGCGTAGTTTTAAAAATAGTTTCAAAATGTTTATTTATGCACATCAGGATGAGCAGGAAACGTTAATACATGACACTAGCTGATTTAAGTACATACCCAAGCAGTACGTCCACATTATGTTTTATTGTCTGGATGGATGGTTAGCTCTTTAAAATGGATTACTTGTCTTCTTTCTTATTTCTCTTTACTTTGTTTTTGAAAGAAAGAAAGAAAGAAATTTTTATTTGCCCAGAATACGTATGTACACACAGATCTTAAAATGCTATTATTAAGAAGCAGTATTCAGTCGACGAGTCAACATGCAAATTAATTACACAATAAAATTAATAAGTACATATGTCTTCACTATAATATTACAAGATTAAATAACAGAATGTATGTCAAATTAAAAAGAAAATAAAATAAATTAAGGAAACTATGTCAAAGAAATCGTCATGGTGTAATATAAGTTAGATAAGTCATTGCAAATAAGACAAATTACGTTAATTACACACTAAAATAATACAGAATTATAAATGGGCTAAAAAAAAACTTAATACCTACTAATTTGTTTATTTCAATTTGACAAATCCAAGTACTCCTTAACACTATAAAAACAATATTTATGCAACCAAGATGTCAACCCCTTCTTAAACTCTAAACTCTGCAAAATTTTAATTTCGTCCGGTAGATTATTAAAAAGCAAAATTGACATATTGAACGCATTTCTTCTGTACATATCCGTGTGACAAGCTGGCTGATGTAGAAGATTTTTGTATTGCGCTCTCTGATGTCTTACAGTCATGTATGTTATTATGTTGCCATGTGATTTAACGTAGCGTAGACGACTTCTATTCTATTGTGTCCACTCTGCATTGGAATTACACACAAAGATTGTGTTTCATGTTTATAACTTTCTTTTATTGTTTTATTTTATGACACTGATTATTTTTTATGCAACTGTTTTACAACCAGGTATTTTTATTGTACCAATCCATTTAAAAATGTCACTGCTTTCATTTTCATTTCACACTCTTTATTAATTTGTTACATGTTACAATAATTCATCAATAATTAAATATCGTTTTGTTTTCTGCGCATGTGGTTGGCCGTGTCAGTTGTCAATGTCAACGCCATGTCAAATATCGTGTTGGTAGCGCTGAGCATAAAATGGTCGCGATCACAATTAGTCGAAACAAACTGATACAAAATTCAAATCCATTGTGAAGAAGACATTAATATCTAAGGCGTACTATAAAATTAATGACTATATCATGGACAGGGATGTTTGGAAATAATTCCGATCCGCATTGGCGATCCCTAGTCTCAAATAGCGTATCTACTGTGTTAAAAAAATTAATTGTATTAAATACTTTAGATGTATATCATTTAATAACAATATAGATCTGATTGACAAAAATATACCTTGTTGAGTTTCTTGCCAGTTTCTTCTCAACAGGGTTTTTTCCGAACCGGTGGAAGATTTTTCGACGTTCATAGGAGCATCAATTGATGCCTAAATTGAATAAAGAATTTTGACTTTGACTTTGACTTTGACTTTGACTTTGACGCGGTCCGGTCGTACGTGCAGCGAGCTAATGACGGCCTCACAACACGAACATGGCAGATGTAGACAGTATATATAATTTTGGTATTCCTGTTTCTTTGGCTAGGTAGTTGAAGTAAGTATAATTTTGATAGTGTTTTATGCGGCGATTAACCTTAATTAACAGTGATCACAAAATTCTATATTGCTCTCGTGTCTGACATCTTTTAATGCGCAAGTTGTCTCCACGTGGTTTCTGAAATTTTACTATCAAGTTGCAAAAACTACAATCACCGTACAACGTCGCTCCCAAAGAGAGCTTACTTTGACACTGGCGAAATTGTCCTAAAATAGGACAGAAGCCATTTTTTAAAAATAAATAATAATAATGAGGTGGGTCCATTTTGTGATAGTTGCTTTCTTACATTGTTATCTCGTATGCCTGTTGTTTATGTAACTGTCACGAATAAATGTTTTTTTCTTTCTTTCTTTCTTAAAGACGTTTTATACTTTATCTAATTCTAATTTTTATGACACTTTTTTTTCTGTGTTCGGTAGGTCTGAAATTAGGTCGTAGGCTATTTTTATATCCCTATTCTTCGCAGACGGAGTCGCGAGCAACAGCTAGTTTATCTATACTAATATTATAAAGCTGGAGAGTTTGTTTGTTTGGTTGAACGCGCTAATCTCAGGAACTACTGCTCCGATTTGAAAAATTCTTTCAGTATTAGATAGCCCACTTATCAAGGAAGGCTATAGGCTATATATAATCACGCTAACATCAATAGGAGCCGAGCGGAGCGGATGAATGTTTCAAAATCGGGGGTTTTTGAAGTAAAACTTCTATAGGCGCTAATCTCAGGAACTACTGCTCCGATTTGAAAAATTCTTTCAGTGTTAGATAGCTCTTTTAGTGTTTTTTTTTTATATCGAGGAACTAAGGAGAGCCATAATTAATGAAAAAACAAATTGGATAAAAAAATAAGCTGGCCAAATTACTAATTCCACGTGGACGGAGTCGCGAGCAACAGCTAGTTTATTTATAATAATCATCATCATCCGTATAAGACTCAAATTTGTGTTTAATTTAAAAAAAAATACGAATTCTTTTGCTGACCATACCATAATCCGAAGTGCGCGTACACACGTTACGATGTCAGCCATGCGTCATAATCCTGAATAAAAGAACCCCGAATTTCTGTATTTGTGGTTGAACCCAGTCAAGTCAAAAACGACCAAGAGTGTGTCGGCTCGCAGCAGCGTATCGAGCTTATATCATAATCATCATCCCAGCCTATATATATGTCCCACTACTTGAGACCGACTCTCAGAATGAGAGGGCTTGGACCGTAGTTCCCACACGGGCCCAGTGCAGATTGGGAACTCCACACACACCGTTGAATTTCTCAGGCGTGCGCAGGTTTCCTCTGTCCGCGAAGAATAGGGATGTAAAAATAGCCTACGACCTATCCTCAGACCTACATAAAACAGAGAAAAAAGTTTCATAAAAAATCGGTTAAGCCGTTTTGGAGGAGTTAGATTACAAACACCGTGACACGAGATTTTTATATATTAGAAAATTATTACGTAGTGAAACAGATCCTTCGAGACATAGCGTCTTTAGTTTTATCTTATTACAAACACAAACTATCACAAGTTGTCAGTATCTATTGAATCGGGACCAAGTTGGACCATTCATTCATTAACATCGATAAGGGCCCATGTCTTAGAGCACCTAGCCTACCGGAGGCGTCGTGCGCACCAATTTCCATACGAACAAATTTAATAAATACTTCTATTCGTGTCATCTTCCCGGCCTATATACGTCCCACTGCAGGGCACAGGCCTCCTCTCAGAATGAGAAGGGTTGGGCCGTAGTTCCTACGCGGGCCCAGTGCGGATTGGGCAACTGAATTGAGTAACATTTGGTAGCACGGTGAACGGTTGCGGTACTCTGAAGTTGAGTTCTGGTTGAGTTCGAAACGCGTCAGTGTAGTTTAGTGGTGGTATAGTTCGGTTTGTGTGATTTGTGTGTGTTCGTACAGTGTGGAGGTGGAGGAACTGCATAAACACGCATTTTTTTTTTACATAATCATACATAATGGTAAGGTCGCAAAGTAACGCCTGATTCAATAAATTATAAATATACCTAGTCAGTTTATTGTTATAAAAAAAATTAGATATCCTTTTGACTTGCCTTTTGTCAGCCATTTTATTTTTAACTTGTCTGTAATATAAAATTTAAATACCTAAAATCAAATTCACAAATGATAACGGGTATAAATCGATTTTTTGGGCAGTACGGGCTCCAGTTCGTTTCATGCTCCGAGACTGATGTTAGATAGCAGTGTTAGAAATTCGGGATGATAGCTTTCAAACTATATAAATGGGTGTTTGGGATGTTTTGGGTCACACATGGACAGTTTAACTATTTCACTAATAGTTTGGCGACATCATATTTTCAATGCCTTTGGATTTGTAAACGTTTTTATTATACAAGCTGTTTTTGAACGTAAAACTACCATGAAACTAAAATCTATTAATCTATTATAGTGAAAAATACGGATACCTAACTCACGTCTATGATCGAGTATAGGGAACGTGCACATCGACGGTGCTGCCAACTGGTGCCATCAATTTGAATGTTTTACCCTGATAAGTTTATTTTAATGTCCGCATAGTGTTTCTTCTGTCGCATTAGTGCTGCCGCCTATAGTTACTGCACGTTCGCTATAAGCTCGACATATTTCGGCCTAATCCGTAGTCACACGCCGCGGCAGCTGTCAAACGCGCACTACGCGTCACCGCTCTGCTCGCGCTGCTGCTCGCAGCAACTGACAGCGACACACATCTACCCCCGTTTTCATCGTCATTTTTATTGTCATTGTCAAGTGTAGGGTAGATAAGTTGTTAGTGTTGGCGTGTGGCTCTGAGAAGAAGGACTACAACACACGGCGGCCACGACGTACAAAATACGCGTTCTTGAATCTACATAAGCACGACGACGTCTGTACACGCTTGCGCCTATATACCTACATCGCGCGCGCTCCCGACTGGATTCCGGCGGTTCCTGCAATCTGCGCCTTGAGGGGTGGGGTAACTCGAATCGGTGCGGGGCGGAGTGTGGTCATTCTGTACGTTAGTACTATTATATATTCTGTGGCTACGGAGTAGTCCGAAACATGTTTAGCTAAACTCGATTATAGACATGAAAATATCCGTATTTTTTCACTATTATAAGCTTTAATTTACCTAAAGTTAAAAAACTTTACCTTGCAGGTATATTTGTTTGTTTGCTTACTAGTTTGCAAGCTAATTTTGTTCCACCTCCAATGGTCGATTTGATTTTGAATTTAATAAGTATACTACTAACACTATAATGTAAGTTAGATGACAATGCCAATAGGTACGATAAGAAAAAAGTTCAGCCAGTCGAAAAGTTTGTGTTAAAAGTTGAACAAAAACATATTAAACAAGTCAAAAGGACAGTGAATGGTTTTTAAAGTACACTCCCTTAAAAGAATTCAATCAATCACATTGGTGTCAATCACTGTTTGCAAATAATTGGTTGAAACCGACATTTCGACGCGGAAATTCATAGGAAACCCTTTTTCGCTCGCGAAGATATTCACAGAAATTTTGCCAGCATTACCTATTAAGTAATCTGTGGCATTACTTTAAAGGCAAATTTTTTAAGACTGAAAAAGCATAGGTACTTTAGAGATATTATTTTAAAATGGCATTATATTTTTGGATGTATTTTTTGTGAGAAAGGGTTTGGGGAACCTAAAGAAAATCCCGTTTTTGGTTTTCTTTTTTCATCATCAGTATCGCATGCCTCCTCTCAGAGTGAGAGGGCTTGGGCCGTGGTTCCCACGCGGACCCAGTGCGTTTTGGGCACTTTACACACACCATTGATGAATGTCTTCTCAGGCGTGTGTAGGCTTCCTTGCGATGTTTTCCTTCAGCATAAAGCTCATGGTAAATTTCAAATGTAATTTCGCACATAAATTCCGGAAAAACTCAAAGGTGCAGCCCGGATTAAACTCACGACCCTCTGCTTGAGAGGCCAAACCACTAGGCCACCATGGCACGGTTTTTTTAGTGAAGTTTGTGGTATCGTATTTTGAATATTTACTATCACTAATATCACTTTCATTAATTAAAAATTCATTACATAAAAAAATACATCGTCCGCCATAATTGCAGAGGAAGAGAGAAAGAAAGTGTTGCCACAATGCCAAATAAGATTCTACACGTAGTGTGGTACTACGGCTAAAAGGAATTCCTGTTATTAAGTGCTCTATGTTAAAATACATAAAACTAAGTTTTAATGTATACGCAAACTATGTATAATGCCATAAAACGACTATATGACCCATAAACATGCTGATGCGGACATTCATAACATCATAATCTATTGTGGTTATTTATCCACTTTAAGTTATAAACCGCTTGGCGATACTATATTCTGTGTCATATGTAGTTATTATTACCGTTATTATTATTATTATTATACACCGGGACTTCAAAGTGACAATAATAAAACTATGAGTGAAAATTGCGTATGTTTTAAACGATATATTGTGTGGGTATTAATTACATTTGAAATTTACCATGAGCTTTACGGTGAAATGGTGAAATAGCGAATATATCACTCACTTTCGATTTGCCGACAACGTGGTGCTTATGGCTGAGACCTTGGAAGACCTCAGTGCGATGCTCGCTGACCCCGGAAAAGTCTCCGAGAGAGTTGGTCTTAAATTGAACATGGACAAGACGAAGGTCATGTCGAACGCCCATCTTGAACCAACTCCCGTCGTAATCGGAGAGACTTTGCTCGAAGTTGTTGACGACTACTACCTGGGATGTACAATCCTATTAGGTAGGTTAAACTTCGAGAAGGAGGTCAATCGACGAATTAGACTCGGCTGGAAAGCGTTCGGGAAGCTTCGCAATATCTTGTCATTCAATATACCGTAGTGTCTCAACTCAAAAGTCTTTGATCAGTGTGTGTTGGCACTGAGACGTGGCCGCTAACGATGGGCCTCATAAGAAAGCTCAAAATCACTCAGAGGGGGACGGAGAGGGCTATGCTTGGGATTTCTTTGCGGGATCGCATTTATTAGAAATGATGAAATCCACGCAAGAACTAAAGTCACGGACATAGCTCGAAGAATCGCTAGACTTAAGTGGCAGTGGGCAGGGCACACCGCTCGTAGAACTGACGGCCGATGGGGCGAAAGGTTATCGAGTGGCGTCCGCGGACCGGAAGACGCAGTGTAGGTAGGCCTCCAACAAGATGGAGCGACGACCTGGTTAAGGTGGCAGGAACGCATTGGATGCGGATAGCGCAGGGCCAATCTGTTTGGCGAGCCTTGGGAGAGGCCTATGTTCAGCAGTGGACGTCTTTCGGCTGAAATGATGATGATGATGATGATGATTACGGTGAAGGAAAACATCGTGAGGTAACCTGCACACACCTGCGAAGAAATTCAATAGTTTGTGTGAAGTTCCCAATCCGCACTGGGCCCGCGTGGGAACTATGGCTCAACCCCTTTCATTGTAGGAGGAGGCCTGTGCTCTGCAGTGGGATGTATTGGTGCATCAGAATTAGAAGGATGTATGATAATAATAATATTTCAACAGTGTTAGTGCTAATGGATGTAACGAAAATTGTTTTTTTATGAATATATTTTAGTGGTTTCACATTTTGACTGACAAAAACCACCAATTTTAGTGGGAAATATAAAAAGTTAGCAACACTGAGCTCTAGTAGAACTCACTTAAGCTCAGTGTTGCTACTTATTAAACACAAAACCCAAGACCCAACTCTCAAATTTCATTAATATTAAAAAGCGCCCAATTTCACCGCATAAGCTATTCAATGTCTCTAGAGGACTACGTAATACAATTCTAAGGAACCCTCAGGTTATAGCGTCTTATAATTTCTCCCTAGAAAACCGGAAGGGGTTTAATTTAAGCCTGGAAATACGTATTGTTCAGTTAATACCGATTACGGATGGTGGAAAGGTTTTTGTTAGCTGATAATGTATTTAAAGGGGATTTTTAACCGTTATCTCTCACTGACATGTCATGATAGGGTTACCTGAACAAGTTTAGAAAAATTATTACTTGCTGTAAGACTTAATAAGTTCTGCGGGAACTATTCAATTTTCTGGTATAAAAAGTATTCTATATGTTAATATAGGTTATAAACATATATGTACTTACCAGATTTCATCAGAATCCGTCAACCGTTTCAGCGTGAATTTTTAGTCTTTTCTAAAAACTATATACATATACTCAATATCCAGGGCTGGCAAAGCACGCTTTAATATTATTAGCGCCATTCGCCACTTCTTACCTGTGTGAATTGTCATTTTCTTCAATGGTCGACATTAAAATTGATAAAACTACAAAGAGAAATGCAGCAACTTGAAAATGGCTTTGATTGTAAGCATCTTACACCGAGAAATAAACAAGCCCAACCTTTGCATTTTTTTTATTGTGTTGTAGTACCTACACCACTTTTTTTTACCCGGAATAAGGCTTCACGACCCCCCTAGGGGTCACGACCCACAGTTTGAAAAAGGCCGGTCTAAAGGTACGTTTAAAGCAAACGAACAATGAGCAAAGAGCCAGAACAAGAGCATTGTTTTTGATCTTTTAGTGTAAATGAAAGCTTATTTTCAGCGTTTACATCGAAATATCAAGGAGCAAGAATGAGAACCAAGAACTAGAATTCTTGAACAATAGATGTTTAGATGTGGTTTAGATCACCCGAGCGAATGCTTCTCGCTCATTCGTGTCAGTTCTGTGGTTGGCAGTGCTTTGTTATATCCATTTCTGAAAGCGATATCATAATTGCATGTGCTGCGTTTTATATTTTGTCTCAAACACTCAAAAAGAAAAAGTGGAAGAGACGTTGGTGTGTAAATCGATAAGTATGAATTCGAATCAGAAGAACACACGTAAGAACGCTTTGAAGAGACCGCTCCGGGGAGCGACCACGTCCGAATACGCTAAAACGCTCTAAGTTCGCAAGCTCTAACCGCCCGCCATGCGCGGCATGCGTTTTATCAGTTCATTGTGTGTGCCGCCAGGTAACCACTGTACGGCGAGCGTCTCGGCCGCGCAATGAACACAGAAAACGCTTGCCGCGCCGCAAAACGCACGTTGTCGTGGCCGGGCGGTAAAGGCAAAGCAATGGAGCAAAGTACGCTAGGAGTTTCCCTGCGTGATCGAATAAGAAACAAGGAGAACTGCAGGAGAACCGAAGTTACTCAAATAACTTGTACTTGGCAGACTGAAGCGCAGTGGGCAGGGCACATTGCTTTTAGAACAGACGGCCGATGGAGCCGTAAGGTTCTAGAGTTCATAAAGAATGCCATAAACGACCACAACAGACTCAAACACAAGCAAGAGTGGAAAACACTGGTAAGTCTAAAGCATTCAAAACGATTCATCGAAAATGTCAGCACAAGCTGGACTAAAAAAATCTGGACACTCAGTAGGAAACAAATTCGACACGTAAAAAGTGGTGAGGAAGAAACAATGGAACACATCATGTGTGAATCTGAAGCCCTCGCCAGATTAAGAATGAGACTCTTTGGCGACGGATACCCCGCACCAGGAGACTTTAAGTGCGAAGGAGTGTATCCGCAAGGACACCTAATACTAAGATAAGGTTTTAGAGCGGCTATTCCGTCTTCCGGTGGCGTGGGAAGGCCCCGAACAGGTCCCACGATCTGGTGAAGGTCGCAAGATCCATTTGGATAACGGCCAGCGCAGGACCGATTGTTTCGGAATTACTTGGAAGACCTTTGTCCAGTAATGGCCGTATTTTGGCAGATTACGTATTTTGGAAGGAAGTACACGTGGAAGTACAGTGTTAAGTAAAGATGAACTGCAACAATTACTTTGCTCACCCGCAACCTTACGATACTTACGTTTGTGTAATAAATGCGTGTTCATGCAATTCCTCCGCCTCCACACTGTACGAACACACACAAATCACACAGACCCAACCACCACCGGCACCACCAAACTACACTGATGCGTTTCGATCTCAACCAGAGCTCATCTTCAGAGTAGGTACCACAACCGTACGCTATGTTACCAAATGTTAGACTGAAAGTTAAGTATATACGTAAAGATCTTTTTCAACGGTTGAACGATAAAAAAATACGATTTTAAACATCTGTACAAGTTACTGGAACCAAGAACTTATATCGGAACTAAATGGTGACAAAGTTTATAAACGTTCTCTTTTTAAATCCAGTGTATTTTTAAACGCGCTAGCGACAGTGGGAGTTAAAACTCGGAGAGCTAGAAACTGTCCAACGGCTAGTGCAGTAGCTTTGTTGAATAGATTTGTGTAGAGACCAAAAAGTTAGGCCACGTTAAATCGTAGTTAGCCTTAGAAAACGACTAGGTTAAGAAAATAGTAATAATATTATGGATAGGTAGGTATTTTATTTTTTGATTAGTGTGTGTCACCTTGTTTAAACTTAGCTTAAACTTTTGTAATTTATTTTATCATTATTTGTGAGCTCCTGTAATTGGCTGTGTTGCTATGTCGATCACTTAAATTGTATTTTTACCTAAGCTGTTGATTCTCCTTAAATAAATATAATAATAATAATAATTATTATTATTTATTCAAAAAACATCTTTTACAGAGTATCCTTACTACTAGTGCTCTACTTCCTAAATAGGTAAAAACCTGTACTATAGGATAAACAGCGCTCCTCCCCCTAAATTGTACGATGTTTAAGAACATAATTACTGCATAATTAAATATACATACAACTATGAGTATAAGTGCGCGCGTGCACACGCGCGTGTTTGAGAGTGTGTGTGTGTATGTACGTGTATGTGTGAATGTTTGAGTGTGTGTAATATGAGTGTGTTTTTAACTTATCACTATCAAAAATGCTTCTGTTTCACCATAACTTTTACTGAGTAACCAAGTAGTAACAGCTTTCTTAAATCGGACCAATAGTTCGTGAGATTAGCGCGTTCAAGCAAACAAACAAACGAACTCTTTAGCTTTATAATATTAGTATAGACTAGCTTTTTTACCCGCGGCTTCGCTCGCGTGAACCATAAATATTTCAGAGAAGCATGCAATTAAGCAAGCAAGCTATTATGCAAGCAAGTCTGAAGCAAGCATGCACGCAAGCATACAAACAGCATGCAAGAAAGCATGCAAGCGAGAATCCAAGCAGGATTCTAGCGAGCATGCAAGCAAGCATGCAAGCAAGCATGCATGCAAGCAAGCAAGCAAGCAAGCATGCAAGTTAACATGCATGCAAGCAAGCAAGCATGCAAGCAAGCATGTAAAAAAGCATGCAAGCGACAGTACTAACGGATTCAAGCCAGCGTGCAAGCAAGCATGCAAGCAAGCATGCAAGCAAGCATGCAAGCAAGCATGCAACCAAGCATGCAAGCAAGCATGTAAGCAAGAATGCAAGCAAGCATGGAAGCAAGCATGCAAGCAAGCAAGCATGCAAGCAAGCATGCGAGCAAGCACGCAATCAAGCACGCAAGCAAGCACGCAAGCAAGCACGTAAGCAGGCTAGCAGTCATGCAAGAAAGCATGCAAGCAAGCATGCAAGCAGGATGCAAGCAAGCAAGCTTGCAAGAAAGCATGAAAGCAAGCATGCAAGCGACAATCCAAGCAGGATTCTAGCGGGCATGCGAGCAAGCATCCAAGCAAGCATGCAAGCAAGCATGCAAGCAAGCAAACATGCAAGCAAGCATGCAAGCAAGCAAGCAAGCATGCAAGCAAACAAGCAAGCATGCAAACAGGCATGCTAGCGAGAATCCAAGCAGGAGGCCCAAATTTTCAAAATTAAAAACTGACATTAATTTATATTGACATTTTTAATTTCGTATTATCTTTTGATGGAATGTCAGATTTCAATAATTCAAAAAACAATCAACAGGTATTGAATCAGTCTTGCATACGAAATAATTTATTTGGATAAGAATTAATACAAAGGTGTGGATAACATGGTCTGATTTTGATAGGCATTTCTATCATCTTTTAAAATGTAAAAAAGTAGTAATAGTGACATAACTACAATAGTTGGACGTATGGTCTCATGAAGTTTTTTGTAGATATTGATACGTTCTATAATATTGTAGAAATTTTTTTTGTTCTATCATCAATACTTTCTGCTGCGCATGCGGTGAAAGACAATTTATGGCTAATTTTTACCAAATTGGGTAAATATTTTTTTGGAGTGTTCATAATAAATCTTAGGGAAGGTTTTATGAAAAAAAAACTACGGCTAGGCCAAAGCCGCGTGCATTATCTACTATTATCTCAAAAATATAATAGTTCAGGTTCAGTTTCAGTTCAGGTTTTGATTTGGCTGCAAGTTCAAACCTGACTAAGTACTGTCTACTCGGCCTATTTAGCTATAGAAGTGTATGGGGCTACTCGACCGTAACACGCAATGGAAGCCATGAAATAAAAAAGGAATGAGACGTTACAGTAAATTCCCCCATCACGAGACTCATAAGGCATCCACCGATAAAAGAGGCTGTAACACATGTCCTGGGTAGGGTTGGCGAGAAGCGAAACGCGTTTTCTTTTCTATATACATACGATGACCCTCGTAAAAAAGCTCAAAATCACTCAGAGGGCGATGGAGAGGGCTATGCTCGGAGTCTCTCTGCAGCGGGCTTGCAATAGAAATGATGAAATCCGCTCAAGAACTAAAGTCACCGACATAGCTCGAAGAATCGCCAGACTCAAGTGGCAGTGGGTAGGGCACATCGCTCGTAGACGGACCGGAAGACGTAGTGTAGGTAGGCCTCCAACAAGATGGAGCGACGACCTGGTTAAGGTTGCGGGATCGCGTTGGATGCGGATGGCACGGGACCGATCTGTTTGGTGAGCACGACGGACGTCTTTCGGCTGAAATGATGATGATGATGATACATACACATACAATCACACCTGGGAAGGCCCAGCAAAGGGGTAGACAACGACTATATGTTTTCACTTGCTACGATCCTGACAACCTTTTCTGAACTAGAGAATCGGTCAAACGGAGCATAAGACACAAAAGTTGTCTCTCATTTGTACATAATAAGGCCAATTTGCCCATCATTCATGTCATTTTTTGAGAAAATAGCATTATAAAAAAACCTTTATATCAGGCCAGCTGACTCATATAATTGTACTGTAATTGCATTATATTAAATGACCAATACCTACATATGTATTTCGTCCGTAATTTTTTTAGACTTTATTTAATTTGTTACATACCCTCCCCAGGCATAACATTGGAGAGAGATCTCTATATTGTGGCTTATCCCTACAATATTGTATGAAAGAATAAAGTGACAGTGACGTGCGGAAGACCACGTGGCGTGAGCTTCTGCAGCGTTAACCATCAGGCTTATTGTCTAACGTTTCTGACGCTTGCCTTCGCAATCACTATTTCTTTCTCTCAAACGGTACAAAAGGATGACAGAAAGAGACGGCGAAAGCGAAGGCAAGAGACAAGACAAGACAATACGGCCTCTGTCCCACCTCCTGTTACACGGCAATACGACGCAACCAAAACTTTTGTCTTATGTCTTGTGCCAGCCCTACCTCCACGTACAATTTATAACGTTGCAATCAGGCTTTACGTCACGTAGCGTTATTCGACGCGTTATTGTTACGGAGTTAGTGTCTAACTAACGAATGTAACGAGATGCTTGGA
Organism: Archips xylosteana; assembly: GCA_947563465.1. Taxonomy (NCBI): domain Eukaryota; kingdom Metazoa; phylum Arthropoda; class Insecta; order Lepidoptera; family Tortricidae; genus Archips; species Archips xylosteana. The sequence goes on along the minus strand of OX387361.1, from coordinate 16,568,391 downwards.
AACAAAGGACAGTGCCATTTACAAAGTCTGCGATAAGCTGTGACGACATCCCGATATTTCTATTCTTGGTCCGATTCTTGAGTCTATTAGGTTTCTCTGGCTCGTCACACGCGACCGGTGGCGTCTGGATGTGCGTCGCACGCTGTCACAGAATATATAATATTACTAACGTATAGAATGGACACGCTCCGCCCCGCACCGATTCGAGTTACCCAACCCCTCAAGGCGCAGATTGCCGGACAATGTTTGTTCTCGGGTCTTGGATGTTTAATATGTATTTAAGTATCTATCTACCCATAAGGTCAATTGGTGTGAATTGTCCCGTGATATTTATTTATTTATTTATTTATTTATATTCCTATGCGTCCGAGAGAAACCTCTTCTTGACAGACAAACTGATAGACAAACAACAAAAAGATCCTATCACCGTTCCTGCTTTCCCTTTGTTAAACAGTACCCCAAAAAACAGCTAAAAACGTATATTTATAATAATCTATATAAAACTAAAGGGTCTTAACGATTATGGGTCTGAACAAAGGCGTATCACCGCCGAAGTTCACAGCAATAAGTTTGCAAATGAGGGACCTTTGAATCCATTTATTTCAGCTAAGTAAGACCCCGGCGTCCAAACTTTCAGGGCAGAGACAAATTTCACCTGTAAAAAGTTCTGCTTTGCCGACTTTCGGCGGGACGTGACACACTGGGTTTGGAGATAGCAAGCAATGGGAATGTTGACGCCATTAAATAATAATTCGAAGACACGACTCCACTAAACAAACGCTTAATTCCGTTAACTGCTTGCAGCTGAAATTGAAACTTATAGTGTGATACGAGCGTTCATATTCTGTTGGGCACCGCTGAACCGAAACCAAGAGCACAGGGTTCCCACTCGCCGATATTTAGTTAGGTATATAAATCATGAAAGATATTAGTGTGTATTAATTCAGTAAACTACCTTTAGGCTGCGTTTCCACCAGAGATGTGCGAGGTAGCTAAGCGGTGCGAGGATGCGTAGCGAGGATGTGTAGCGGGCTCTTTTCAAATAAGCGGGCGGGGTGCGGTGGCGCGGAGCGGAGCAACGCCGCCTAGCAACACATCCCTCGCAACACATTCCTCGCACACATTCCTCGCACACGTCTTTCCCTTCTTTTCTTTTGTATGTACAAAAACCTCGCTCCGTTAAGCTGTTTCCACCAGAGCTGAGCTGAGCAAGGATAGGTAAATGAAGTGTTTCTATTGGTTCATGACAAACACATCCCTCGCAACGCATCCTCGCACAGCTCCGGTGGATACGCAGCCTTAAATGCAACAGTATCTTTTATACGGATTATGAGATCGTTTAGAAGTCATTGTTTGTTGCAAAAATCACAGAAAAGAAAGATGCTTAATTACGTGCGACGCGGCTAGCGTGCGAACCGAAGCCGAGCGACAACCTACTGCCATACGCCTGCCCGGGAGGCGCGCCGCACGAACATACCTAAACTTCGGTGTGAAACCCCCAGCTCGTAGTTTAAATAAGTGCCATGTGAAAGAGCCCTATGCGGCCTACTTGCAGAATTAACTTTTTTTGATATTTAAGTATATTATGTTCCCGATTCTTCCCGTCTGTGTGGCCACGCTTGGGCCGAGTGTCCACAATATGCGGGGGCGTATAGGCTTTCAAATTTATTGCTGGACCTATATCCTATCAATGACGGATCGTTGGACAACATATTTCTATAAATATACCACTGGGGATGGTTTTATTAAAGTGAAAATAATGTTTTCTTTGCGTATAGATGTGGGATTTTGAGTAGAAAAAACGAGTACTTAACGGACAAAAGGGAGACTGTATATTGTTCTGAAGAAATTTAAGGATTGTTATACTTAAATATCTTTAAAAAAAACTGTATTAGACTAGTGGTTTGAACTATGGCCTCTCAAGCAGTTTCTTGGAATTTACGTGCGAAATTACATTTGAAATTTACCATGAGCTTTACGGTGAAGGAAAACATAGTGAAGAAACATGCGCACACCCGCGAAGAAATTCAATAGTGTGTGTGTGTGTGTGTGTGTATTTCCCAATCCGCACTGGGTCCGCGTGATAACTACCTGCCCTGTACGCTGTTCGCTCCGCTATGTTCCCGCATTAGCCTTTGAATCTAACCTAGCCGAGTCGCTTCCGCTCCGTATCGTCTTGCTCGCTCGTTTCGCTCGCTCGCTGAAAAGTAAGCAATGTTGTCTTAACCCTTATTGGCTTAACAATTCATTTTTCTAAATGTTTATTGTCTAAAGATAAACCTAGATTAGGTAGGTAACATAAACATAGTTTCGATTTTTCGTAACATTTAGATTATAAAAAAAATGGCAAGTGACCAGGTTGTCAAATAAAAAAAAATGGATACTGTTATTTGGGATTTCGAATTTGTTGGTAAATAACACAGTGGTTAAATGAATCTTTGAGTTGTCATGGAAAACAAAATATATGGATTTTAAAAATTCGGTGATCCGTTTTCGGATAAATGAAATTCGAGTAAATGAGTTTCGAAACATTGATGGGTTACCCGGTTACTCTAGTTATTCAGTAATTGTCCATATTCCGGTTTCTATCGCACAAAGAATCACCGAACTCTCCAAGCGTAGCTTTCTCCTAGCACATTGTGTGCCTGAGCCTCTCCAGGAACCCAATACAGTAGTTTATTAGTATGTTACACCGGCAAATTATCAAAGTTACATAATGGCGTAATCATTCGGCCTTCAGACTTCTAGGCAACAATAGTCTAACTAAGTTTCGGTAACAACTAATGGGTTACTTAGTTACAGTGCTAACTCAGCATAGACATTAAGCCACTTTCTGTAATTATGCCAATGTGGAAGACTGTATCAGCAAACTAGACGAAAAGTTTGCCAGTGACGGAGAACTAATTGTATTCGGATTGGAGGCACAATTCATAATAGCTGATAAATCCTACTAATAAAGTTTGTAGGTGTACATGCACCTACTTATCGTCCAGTTGTGGGACATCCTATATTAACAAATACCTCAACTACTTGTCTTGATTTCTAACTCTGCTCTCCTAAATGTATTTGTCAGAGTTGCACTTCCCTCTTGACAGTCATGAAAAACCTTGTTTCAATATATTAAAGATCTTCACCAACAACTCGATAGCAAAACAAACACGGCCTCGCATGTGTTTCGGCCATAGCGCTGCCTATTAACCGCTAATGACTAAAATAATCGCGCTAGCTCCCCCCTTTACTAATATAAACGTGTTGATTAAAAATACGGTGAAGGATCGCGAGGAAACTTCATCATCATTCAGCCAAAAGACGTCTACTGCTGAACATAGGCCTCCTCCAAGGCTCGCCAAACAGATCGGTCCCGTGCCATCCGCAACCAACGCGATCCCGCAACCTTAACCAGGTCGTCGCTCCATATTGCAAGAACTAAAGTCATCGACATAGCTTGAAGAATTGCCAGACTCAAGTGGGGAGGGCACAACGCTCGTAGTACTGATGGTCGATGGGGCAAAAAGGTTCTCGAGTGGCGTCCACGGACCGGAAGACGCAGTGTAGGTAGCCCTCCAACAAGATGGAGGAATCTTGCATAGGTACAAGAAATTAAATGGTGTGTGTGATGCCAATCCGCACTGGGCTCGCGTGGGAACTACAGCTCGAGTCCTCTCATTCTAAGAGGGGGTCTGTGCCCTGCAGGGAGACGTATATAATCTGGGATGATGATGAGTTTTCCTTTTAATTCGCTAAATGTACAGCACTGATTTTTTTCAAGTATAAAAAAAAAACATGTGTTAAAGTACTTCCAGTAAAGGAGTCTTCTAGTGACTTTATAGAGGTCAGTGTTTTATATCTGTGTACGGTTACTATGACTTGTTATTCTTTGACTATTGATTTGACTTTATTCCAATATATTTTTCCTTAACAAATGCATTTGCTTTAATATGGTAGCAGAGCGCAAAATAACAATTTAAAGCTTAAACCGGATAACGGTCTATTTTTCAAAGAGTGCGGAACAATCAAATCGATCGAAAATGGGTTCAAACATTAAATTCGAGATTGGACGACTCGAAGGTAGTACCAACTGGCAAACTTGGAAATACAAAGTTTCGCTGCTAATGCGGAGCATACCAGGTACGCTAGATATAATCCATGGTATAGCGACAAAGCCTGATCCACCTGCGGCGACGGCGTCATCTGAGGAATTGTTAAAACATAAGACTGACTCGGACAGGTACCAAAGTCTCGACAGTCATGCATTGCTTATCCTTACGACCAACATGACCGAAGAAACCTTAAACAAGGTAATTCGATGTGGAACGTCGAAAGATATGTGGACAGAGCTACATCGTCTTTATGATGGGGCAAAAGAAGATCGAAGCTATGAACTTTGCATGAGGTTTTTCCGCTTCCAACTTGAAGATAATGATATGGCAAGTCACATCTCGACACTTAAAAACATATGGTACGACTTAAACAAGGAAATTGATGGAAATGATCTCCCAGAAATGCTTTTAATCTGTAAAATCTTGGATACTCTTCCGGAAAAATATTTTAACTTTAAGTCAAGCTGGTTGTTAATGAATAAGAGTGATCGAAATATCGAAAATTTGACGACACAGTTGTGTGCTCACGAAAGAGCTTTAACGAGTGGATGTAAGGACAATATCGAAGAGGCTCTAGTACTGAGATCAAATGGAAAAAGTAAGGATAAATTTAAGAAAAGGAAATGCAATTATTGTGGAGAGGGATTTCATAAGGTCACATCATGCAAGAAGTGGATAGCGGACGGCAGACCTCCTAAGCCTCCCAAGCAAGCTGCGAATATTGCGATGTTAACAGGCCTGGCTCTAGCGTGCGACGCTCAAACCAATGATAACGACTCTTGGTATGTCGATAACGGTGCGACCAGTCACTTTACAAACAGAAGAGACATATTCCAATCTTTTGAAAACTTCGGAGAATCGCGTAATGTGTTGACGGCGAACGGAGAGGTGATCGAATGCATAGGAAAAGGCTCTATTCAAATTGAAGCTGACATAAAAGGTCATAAGGAGTCAATAACCTTAACAGACGTATGGTACGTTCCAAGTATTAAGAGAAATTTATTTTCTGTGCTAGCCGCGCAAGATACGCTAAAGAACAGCATCTTTCAGTCAAATGCTCAGTCATGCAATGTAAGTATTGATGGCAAAGTTGTTTTAATCGGAAATCGTGACAAGTATGGCGGTTTGTACAAACTTAATGTCAAAACACTTATGCCAGAACTTGAGATTAACCAATTGACGACGTCACAAAATCTTCAACTCTACCATGAACGCCTAGGACACCAGAATAAGAGACATGTAGCAAAACTGATACAAAGAGAACTAGGAGTTAGTCTAGACTCAAGTTCCGCAGATATCTGTGAAGGCTGCGTCTTTGGCAAGACACATAGGCAAAAGTTCGGAGAGAGACCAAAAGCTACAAAATCTGGAGAACAAATTAGTGCAGACGTATGTGGACCATTCCCATACTCGATTTCAAAGTGTAGATACTACGTTCTGTTTAAGGACAACTACTCAAAATATCGATGGATCTACTTTCTGAGACACAAGTCTGAAGTTCACGCAAGCTTGAAAGACTTTCTTGCTGAAGCTAAAACTTACGGACATGTCGTACAGGAGTTACTCACCGATAATGGAGGAGAATTCGACAACGAACAAGTACGAAATACTTTGAGACAATTCGGCATAAGACAAAGATTTACTATGCCATACACACCTCAACAGAACGGTTCATCAGAACGCGAAAATCGTACGGTTGTAGAAATGACAAGAGCACTAATGCATGCTCATGATGAGATACCGAAAGGATTATGGGCTGAGATATCCAAAGCTTCAGTCTACATACTGAATAGAACGGGACCTACTCCAATAGAAGGAAAGTCACCGCACGAACTTTGGTACGGTAAGAAGCCAAGAATAAATCACTTGAAAATTATTGGTTGTCATTGCTACGTGCATGTTCCAAAAGAAAAGAGATCAAGTAAGTTAGACAGGAAGGCTGAAAGAGGGATACTTATCGGATATGATGGTGATGAAGGATATCGAGTATTTGATGTGAAGAATCTCAAATTGATCAGATCACGAGATATTGTTGTTGATGAGATATCTTTGCTAGACAAAAAGAAGACTGATACAACTTCAAAAATACCTAAACCTGATACAAATATCTACGAGCTACCTATTCCTTCAACAAGTTCTCCAACTTTTTATGAAGAACATCACCCACAAGCACAATCGGAGACAAACGATAGTGTTGAAGAGTATGAGTCATTTGAAGAAGATGAGACAGTTGGAAATAATGTAGATCCAAATGTTATGACACGACAAAACGTAGACTTGCCAGTGCATGGCGAGCGTCAACTACGTGATCGAAGCCGGATTAAACCTCCACAAAGATTTAGTTTCGAGCAGTTCATTAACGAGGCTATATCCATTCCTGAACCATCTTCATATCGAGAAGTCTTACACAATCCTGAAAAAGATAAATGGATCGAAGCGATGGACAAAGAAATACAATCCTTGAAAGAAAATCAGACGTGGGAATTAGCTAACCTGCCTAAGACTCGGAAAGCACTACCTTGCAAATGGATATTTAAAATTAAAAGAAATCCTGATGGTTCAGTCGACAAATACAAAGCACGTTTAGTTGCTGTTGGCTACAATCAAAAGAAAGGTATTGACTATGACCAGACATTTAGTCCAGTTGCAAAAATGAGTACAATAAGACTTCTGTTAAGCATTGCTGCAAATGAAGGATTAGCGCTTAGACAGTTTGACGTTTCTACAGCTTTTCTATACGGTTCTGTCAAAGAAGAAATTTATATGCGCCAACCAGACGGCTTTGATGACAGAACAGGTCGAGTATGCAAGCTGAAAAGAAGCTTATACGGACTTAAACAGGCACCTAAATGCTGGAATGAGTGCATTCATGATTTTCTTCTAGAATCTGGTTTCGTCCAGAGTGAAGCTGATCCCTGTGTCTATGTCCGAGAACGTGGACAAAATAAGATACTAATTGGGCTCTATGTTGATGACGGTTTGTTGGCTGCATCAGACGAGAAAGAGGCAGATGATTTCATCCAAAATCAATTAAAAGGTCGGTACAAAATAACGACAAAAGCTCTGTCCTACTTCCTTGGGCTCGAAATAGAACAACACAATGAATGTATTAAGGTTCATCAAGCTGCTTACACTCAAAAATTGCTAGACAAGTTCGGGATGAGTAACTGCAAAGCTGTTGGGACACCCATTATAAAATGTGAAAAGGAAATGGAGAAAGAAGAATGTCCTGACCAACAGCCAAATTTTCCATACCGACAAGCCGTTGGGTCTCTAGCTTATCTTATGGTTGGAACGAGACCAGATATAGCATATGCAGTTGGGGTAGTGTCGAGAAGCCTAGACAACCCTACCAAAACTAATATTCAACAAGTAAAGAGAATCTTTAGATACTTAAGAGGAACTGTCGATACAGGACTCGAGTATAAAAAAGGCGAAGGACGTCTTGTATGCTACAGTGATGCAGATCACGGTGGTGACGATACAAGCGGATGCTCTACGAGCGGGGTGTTATGCCTGTATGCTGGATCGGCCATATCCTGGCGCAGCTCCAAGCAAACCACGGTTGCATTGTCGTCTACCGAAGCGGAGATAGTAGCGGCCAGTGAAGCGAGTCGAGAGATTATCTGGCTGAAAAGGTTGTTACAAGATCTAAAAATAAATATAGACACGCCTACTTTGCGAATTGATAATGAATCGGCAATTAAACTAGCATACAACCCTCCATCTGTACAGCATCGAAAGACTAAGCATATAAAAATAAAACACTTCTATGTCAGACAGTGTATATTTGAAAATGATGTAGTCATTGAACAAGTACCGACAGCAGAACAATTGGCTGATATATTCACGAAGCCTCTGTACAAGCCAAAATTGATTAAGCTCTGTGAACAGTTTGGCTTGAAAAAGGCAAGGAAATGTTAAAGTACTTCCAGTAAAGGAGTCTTCTAGTGACTTTATAGAGGTCAGTGTTTTATATCTGTGTACGGTTACTATGACTTGTTATTCTTTGACTATTGATTTGACTTTATTCCAATATATTTTTCCTTAACAAATGCATTTGCTTTAATAACATGTAGCTGAGAAGAAGAGCGGACACCACCATTAAGATACGTTTTAAAGTTTAATAGTGTTTTTTGTAGTGTTAGAGCCATGTTGTAGCTAGCCGCTGCATCACGAATGGGCCGGCTCGTTCGGGGCAGTACCACTCTCTCACAGAACACCGGCGTGAAGCAGCAGTACTCCTGCTGCGTTTCGTTCGGTCAGTGAGAGCGCCGGGGGCCCAATACCTCTCCCCCTCCTCTATTCCCTTTCCTTTTTCCTCCCCCTTTTAGGGCCGATAACGCACTGGCATCGCGTGAAGTGCTGCGGGTGTCTATGGACAGTGGTGATCATTTAACATCAGGTGACCCACTAGTTCGTTTGTCTGGCCTCTCTAACATAAAAAAAAAATATTTCGCAAAATGTTCATTTAATGAAAGAAAGGTCCTGGCATTTTTTTTTGAAAGATTAATGTGTGTGATATTAATCTCATGTTTATGCAAATAAATTATCTTATCTTAATTCAAGGACATGACAACTCATGCCATAGGGTTTTTTTTATGTTAGAGGGGCCAGACAAACGAACTAGTGGGTCACCTGATGTTAAATGATCACCACAGTCCATAGACACCCGCAGCGCTTTACGCGATGCCAGTGCGTTGTCAGCCCTTAGGAAAAAGGAGAGGGAATAGGTGAGGGGGAGAGGTATTGGGCCCCGGCGCTCTCACTGACCGTACGAAACGCAGCGGATAGAAGTAGATGAGAAAAAAAAGTAAAAAAAACAGTCGAATATAGAACATGATGATGATGATGAACTAAGAAATTCCTCCTTTTTTTGAAGTCTGTTAAAAAGTCATCTCCACTTTACGTGTAGGGGAGGTACCTACCCTTAAGTTTTGTTTATTTTATTCTACCTTTTTGCTGGCGTGATTATAATACTTATTCCAAATCTGAGTTAAGCTGAGAACAGACAGACAAACGGAAACTAATAAAGGTCCCGTTTTGCTATCTTGACCACCTAAACCTAAAAACTACAGCAGAAAAGTTTTCTTCCCAAAAACACTAACATCCAGAAAACATTTTAAAGCACGTAAAGAACGATATTCGATTACACAGAATGAAATATACCTCCGTAGATACCAAAACAATATAACCAACTATAAATTCAGACGCTAACGGGGTGGTAATAAAGTACATATTCAGATGGCGTATCATAAATTTCGGGTACTCGCCTGAATAACGCCTGCAATTTTGTCGCATCCTCGAAGGTACGATATGATACTCGTTTTCCAACAACAGCACCGTGTCAATGTTTACCAAGCTTGTGTGTAACATTAAAACGACACCGTGTGTTCCGTGTTTAGCATCGAACAAGTCACATGTCCTATTCAAAATTTAAATTTTCCACCCTTTATGAAGGCGTGACAATCGCCGCAAGTATGCGGTTCGTAAAAGGTATTTATTTAGGAAATATTTTGCGGCTGCCATTTTGGTTGTACGGCCATTTTGAAATGTCAAACGGGATGGAGATGAGGACGTGTGTTAAATAAATTATGCGTAGCCTGCGAGTAATCCGACAGATTTAAAGCATAGATTACTCAGATAACAAGCCAAAATGAAGTATAAAGTCAAGTAGATTTGGCTTAGTTTAAGTTTTTTTTTTTATTAAAAAAACTTGAAAATTTCTGGAAAATAACACACCCCAATGATGTCACATTGGCACTCTTCAATCCTAAAAAGTCTTTTTATGACAGATAAAGTCTTAACAATTTAGAATGTATTACCAGCTCGTTCTAATGCCTTGTTATCTTGAGGTTCGAAATTATTAATATTTTTTTATTTAAAAAGTGCGTGGGGGGGGGGGGGAGTGCGGCAGAGGGGTGCGGGGTTCTTAAAGGGGGGATGAAAATTTCATTGATTTTGCCGTAGGATGCACCGTTTTCAAGATATTCGTAGTTTTCACACAAATATCTGCCCCGACCGGGAATCGAACCCTCAAGCTTTTCAGTCAAGTTCTCTAACCACTAGATCATCCGGCCGTCAACAAATCTGCATCAACGAAAAGATTACATCAAAAATGTACACAATTTATTACTTTCATGCACAAAGTGATGCAACTAAAATACAGTTTAGGTGATGTTTGTACGGAAGAGCCGTCAATATTTTACTAGCCCTAGACGGGCCGCGCCGCTAGAGAGCAAAGCAAGCAACGCTGGGCGGCAAACATAAGCTCATCCAAGTTTATTTTTACATTTATAGGAGACTAGGTATTCGCCTGTGAGTTTCTACACGTTTCATCATCATCATCATCCCAGCCTATATACGTCGCACTGCAGGGCACAGGCCTGAGAGGAGGCCTGTGCCCTGCAGTGGGACGATATATAGGCTGGGATGATGATGATGATGATGATGAGCTATCAATGTATCAAATTTCATTCCTATCCGTCCAGGCAAAACATACACGCTCGCACGCATATACATACACATACTCGTACATGCGCACGCACGCACTCAAGCACGCACGCATACACCCTCAGAAACCAACGCAGACGCAGACGAAGATAATAGTAACAATCATTCATAGCTATGAAATATGAAAGTGTAATTAAATTTCTACTTAACGATCTCAAAACGCGGTGACGGATTTATAAACAAAATATAGATTTCTATTTCTAAACCTTTGTAGCGGCATCCCACGCAAAGTTAAAATACCGTTTACCCTAATTATACCTCTCCTGTTCCCAAAAGTTATAAACGTGGGTGCTTCTATCCGATTTTGGTTTATTTAGCCTCGACTAGCTAGTGACATACTCCTTTGGATATTGGTCAAGTAGAGAGTTACAATCGAACATTAAAAGTCTTTGTGCAAAATGAAATAGATTAAATTAACAGAGAATGAACTTTCCTGATTAGTCAAATAGATTATTTGTAACATAAAGATTTTTTTTAAATGCACGATACGAATATTACTAAAAACAACAAAGTTATTTCATCGTCAACACTCCGAACAAAAATTGCTATTCGTAACATTTTATAGCATATCTTAAATATAAGGTTTTTTTGAGTTGATTTAGCGATCTGAAGTGGATTATTAGATTCTAACAGCAATTTGTGCATAGAAAAGGGACAAACGGTGAAATATAAGAGTGATATGAAAAATTACGAGCTCTGTTTTAAAATAGGACCGATCTTTTCCTGATAATTTCGTAAGAAACGACTAATTGACTTTCTCTATTGTCAACTCATTATCTCGGACTTTATGCGTCTCACTGCAGGGCACAGGCTTCCTCTCAGAATAAGAGGGCTTGGTAGAGGACTTGGTTATTGCGTGGACCCATTACATGCCATTGAATTTTTCCGCAGGCTTATTGTCCTGGTAAAATTAACGAAATAGGACTCAGTATTTTCTTCTTTCATATGTTAATGTGTGGTGTTCGAAAACGAATTATGGTACAAGCTAAGCAATTCACACTGAACAGGTTTAACGTTTGCAAATGCCAAGAAATAATGCACTTGAGTGCACTTATGAAAGCTTGTGCAGACGTTTGCAGAATACGAATAAACCGCAGTCTGCATTGTTTGCGATAGGATGAATGCTGCTCACGTGGCGTGAGGGATTTATTAAATTTCGGTATTAGTTTTGCTTATAGGTATCAATGTTGACATATTTGCATTCCAATATTATAGAGGGCCACATTCTAGAATATAAGCTTAGTAGATTTATTCAATGTTCGAACTATTTCTGGTAATATATACTTCAATATTTTAGACTAAATATCGCGGTCATTACTAATTTTATAAGTAGAAATCGGGTTTTGTTCCACGTACCTTGATTTCAGAGAAGCCCGATATTTCGGCACAGTTGCATGCGCCATGATCACGAGACATGTCGTGATCATGGTGCATGCAACTGTGCCTAAATATCGGGCTTCTCTGAAATCAAGGTACGCGGAACAAAACCCGATTTCTACTTATAAAATTAATATATACTTATGCAATATTTGTGCACAACAATTGTACTAACACCTAAATTTATAAAACATGCTTGCCGCATTGTCCCGCTGAATCGCCAAGGCAATTTGCTGGACCTGGTACAGTAGTACACACTTTAAGTATATGGCGCGTCGTGCATTTTCGGCCGCGCAGACACGAACGAACTAGCCGATGATAGCCGAACATACGATTCAAACTTTAAACGAGTCTTATGTCATATAGTTGAAAGGTGAAATTTACAGTGCACCTGTTATCCGACTCACTCACTCAGAAGTATGGCGGCTGACTAACATGGCACGCGACGCGCGCTAACATGGCGGCAGCATCCCACCAATAGCGGCACAAGGAAAAGACGCACCGTGCGTGGAGCGTGCCAATTGGTCAATTGCATTTCCCGCGCTTCTAAAACGCGTCTTCTGCGCAGATACATCGGTGAGCCATTTCAGTTGTGTACTACTGCACGAGTTCTATTCGTCATAGTTACGCTGCTCCAGTCCTTGACAAAGCATTTTGTGTCCTTGCACCAAGAGCCAGCTATTCCTTACTTGTCTTTTACTTTCCGTTACAAAAGGTTGCCTGGCAGAGATAATAAGCTCGCCTATTGCCTACGTTATATGTATTCTTTCTCTATTATTGTTTTCTGAATAAGGAGTCATTGTATTGTATTGTATTGTATTTTAAGACATTATTTTAGCAAAACTTTCAATATTTGCAAATAAAAATCGTGCCGAATAATCACAAGACGATTCATTTACAACTGAGACAGTAAATTCATAAAGCCGACCTCGCGAACTTGGAACTTCGGACTTTTTCTAATCACTGCAAGGGGATCTCGCAGTAAGAGGCATAAAGTGTTTACAGATCCTGTTTTAATTACCGGGACTTAAGGAGAGTTTCGGGATAATATCGCGTTATCTCTGCTTTGGATTCATGAGAGGAGAGTTACAAATTGCTGGATGAGGCATTCTTTTTCACATAGGAGAAAAACTGGCAAGTTGGCTTTCCATATGGCTTGTCTGATTCGTCTCGAAGAGTAAATGTCCTAAATGGTAACTGATGATGATGATAGATGTTTGATGATAAAGATGAGCGGTCAAAACGCTCGAATATTCACCCGCCTCGTGAATTTGGAAGTTTGGGTTATATTCTTTCGAAACACTGCAAAGAGTCCTCGCAGTAAAATATATGTTTATAGATCTCGTGCTAATTACTGGGACTTAAGAAGAGTTTTGGGACAAAATTGCGTTATCTCCGCTTCAGATTTATGAGAGAAGAATTACAAATTGCTGGACGAGGCATTTTTTTATTTGACAGAGGCATACCGTATAACAAACAAGGCAGACTTCTATCCCTTAAAAAGGTTACCTCTCTTGATCACCTGAACTCATAAACTACATTTATAGACAAATTCAAAATACTACATTTCTAAGTGTTTCTTATTTGATTTAAAATAGATGCAAGGACCTCCATGCCTCGATAAAAAGGTCTTGACTGATAGAAAGACAAAAAGATGATCCAATAAGGATGTTCTTTTTAGGATTCTGTATTCAAAAGGTAACAAACTGAACCCTGTTAATATCGCTATACTGAAGCTGCGCCAGTCGGCTGACTGTCTGTCTGTACGTCTGGCCATCACAAAGCTACATATATTTCAACAACCGTATTAGCTAGATGTCAAAAATTTATACTTAGGTATCGTGTATTTCTATTGCCGTCACGTCATCGCCACATTTTGTACGAAAACAACACATTAGAAAACAGTTGCACAAATCACGATTTGTAATAGTGTACTTAATTTGTATGAAAATGTCCTCTATAACATCTTTCGAATTTGCCCAATCTAATTTCAATTCATAATTCTATAAACGTTCTAACTCCGCGTAGCGACTTGCTCCAAGAAAACTTATTTAATTAGTATTCTTGTAATGAGGAGGGAACGCGGGGACAATTTAACTACCAGTTTAACTCAAGTTAATCGTTGTTTAATCAGCGTTTAACCGGAAAAGTTATGCGCATCCACGTCTTTGCTTTATTTTGTTCATTTAATGGGTAAACCAGGGACGGTCGAACGGAAATCTTACGCCTCCTTGGGCGCAAGCACGTGGGAGGGGGGCGCGTCGCAGTCCGCGTCGAATTGCTGTCAATAGGTACAGTCGGCCAAAAATATGGTCTACCCCCCTACGGTCGAAGTTCATTTGCACGTCATGATACAACGAGGTCGATATTCCCTTGCAATAACATGATGACAGTGACTTAGGGATATTTAGATGTCACAGAAACTTTTGTCAAAAATGGTAGACCACTTTCTTGGTCGACCGTACACTATTCGTCACATTTGAAAAATGAGCATTAGAAATACATCCACAACGAACATATTTCAACCAGAATAATGTTGAAATTGAATAATGTCCTATTGTAAAATTGACAAATATGATATAGGTCCAAAAATAAATGTCCATTAGTATTTACGTTCACTGGGAAAGATTACCAATAGTAAATAAGTCCCATCTGAAATATGTGCATCGTTGGTATAATCAAGAAAAAGGGTTGGTAGAAAGTATATCAGGACAATAATTTATATTTTGGTCTTAATTCATAATTATTATACTACATTCACTTGGTGCGTATTTAATTTTGTTCATTATTGGACAAAATTAAACAATAAACAATAAACAAACAATAAACAATAAACAATAATTTATTTTTCCAAAAACAGTGGTTACAAAACGAGGCAAAGGTTGAGGCTTCCCAGTAGGTATATAAGTACCTGTGTTGGGAGGTCTCGCTCTTCCAAAAAAAGTACATGTAATATACCACTTATCCAAAAATAATAGTTTATACAAATATAATATACTAACTTAACCTAAGTTTATTCCAGCGGTATGGCGTGTAGCGCGCCCTGCGCGCGTACGTGTGAGTGCATGCATGCAAGTGTGTGTGTGTATGTATGTGTGTGTGTGAGTGTGTGTGTGTGTGAATTCCATTTGTACTTAACTAATTATCAACGAAAATAAATTTGGTTGTTAATATTTTTGAGAACAACTGCGTTTTGACTAAATTCACTTTGGATACTATTATTTTTGACCCAAATTCAAAATGGCCATTTCACGTGGACGATTTTCCATTTGTACCTAATGACAGTAAATCTCCGCGTCGTTTCGTTTGTCCGCAGGCCGCGTCTCCGGCCCGTCTCTTCTGTCTGCTTGGATCGCGATGCTCTATACATTTAGTATGTACTGATTCAAGGGGCACCGCGACTGTGACGCGCCCCTGTCTCACGTTTCTTCTATGTGGTTTACGCCTTGTAGAGACGAGGTCTTATGCCCGGTACTGACAAGAGTCATTGTACTTAATGTCTAAACAAAAGAAAAATATAACTATATTTCTTAGGACGTAATCACGAAACTATTTATTGTTAAAATTATATGAAGTGACTACCGCGACGCCTACACTGGTCGCCCCATGATAGAGCCCCTCTAATTAAATAAATAACAATAAATACATAAATATCACGGGGGAAGGTCAATTGGTGTGAATTGTCACACCAATTGACCTAGTGCCAATGTAAGCTAGGCAAAGCTTGTGTTATGGGTAATATGCAACGGATAAACATACTTATACATATAAACAGATACATACTTAAATACATATTAAACACCCAAGACCCGAGAACAAACACTCGTATTTTTCATACAAATATCTGCCCCGACACGAGAATTGAACCCGGGACCTCAAGCTTCATAGTCAGGTTCTCTAACCACTAGGCCATCTGGTCGTCAAAACTCCGTGCAATGTAGGCTCAAGTCCACATCCTAGCCCTACTCACGCTTGTCCGGAAACGAACAAACTTATATTTTTTGCCCCCAACTGTCAGAATAAAGAATTGAGGTAATTTATATCCTGTAGTAACCATAAGCCAAATTAATTATTCATGGTTATAAAACGAATTTACCTGCCGAGTGATTACGTATGGTAGCGGTTACATAGACGTGATTACAAACTGTGAAATACTTAAGGTGGCCCCTACACCTACAATAACATTGTACAATACTTTTTATTGTACAATAAGATTGAAAGTGCGCTCTGAATCCAAACGAGCAATTATATTGCACAATAATACGAACTGCACAATATTTTCGTGTTCAGTCGGATACTAAAATATTGCACAATACTGACCCTACACGATGCAATGGAAAAATATTGTGCATTAAAAATTAAACTCGCTCAAACTTTCGGTCAATCATTGCGCAATCTTCAATATTAACCCTAAACGGTAAATAATATTGCACAATTCGCAATATTGCGCAATATAATTGACCGTTTAGGGGCCGCCTAATACTAATTACGTATGTGCGTGTGTACGTGCGTATGTGCGTGTGTAAGTTATTTGTTATTTTTTCACCGTCATCATCATCATTTCAGCCGAAAGACCACTTCAGTTCCACTGCTGAACATAGGCCTCCCTCAAGGCTCGCCAAACAGATCGGCCCTGCGCCATCCGCATCCAATGCGTTCCCGCCACCTTCACCAGACTTTTTTCACGCAAGAACGCAATGGTCCTAAGTCAGTATGACATCGGCCTTGCAGCCGAGTCTGATCTTCCGTTAGTCATATTTTTGGATAGTCCGACTGACTGATTTATACTCATAGTTTTTAGAAATCTAGTCTATTATCTCGTTGATTTAACAAACGACAGTCTGTAACGTAGGCAAGTTTTGCTATCGTTTTTAAACTAGATATCTTCTGAAAACAACGGAGACTTGTAAGTTTTTTAAAATAAATGGTTGAAAGACGTTGACTATAATAAAAAAAATTATCAGGATTAATATTTTCGCTGCAAATGTCACGTTGAAATTTCATAGATGCCAAAGACACTATCGTATCATTAATTGTAAAATGATTTAACTTGGTACGCGAGTCAAATTCCTCTACTGCACAGGATATTTAGTAAACTTCTTTTTACTGTCATTGAGATTCTATCAAATTGCTATGAGTTTACGTAATAGCGTCCCGGGATCATATTAATCAAAGCTCTCATTGTTTTTGACAGCAACCGCCTTCTTACGAGGACTCCGACTGTAACGAGTGTAAACGGCGTTTCCGAACGCAAAATGTCAAGGATAAGTTTTTTTTTACAATTTATAAGGTTTCTTAAGTTACCCAGGCGGGGTGAAGCGGGGTGAAGCAGGGTGAAGGGGGAGTGACTGGAACCTCCAAAAAAAGCATTAATGATGAATAAGCGTCATGAACGTAAAGATTATTTCCTCTTTGGCACTCGGCAATTCTCGACATACATCGAGAGAGATCGGAAGTGCAATACTGAGGCTGAGGTTTTGTTGTACAAAAAAAAATACAAAAAATATTTATTTGCTTAATAATAGACAAGTATACAGAGTAAGTATTCCTGACAGACCCCAAACTAGGCTGGGCCTGTATCTTGGGACCCTGGAGTGCAATATTTGAAACGGTAGGAATAATTAAAAATAATACAAATTAAACAGAATTAAAACAAAATTTAGTCCAGAGAAAGGAACATAAATTACGTAAAAGAAAACTAAGACAAGCGCATGCGCCAGGTGGTTTGTGTGTGTGTGTGTGTGTGTGTGTGTGTGTGTGTGTGTGTGTGTGTGTGTGTGTGTGTGTGTGTGTGTGTGTGTGTGTGTGTGTGTGTGCGTGTGTGTGCGAGTGGGAATGAATGTGTACCAGTAGGAGAAATGAATTAACTGGCAAGAAGTAGGGCCTCCGAATCCTGATAAGATAGTAATTGACAATCTTTCATTTTTTTAACACCTGAAAATTACTGCAGGAATCAAAAGAGTTTCGCCTCCTGAACACGGAAAAATCTTTATTATAATTTATTTCTCCATATTTAAAAAAATACAACAAATTCAAAAACATATGGCACTCGCGGTACAGACCCAGAGTCTAGTGCGAAGGCCGCTGTGATGTCACATATAAGTACCTATGTTATCACTTAAGTAACAATGTGTAAAAAGTAATTCCGTGTACTGTGTAACTTCATTGGTTAATAAATTATTCTTATTCTTATTCTTATATATGTACTTACAAATACATCCACAGAATAGATATGTTTCCTTTACCCTTTTCAATAGAAAAAAGAGCTGTCATAATTTTAAATTAGATAACAACCTTAACGTCAAATTTACGTCCTCACTTTTTTTTAGTAGAGACTAGACAAAAGTAATGGATCTATTCTATCGTTGCGCTCTTTTAGAATAAGCACATCTTGAAAAAATTGTAACAAATTAATTAATAATCCTAGTGAAAATTTAAAACTATCAGCGTCTTTCTCTTTCCAAACAGAATACACAGAACGAATCAAATTATAGTCTTAGAAATATGAAATGTTGTCAATTACATTAAGGTGGAAGCGCACGCTCTAGGCGCGAAATTCAAAATGTTTACAGTTTTTAATTTATTGTGGGTAAACGGTGTAACTGTTTAACTTCTTATGGTATTTGCGCTTGTAAAACAGTGTTCTTTATATTATTGTGTAAAGCTTTATAAGAATAAAACTGTTAGCTTGATATAAAAGTTGTCAAACATAGAAATTCGGACTATCAACGCTTTGACAACTTTTATTTACGGGTCAACGTTATAAATAGGTAAGTGATCACTTTTGTACCTTGTCACTTTAACGTCATGTTTGAAAATCATACGAAATTTTGCAACGACTGAAAGCGACAAAGTAAAGTCAAAGTCAAAGTCAAAATTCTTTATTCAATTTAGGCATCAAATTGATGCTCCTATGAACGTCGAAAAATCTACCACCGGTTCGGAAAAAACCCTGTTGAGAAGAAACCGGCAAGAAACTCAACAAGGTATATTTTTCAATCAGATCTACATTGTTATTAAATGACATACATCTAAAGTATTTAATACAATTAAATTTTTTAACACAGTAGATACGCTATTTGAGACTAGGGATCGCCAATGCGGATCGGAATTATTTCCAAACATCCCTGTCCATGATATAGTCATTAATTTTATAGTACGCCTTAGATATTAATGTCTTCTTCACAATGGATTTGAATTTTGTATCAGTTTGTTCGGTTATTGTTTTCGGAATTTTATTATAAAAACGTATGCATCTTCCCAGAAACGACTTTTTAGTTTTAGCCAGTCTGTAAGATGGAACTTTAAGCTTCCCTGTGTTTCTAGTAACCTTTGGCTTTTCGACGTTAGTGGGAAAATCACATATGTTTTTGGTATAAAAGTGATCACTTATTTATGACGTTGACTGTACATTTCTGGGAAATAGAATGTAGAACTAGTAAATAAAATTTTGCTCGAACAGCGAAGTGTTATTAATTTGTATAAAAATAATAGCAAGCTCCTTTTATAATTGTTATAAGAGCACCATTATGATACCGCAGGTGGCAATGATGAGGATAGTTATTGCCATTAAAGCGCGTTCTTCAAATTGCTGCAAAACTTTGCTATTGTCCGTTTGAGCCATTTCACTACTGCATTTTTAATTTTAGTCACTAATTTTATTTTACCGATAACCCGATACTCAGCTAGCCTCGCGCCGACCTATATGGCAGGGTCGCCATGTAGGGTGAGGACTAGGAGCTTAAGTCAAAACACTGTGTGCTGTTAGATAGGTGATTTATTACTGGTTCGAAATACATTAGAGAGAGATTATATCGTCGTATCCTAGGAAAAGGGGCGTAATCACCATTAATACTGTTTTCCTCTTCTTTGATATTCGAATTCTACGATTTTTTTTACATCTACTGACCTAAAAAATAAGACCCTATCATTTCATTTGGAAAAGTTATTCAAGTTTTTCAAATTAGCCACAATTGCAGTGGCTCCAATTCCTTCATCGAATAACGCCGCTATAGCCGTAAGAGCCGTATTCCGCGGAGAGTTGAAGCGCGGGGAGCTTACGCCGCCGGCCGCGGGCGCCATTACGCCCTTTACACACGGAGCGTTTGCGCAATAGCAATGGTGTATGTTTTAGCAAAAATTAATAGTGTTAGCCGTAAATTGTGTGTTAAATTGGTTAAATCAAGATTTTAAATTACATAAGCAGACTCCGTGGAAACAAGCCACAAGTTAACGTTAGGTCCCGCTTCCACGGACATTTGGCTGGTATCGCTATGATCGTTACGCCTGTTTTCGATGGAAATAATTTTAAAACGAGATAATTTAGTCAAATATGTAAAAAAAAAGAGTATTAAGCAAAAAAACAAGTTTTATAGATGTAATATGAAACGAATAACATCAAATGATACCGTCAATAATGCCTCACATTAAAATACATTACGGTTCTTTGTGCACGTAAAAAGCCTTAACAGACGTTATGCCCGTTTAAAAAGTGAACAAATAATTAGCTTTTACATAATTTTGTCATTTTAATAGTAATTGAATGTGCCTAATTATTTTCAGCCTCACCAGATTCACCAATTCCACAAGGGTTGGAGAGCGAAATTACATATTTAATGGAATGTGTGGATATAATGACAAGTTTATACCTACTCATTCCTAAAAAATAGCTTCAGTAATTTTTAAATCATTTTACTAACATAATTATTTTATTCTAATACGTAAAAATCTCGTGTCACGGTGTTTGTTATCGAACTCCTCCGAAACGGCTTGACCGATTTTTATGAAACCTTTTTTTTCCTGTATTCGGTAGGTTTGAGAATAGGTCGTAGGTTATTTTTTATAAGTACCCCTATTCTTCGCGGACGGAGTCGCGGGCAACAGCTAGTTTCACTATAAAATTATTTTTACTTCATTTTAAAATTATATTTTAATGTACAGGAAGGAAATATACCAATTTTTTGAAATTATGGCAAAGAGAGGGAGGAAGGAAATTGGAATATACTTAGGGAGAACTTCTGGCGTTATAGCACAAATTCATGCTGATTCATCAAGCTCTGCAATCTGCAGACGCAGCATCTGCGACGATCTTTGCAGCCATTACTACCAGAACAATTTTCTTTACAATCCATCCAGAAATTTCAGGATACTTCGTTGGCATTGCAAGATAATTTGCCTAGCAACCATATCTCTCAAGTTGCTGTCCATTAATTTTTGATTTATCGGTACAAAAAGATATGAAGGCACAAAGCAATAAAGCAGTAATTAATAGAGTAAAATTTTTCGGCCACAAGCCACATTAAACAAGTGTCGCCAGCAAAAAGACCAACCACTTTTATCATTGATTCATCAATTGTTGACAGCAGCAAAATACTGAAAAATTATTCTGATGACACATTGTCGTTGAAAGCCCTAAGTAATTTCAGTTTTATAATTTCTTCGGTTCCTTAAACAGTTCAGTTGGATGCCAGTTTTAGTGAAAGTCCACATTTATCTCGAAGAAATTATGAATATAAAAGGAAAAAAAATAGTAATATATGTACGAGAAATCGCCTTTAAGTGCCTGGAACAGAAAGAACTAGATATCAACGTCAACGGCGAACACATCACTTCAATTTGCTGACAATATTGATGGAGAAAGTCAGTATGATACTCAAAGGCCTCAACCGAGTCTCCCTACGGATAGGCCTCAGAATGAATATGAACACGACGAAAGTCATGTTTTATGTCCATGTGGCCCCCTAACCACGTTATGGTTGAGAGTTCGATTCGACCTAAGACAAACTGTCCAATTTGGAAGGTTAAACTTCGAAAATGAGGACAAAATCATCGAATTCTACTCGAATGAACAGCTTTCGGATAACTCCGCAATGTATTTTCGTCTGAACTACCACAGTGCTCAAGAATAAAAGTCTTTAACCAGTTTGTGGGTGAATAGGCTCAGATCAGAGTCGCTCAACGAGCTATGGAGAGGGATATGCGCGAGGTTGCTCTATGTAATCGAATCAGGAATGAGGAGATTCGTAGAAGGACAAGGGTCATCGACATAACCCAACGGATTAGCTCGTTGAAATGGCAATGGACAGGTCATATAGCACGCAGAACCGATAGTCGTTGGGATCGAAAAGTTCACGAATAGAAACCATGAACTAGCAAGCGCGGCGTTGGACGTCCACCAACGAGATGTACGGATGATCTGGTAAAGACCGCAGGTTCACGGTGGATGCAAGCCGCTTGCAACTGTAATGATCGGGTATCAATGAGGGAGGCCTATGTCTAGCAATGCACGTCTTTCGGCTAAAATGATGATGGTGATGAAAATCATGTTAATATTTATTAAAGTGATCAACGCAAATTTTGTTTTACAAGTATTATCATTTATGTCAGCTCTTATATTTTAACTAAAGTCACGGACATAGTTCGAAGAATAGCTAGACTTAAGTGGCAGTGGGCAGGGCACATCGCCCGTAGAACTGACGGCCGATGGGGCCGAAAGGTTCTCGTGTGGCGTCCGCGGACCGGAAGACGCGGTGTAGGTAGGCCTCCAACAAGATGGCGCGACGACCTGGTTAAGGTAGCGGGAACGCATTGGATGCGGATGGCGCAGGGCCGATCTGTTTGGCGAGCCTTGGGGGAGGCCTATGTTCAGCAGTGGACGTCTTTCGGCTGAAATGATGATGATGATGATGATGATATATTTTATACTAGCTGTTGCCCGCGACTCCGTCTGCGAAGAATACGTTTATCGCTATCCCATGGGAAGTATGCAATTTTCCGGTATAAAAACTATCCTATGATAACATTAATCCTAAGGCCTCAAACTATCTCCTTTCCAAATTTCATGTAAATCCGTTCAGCCGTTATTGCGTGATTGAGTAACAAACATCCAAACATCTTCATAAATTTTCATATTAGTAAAGTAATAGGATTAAATTCGACTAAAAACATATCAGACATAATTGAAGAAAGCCCTAAATGCGTTTAAGACCCTCTTTTTCACGACGATCAAAGACATGATGGTGCTTACGCCCTTATTCCTTGTGAAAAAATTAACGTTTGGTTTAAATTAGCGTGGAAAAAAGAATTAAGGGACATATTTTATGCAAATAACTTGAATAATAAAAATAATATTTATCTATATCAATTGTAAGGTATTAAGTATTCTTAGTTTTTAGTTTCAGTTCATAAGCTTCTACGCTGATTTTTTTAAACAGTTTAAACCGTCTCCTGTAAAATCAACTTTTCGTAATTACGCCCCTTTTCGTAGGATACGACGATATATGCTTAATGCTATAGATGCTATAGCTATATACCTAATTCTAATACTACACGACAATTTGATTTCCATTAAATAATCGACGAACATAGCAATCTTGCAGCTGAATCTCATACTATCAGGCCTCTAGTGAATTCTCGTTCCTAATTCCTTACCTCTTTTAAAAGAAGTTCTACTAATATAGATTTATACATAAGTTTTGCGTTTGAAAAAGAAAAGCAATTCAAGTTAAACAAAAAGCGATCGCTCCAAGGTCAGCGATCGACCGCTTAAATTATTTAACTGAAGCAAGGAAAAAGGATTAATTAGATTTATTTAATGAAATATTTCTTTACTCCACGAATTACAGTGTAGTGCACGAAAGATAATACACACAGATATCATGTAAGGTAAATAATTTAGATGGATATACTATTTCGTTTATTAGGTCATCTGGAACTAAGTTATATTTTTACATATACGTACAGTCGGCCAAAAATATGGTCTACCCCCCTACGGTCGAAGTTCATTTGCACGTCATGATACAACGAGGTCGACTTTCCCTTGCAATAACATGATGACAGTGACTTAGGGATATTTAGATGTCACAGAAACTTTTGTCAAAACTGGTAGACCACTTTCTTGGTCGACCGTACAAAACATAATATCTTTAAATAAATTAACACTATAATAAAATTATAAATAAAATAAAACTAACTAAACTAAAACTAGATAAAATTAACAAAAGGTTCCCCCAGCAGCGTGGACCCAAAGACACTGGCAGCATTACCTCGCTCTATAGCAGTGCTGATACGTTAAATAAATAAATAAATAAAAATAAATATCACGGGACAATTTACACCAATTGACCTAGTCCCAAAGTAAGCTAGGCAAAGCTTGTGTTATGGGTACTAGGCAACGGATAAACATACTTATATAGATAGATACATACTTAAATACATATTAAACACCCAAGACCCGAGAACAAACATTCGTATTTTTCATACAAATATCTGCCCCGACACGGGAATCAAACCCGGGACCTCAAGCTTCATAGTCAGGGTCTCTAACCACTAGGCCATCTGGTCGTCTACACGTACGGTCGTCTATACGTTATCTATTATCTTTACTTGAGCAACTTTAAATTTGTGGACCAGCCCTACAGTGAGTGTCCATGTTTCGGCACCGTATGTCATGACGGGTAGGATGCACTGATTGAAGACTTTCGTCTTTAGACTCTGTGGAATTGGCGATGTGAAGACTTGACGCAGTTTCTCATATGAAACTTGGAAACTTGGCATACAGATAAACAAAGAACTGGATTTAGACGTAGAATACCTACTTAATATCCCGGTAATTGTTCCCGTGGGATAGTATTCCAACTTGTAACAAGAATAGAGGGTTTAAGAGGGACTGTCAAGATAACGTGCTAACTTCGTTTGCAATGAATAGATGGTCTGCCGTGCTAAGCCAAAAGGGCCTATGTCCGAAAATGACCAAATCCTGTTTTTTTTTTGCGTTGGATTCCTTAGCTTATAAAGAATAAAGTTCTGTTAACGAAAAACTCGTATTTTTAAAGTGCCTTAAAAACAGCTAAGAAAATAGACGTAAGGCTTATTTTTCACTCAAATACTAAGAAACAAAAACATTAAAACACGTTTTTCTCGAAACCGTTAAAACGGACATAGGCCCTTTTGGCTTAGCACGGCAGTGTTGTCCGAGCGACCGTTGTTATTCAAAAATATCGTATTTTTTTCATGAATTTCTAACACGAGTAAAGCTACGCGTCGGAACTAGCCTTTGATAAATCTTTGGCGCTGGTTTTTCATTAATCAAGTAAAAGTGAACAAAAAAACGATTAGAAGGGTCGTGAGAACTCAAGGGAATAAAAATGAGACACATCAAATTAGGCTGTCTAGAAACGTCGCAGTCTGACATGAAATATCTTTTCTCACAAATGTTATTTTATGCGGCGTTCCCTGCCTTATGGCAGCTGACGTTTCCTGTACTTAAATAATCGTTTAATAATATACTGTAACATTCTTTTGAGACCTTATGCAAAGAGACCTTCAAGATCTTCTTTAAGACCAATTTATAAGCAAAGATCGAGGAGAATAAAGTGGTCTACCTAGGCGCATTTAGGGCCTACGCTAGCTGACGCGGACGTCCGCTGCGTGCGCCCGCACGCGGGTCTAAAATGTACCGAAAATCCGTCGCACGCGCCCGCGCCACTTAGCGCTGTTCATACAATTTCTTATTAGACGCGCGCACGACGGGCGTCCGTTCCGGGTAATCCGCATCAGCTAGCGTAGGCCCTTACTTGGATCAAATAATTGAAAAGCCGGCGTCGTATTAGGAGGTCAAGGAGATGGATTATAGGACGGATGAGTGGAAGATACTCCACCGACAAGACTGCAACTCTCAAGTTTGGATGGATGAATGCTAAGAGGAATACAGCGAGTTTATTTCTCTAGGGCCGATGACTTCCTTTCGCTATGTTTGTCATTAAAAAAGACGTGTTTTTTTGACCGTTCGTGGCCGTATAATGAATTTGCGTGCGCGAATTTCTCTACAATGTTCTCTTTCACCGTAAAACTCAAACCTATAAGTCTGCTTGAGATTTTAGGCTACCACATCTTTTAATAATAGAAAATTTAGTAATTATAGTGCATATCCTTATTTTTGTCCGCATGTCTACGATCCACCAGAAAGCCTCAAGCATCTGCGGTTTCTTTAATTTGCACTGTCAAATCTGAGCCTCACAACAAAAGGGCTACGAATACTTGGGAACTCTCAACTGTTCAGCAATTTGAGACCACCTTTTTCGTTTATTAATCTCTTTTTGATTACGAGCTTTGCTTCGATAAAAGGCGTTCAGTTCTCATTACGGGTACATTTTGATTACCTATCCTGGTTTCTTTACACAGGGTGTCCCTATACTCAACGATAAACTGGTACGAGCGTGAGATCAAATTATAATGGTTCTAGAAAAAATAAGAAAAACGGCCAAGTTCGAGTCGGACTCGAACACGAAGGGTTCCGTACAATTATCTATAAAAACGGCAAAAAACCACGTTTCTTGTATGGGAGCCCCCTTAAATATTTATTTTATTCTGGTTTTTAGTATTTTTTGTTATAGCGGCAACTGAAATACATCATCTGTGAAAATTTCAACTGTCTAGCTATCACAGTTCATGAGATACAGCCAGGTGACAGACGGACAGACAGACGGACGGACAGCGGAGTCTCAGTAATAGGGTCCCGTTTTTACCCTTTGGGTACGGAACCCTAAAAACCATGTCACTTATTGTTAGTTAAGAGGATACGATGCACACCATTTCTGCATACAAACGTATTCCCCTGTTTTCTCCCTGGATAATGACATTAATGCAAACATTTTTTAAACGTTAAATCTATATCCGCCACGGCCATGCCCCTACGTTTTGTTTAAAAATATTATGTGCCTTTAAAAATTATGGAAATTGACCAATCTCAATGTCATTTTCAGACACTCATAAAAAAAATACCCTTGTTAGCAAAAAAAACGAAAAGGTAGATAGGGACATTGCTAAAGCCTTCCTCTGATAAAAACTGAAAAAAAAAAATTGTTGGCAAAGTTTTTGAGGAGAAAATAGGAGACGAACCCCTTGTTTCACCATCCATTGATCAAATTTATTTGACATATAAATGTGATGCCGTCTCTGTTTGTTTTGTTCGAATAGACGGAGACGGCATCACATTTATCCGTCAGTTAAAATTAATCAATGGGTGGTGAAACAGCCCCTAAGAACTGCAGGGTAATTGTGTAACTTTTGACACTTGGCATCGGATTGAAATTATAGTTTTTGTATGGCTGTGACAGCTGGCTGTTTCCTATAAAAATGGTCAGACGACCATGATGATGGCGATTGCGAGGGAATTAGGTAGATGTTAAGCCCGCTGCTTTTGATCAATTTTATGTACTTATTTAGGCTATTAATGAACTGCAGTTGTTTCTTTCTTGCTGTATATATACGGAGGTTGGAGTGAGACAGCGACATTTAATTATAATTCCTATTTTTAAAAAGTCGCTCAGACATCGTATCCTCTTTAAATTGACAACATTTGTAGGGTTCCGTATAAAAGGTGCAAACAGGATCCTATTACTGAGAATCTACTGTCTGTCCGTATGTCACAGGGCTTTATCTCTTGAACCGTGGTAGCTGGACACTTGAAAGTGCTTGAAATTTAATATTATAACGTTAAAAATATGTAAGGTAAACGTACCAATGCTCGTCACCTCAACGTCCAGTAGATGACAACCATCTGTCATCTCTCTTACTATGACATAAGATTGAAGGTGCCATGTATTGGGTCAGTGTCGAGCACAGGGACGTTTACCTTAATACTTATAAAGTAAAAAATTAAAAGGGGTTGTCACACAAGAAACGTGTTTTTTTTTGTAGTTTTTAACTCGTTCTTTATAATGGATTAACTAGATATCTATCTACTTATCTTGTTTATTGCTGAACTATTTTTAAAACTTTGCACGGAGGTACCCGTTACTAAGTTTCTATCGTTCAGTACCTCTACTATGAGTTACACTAGTTTACAGTGACCGTACTCGCTAGCGACGGCGTAAATGATTTGTATGGAGAATTGTACTTCCGTAAGTGACCGCTAGAAGCGCTGTACACAATTCTCCATACAAATCATTTACGCCGTCGCTAGCGAGTACGGTCACTGTAAACTAGTGTAACTCATGGTAAAGGTACAGATCTCAAATAAAAACGAAAACTCTGTGGAACTCGATTTATAATAAAAACAAAGTATTTTCTTATGTCACAAAATACTTTCTCCAATATAAATAAAAACACACATTTGTTAAGGCAATATTCCGCTAGCCGTACAATTTACGAAAATGCGATGTCTTCATTTAGAATGGAATTGAATTTATGTGACGGCCTGTCGACGTTCCTGTTACGACGACGGTTCGGGCCCGTTGGATTAAATTGTAAATTTATGTAGGAAAATGGGGCACTGACTTTTCTCTTACTTCAAGCAACAACTGATGAAGTTTTTATTTTGATAACCCTTTGCCTATGCCAGTGCTAAGCGAAGAAGGGCGCTGTTTAAAAGCATAACAACTAGTGATGTGCCGGATATCCGTACCCGTCGACGTAGATATTGAAGAGAGAAGAAAGATTCTTAGCGCCTCCTCAAATCTATCGGCGCGGAATCGGCTTTAATCGATCGGAAAGACCTTTATGTCAACCGTGTCAACGTAATCTATATATATAAAATTCTAAACTGACTGACTGACTGACTGACTGACTGTTGATATATCAACGCACAGCCCAAACCACTGGACCTAGAGACTTGAAATTTTGCACATAGATTCCTTATACAATGTAGGCATCCACTAAGGAAGGATTTTCGGGAATTCCCACGGGAACGGGAAAAAACGGGATTTATAGATTCGATTCCGAGTGACCGTATCTCAGTAACTATAATAACTAGACTCTTCAAATTTGATACACAAGTAGGTATTACAATAATGAAAACATCGATTTCAGGATTTTTCAAAATTCTCACGGGATAAGGAATAAACGGGATTTATATATTCAGTTCAACGGAATCCTATGAACTATAATTACTAGACTCTTCAAATTTGGCATAGAAGTAGGTAATTGTAATAGTAAAAAACAGTTTTAAGGATTTTTGGAAACTCCCACGGGATAAAGAAAAAACGGGATATTTCGTTTTACTGGTCGTAGAAAGCTGAAATTCGGCATGAAGGTTGCTTGGGGAGTGTAGAGGAGCATTGAGAGAGGAATTTCCAAAATTCCCACGGGAACGGGAAAAAACGGGATTTATATATTCGATTCCGAGTGACCGTATCTCAGTAACTATAATAACTAGACTCTTCAAATTTGATACACAAGTAGGTATTACAATAATGAAAACATCGATTTCAGGATTTTTCAAAATTCTCACGGGATAAGGAATAAACGGGATTTATATATTCAGTTCAACGGAATCCTATGAACTATAATTACTAGACTCTTCAAATTTGGCATAGAAGTAGGTAATTGTAATAGTAAAAAACAGTTTTAAGGATTTTTGGAAATTCCCACGGGATAAAGAAATAACGTGATATTTCGTTTTACTGGTCGTTGAAAGCTGAAATGCGGCATGAAGGTTGCTTGGGGAGTGTAGAGGAGCATTGAGAGAGGAATTTCCAAAATTCCCACGGGAACGGGAAAACGACGTCTTTTTCGTTCTTATTGCGTTGACTTAGGTTTTTCTGATCAGCTGACGCTGATTCCGCGTCGGTAGATTTGGGGAGACCCTTATCCGTATCCGTTATTTTTTTTGCGAATCTTTTAATAATAAATCATGGAACGAATCACACTAAGCAAAGCTTGTACAATGGGTACCTACTAGACCAAGGGTCTTCAACCGGCGGCCCGCGGTTGCGTCCATGGCGGCCCGATATTGTACTGACAAAATTAAATTCACATGTCTACAAATTATACCTCTTTACAGATTAAAAAGAATAGAAATTAAAACGATATAGATTTATTATGTTGCGGCCCACCGAACCAATATCAGAGTATACTAGGCCCTTGACTTGAAAATGGTTGAAGACCCTTGTACTAGACAAAGTGTGAACATAAATACATACTTAAAAACATTTAAACATCCAAGACTCGAGTACAAACATTCGTATTTTTCACACCGAACGGGAATCGAACCCGAGACCTCAATCTTCGTAGTCAGGTTCTTTAACCACTGGACTATCCGGTCCTCAACTTAATAATTTTAAATAATTTATTGAATCCTTTGCGGAGGTACATATCAATGAACTGAATAAAATTTTTTTGCTCACCCGCGACCTTCAGCTAAGGTCACGGGTAAGCAAAACTAAGAAGTGTGAACCCGGGTTCCAATCCACGACTCTCTAAATAGTTAAGAGACCGTAGGTAAAACTACTAGGCTACAAAGACTTTTTGATATTGCCATTGTTAGATTAAATAAACAAGAAAAGATGGCAAAAACCATAATAAAACAGCGAAACGTATCAATTAAGCGAATGAAAAAGTAATCCGAGAATCAAAACATTATTTATATTTATCCGAGACTTTTCTTATTTTCAACAAAATATAACAACCACCCTCATAATGCGAGTTTTGACGTAGAGAAGGGGATAATATTTTATCGATATTGACATTAAATAATCTGTTTTTGATTTTAACAAGTACTAAGTTGTGCTGCCGCGTTGAATTGATCATTTGAGCACATACCTAAATCCATGTGTGATTAAACTTGCTCGATAAAAAAGTAAGGGCAGCTCATACAAGTATTATCTTTATCCATGACATTGTTAAAACACAAGGAGTTTTCAAACAAATACATCTTGCTTTTTTATCCTCCACCAGCATTTGCTTGCAACACAACATTGTCTACGTCCCATCTTCAATTAATATAATAATATCAGCTTGAGTTAGCTTTGAATGTAATAATGAAGTTTACCTACTGTGTTACTTGCATTATTTTGCTGATATCTATGTCTTTCATTCATGTTTTTATTTGTTTACAATACATTTTTATTAGATTAATCTAGAAACTGACAAAATTATCAAACAGAAGTATAAAAAAACTGGAAGATTTAAACTTGGAGGCCAAAAAAGGCTGGCAGTTTTTCTTTGTTTAATAACAATTTGTTGTGAGAGATATTCGTAGTTGCTAGCCCTTTGGTTGCCAGTTGTGTGGACCAGGCGCTTTTGCAACTCTCTCATCATGGTCTATGTACGCCAGGGTCCTATGGATCTAGGGTCATAAAACTGACAGGAATAAATTATAATAAAACGAAGAAAAAAAATTCTGCCGAATTGAGAAACTCCTCTTTTTTGAAATCGGCAAAACGAAAATAATTTATTCCATAAAATATCCCTAGGTTATTAATAATTTAATAAAGTTATTACTTTGCTACTTAATGGTTTTAATTCATAGCTTTGGCCAAATGAATTTATTTTTATGTCGTAGTAACTTCATAAATAACTTAAACATACGTGTCCTCAATCACACAATATATCGAATAATTAAATTATGTGTGCATTTCTTTGTTATAAGAGGTAAATCTGAAATTACTGAAGTTTTGTTTTTTTATAAATTTGATGGTTACATGACGCAGTGCAAGCAACAGCTATTACTTAAATAAATAAAAAGAAAACATATTTAAAAAAAAAAATCAAAAACTTTACAAACAGGGCTCGAAATAATCGCCACGTCATGCTCGAGCACATTCAAATTCACGATAATACTATCGATATCATTCCCGCTCGCGGTCCATCCCTATTATCATCAGCGATGGGCCCGGGGCAAAAAGTGGTAGCTATTATTACGAATTCCAGGGTACACCGGTACGACTTGAAACCTCCTTCAGAATTTTTCGACCTCATTCGTTCTTATACATCGATTTTTTGTTAGATATTTGGGTCATTGGGGAGCTGGGTACTTATCGATACTGCGCTTCCACATCACAGTTCAGAAGGGCGTGAGCGAAAACCGTGTGTAGATAAATTATCGATGTTTTATGAAGAGGTGACAGCACAATGGGCGACAACGTAAAATAGACTTTGCTATATTATCATGATATTCTTCGGGATTAGGTACTTAACGGCTTAGCTTTGAGACATAAAATTATGTGTTCTACATGCAACACGAATGATAATCTTACTTATTATAAAAGCGAAAGTTTGTATGGATGGATGTATGGATGTTTGTTACCCTTGCACAGTAAAACGGTTTGACGGATTTTGATGAAGTTTGACATCATCATCATCATAATCATTTCAGCTGAAAGACGTCCACTGCTGAACAAGGCTCGCCAAACAGATCGGTTCCGTGTCACCCGCATCCGTGCCGCATCCGTGCTGCACGCACACGGTCTTAAAAGGTCGCGGGTGAGCAAAGTAATTGTTTCAGTTCATTAATATTGGACTTCCGCAAAGTAACGCCTGATTCAATAAAATTATTTCAATTTAAGTCCTAAAATATCACATAAATATAAACACATAAATATCTTGCTACATAAAATATGTTTTAGAGTTCCTAGTATTAATTCAAGGCGCACTAACTGTTTGTTTTATATTCCGTTGGCTCGTAGTAAATATGCTTCTAATACTTTTATATCCAGAGCTTGTAAAACATATAATAATTCATTTTTTGAACTAGATATTTTTAATCTTTCACTTAGCAGGTTTAAAGGTGCTCTGTCAAAACTTTAGATATATACATACTTAGACATACTATTTATTTAACGCCCGTTTCACTTTTTCTCATTTTTGGCTGTTTGTATTTTTACGTGTTACTTCATTAGCGTAAATTAACTGTGGCATATTTGCTGGCCTATGTATTACTTAAGTTTTTCTTTAAGTTCACTCATTATATTGTGCCGTTTTTGGCCCAAATAAACATTAAACATTAAAATTTGATTAAAATAAAAAATAATAATTAATTTTCCTTACACTACATCAAGTATAAATAAAGTTTCTTAGGTTATTATTATTATAGTTATTTAACATTATTATTTCATAATAGTCTCTTCGGTTAAAAAATCATTCACCGAGTAGTGACATTTCTCTATTAGCGAGGCCTTCAATTTATTTTTAAATATTTTTTCAACTGCATTCTGTTTAATTGAGACTGGAATTTTATTAGAGATCAATATACATTTATAGTAAGGGCCATTTCTTTGCATAGCAAGGTTAGCTTTCGAAACCAATAACTTATTTCTATATTTTTCCCTAGTTTTATATGTGTCCTATTTTACCTCAAACAAATGTGGGTGTTATCTTACAAACATTGCCGCTTCCATTATAATATGGAGGGTAGCAACTAAAACTATCTCTATACTAAATTTTGTTTCAATTGGTTCAACGGTATAAGCGTGAAGAGGTAACAGACAGACAAACAAACTTTCACATTGTATAGGGTACATCAGTGTTGCCATTTTTCAGCAGGTTAGACTCATTCGTGACGTGTCGCGCCGGTATCGAGAGTAGACAGAAATGGGGTCGCTCACCCTCTTATTGGGTAGTGTTGTATTTGTCGATACTAATGACATAATATTTTTATCGATAATCTTTGTAAATTTTTAAGACATTTCCTTTATATAGTTACCACTAGCTTTTGCCCGCGTCTCCGTCCGCGTGGAATTAGTAATTTGGGCAGCTTACTTTTTTACCCAATTTGCTTTTAAAATTTACCCCCTCCCAACCCCCCCCCCCCACCGGACCCCACCCGCACACCCGCGTTCATATTCACCACCGTACTCCCAGCGTGATGATATAATAGCCATAGCCTTCCTCGATAAATGGGCTATCTAACACTGAAAGTATCGTATCTTTCTTATTTGTCAATCCAAGAAAATACCAACATATCAGTGAAAACCGCATCCTTCTAGGTTAAGCCGTTTCTGAGATTAGCGCGCACAAACGCACAGACAAACAGATAAACAGACAAACAGACAATAATTCTAAAAATCATTGTTTTCGGTTCTATTGCGCTAATAAATAGCCCTAGTGACAGTTTTTCACATATATCTTCAATATACGTACAGACACCGACTTGTTATAGATTTATTATATGTATATAGAAGAAGAAGATAGATATAGAAGATATTAGATATAGAATAGATAGATAGATAAGATATAGATAGATGGGTCTCTAATACTTAAGCACCTCTGTTAATGAGTCAGTCCGTATGTACAAAAAAATTACGGAGTGAATATGGACAAATAATAATGAAAAAGTTTAAGACGTGTATCTTTTTTGGGTGTTTGATTTTAGCAACGAATGCTACGATTTTGTGTGCCAGTTAAATCCACACTTGGTCACTGTTTTGATTCAATGGAGGCATTACCAGTACGTGTAAAACCGGAACCTACACATGTCCCGCTGCGGGGCACAGGCTTTTTCTTAGAATGAGAGAGCTTGGGCTGCAAAGCCCACGCGGGCCCAGTTCGGATTGTTAACTTCAAACTTCACAGGTGGGTGCAGGTTTCTTTAGGATTTATTCTTTCACTGTGAAGCTCAGAGGTGCGAGCTCACGATCCTCTGCTTGTCAGTTCACCAGTCGGGGTGTATCAAGGTAAAATTTCTTACTACTTAGGTACTTAATTGTTATAAACTGTGTCAATTCTTTCTTCAAAATATGTAAATAAGTTAAAATACATATTTATTTATTTTTAATTTCATATAAATAAATAAAAAAATAAATATCACGGGACAATTCACACCAA
The DNA here is from genome assembly GCA_947563465.1 of Archips xylosteana. NCBI lineage: Eukaryota > Metazoa > Arthropoda > Insecta > Lepidoptera > Tortricidae > Archips > Archips xylosteana. Next base: position 16,533,859 of record OX387361.1, on the reverse strand, counting down.
TTCACCTAGTCGCAAAGTAAGCTAAGCATAGCTTGTGTTATGGGTACAAGGCAACGGATAAACATACTTATATAGATAGATACATACTTAAATACATATTAAACACCCAAGACCCGAGAACAAATATTCGTATTATTCATACAAATATCTGCCCCGACGCGGGAATCGAACCCGGGACCTCAAGATTCGTAGTTAGGTTCTCTACCTACTAGGCCATCTGGCCGTCTAAAGTAACTTAACGTAAGTAGTAGTAAACTTTTCGAAGTATTTTAAGTAGTTTTATTGTATCACCAGACTGTCGAAGGAGGGTTATGTTTTTCGAGTGTAAGTATTTATGTATGAATGTACCTATATGAGTATGTGTGCATCATTCTTTGGCACGCCCTGCACCCTAAGTGGCTCAATGGATTCAAAGTGTGAGGTGTCATTAGATTCGTCTCAGTTGCGAGAGTGACACGGGGTATTTTTCCGGAATTCCAGTGGAACGAATTATACAGGCGGGCTTTTTCATCTAATATTGAAAATAAAGTTACTTCTCGACTTTTTATCGATGTCGATGCCAAACTTTATCGACAACACTGCCACGAGCGCATCACTGTTATTGCTCGTAACGCAAACACGAAAATACTTGGATATCAGTACGTAATGTCGTCTCGCGGGGAGATTGACTATCCGAGTGAGACGTGCAGGTTTGTTTGCTATTTCTGTGCAAAAACATAAACAGAAATATCTAAAATAAACTAGTAATGGTGCTGGCCCGTTAAAAATGTATATCCGTGGTTACGGATGCGGATTGTAACTTCGTTACTCAATCGGTGTCGGTGCGCTCACGATAGTTGACCCCACTTGACGTTTTGTGTGACATATTTAGTACTTTTTCTTTTAAATAAATATCACAGGACAAATCACACCAATTGACCTAGTCCCAAAGTAAGCTAAGCAAAGCTCGTGTTATGGGTAGGTACTAGGCAACGGATAAACATACTTTTTATAGATATATACTTAAATACATATTAAACACCCAAGACCCGAGAACAAACATTCGTATTTTTGATACAAATATCTGCCCCGACACGGGAATCGAACCCGGGACCTCAAGCTTCGTAGTCAGGTTCTCAAACCACTAGGCGATCTGGTCGTCTGGTCATCTACGTATGCATGGAAACATCGTGAGAAAACTTGCATACACCTGCAAAGAAATTTAATGGTGTGTGTGAAGTTCCCAATCCCCCCGCAGCATGGACCCGAAGATACTGGCAGCATTACCTCGCTGTATAGCAATGCTGATACGTTGAACCTCAAACTAAGTATAGAAACTAAGTAAATTTATTAAACAAGTTAAAAACCGCTATCAAAAAGCTACTGTTAGAAAAAAAAACCGGCCAAGTGCGAGTCGGACTCGCACACGAAGGGTTCCGTACAATTATATATAAAAATTACGAGTGTGGGAGCCCCCTTAAATATTTTATTATTTTAATTTATTAATTTATTTTTAAAGTCAATATATAATTAAATATTCTGTGAATATTACAAGTGTCTACCTGTTGCCGTTATCAATATCGAGCAAAAACGAGCAAAAAAAACATGTTTGTTGTATGGGACCCCCTTAAATATTTATTTTATTCCATTTTTTAGTATTTGTTGTTATAGCGGCAACCGAAATACATCATCTGTGAAAATTTCAACTCTCTAGCTATCACGGTTCCCGAGATACAGCCTGGTGACAGATGGACGGACGGACGGACGGACGGACAGCGGAGCCTCAGTAATAGGGTTTCCGTTTTTATCCTTTGGGTACGGAACCCTAAAAAATAAACATACATAGGTACTTTGGAACCTGAAGAATGGATGGAAGTTTGCAGTCATGCCATTAAAAGAGACGACGAATTTTTAACTGTAGAATAAAGCTGGATCTGTTTATTAACAGTTTTATCATTTGTAGCACTTGTGACTTCTGTGATATCGGGGTCTTAAAAGGGTAAAAAATATGTTATTCTCACTTGACAAAAACTGGAACTTTCCAGCAGCCGTTCACGAGCTTCCATATTTAAGCTCTCCCGAGATAGATCGTAAAGCTTATCTTTGCGGCCTCGCCTTAAAGGTCACTTTGTGTATAAGCCATCCTTTTGCTAACAGTTCAGCTTTTTATAGCTTTTTTAAGCTTGCGCCTAATTTAATTTAACTAGCTAAGCGAAAACGAATATTCGCTTTGATGTAAATGTGAGACGGGGTTTTACTTAGCCTTTTTTTGTAATTCTTTGTTATTTCTAAGTAAGTGTATAATAAGCTGTTATGCGCGATTTTTTGTCTACACAAAAACCGTTTATTACTATTCTCTGGAAACTAAAGGTAAATAATTTTCTTCTATACGTTTCTATTAACGCATTATAGTTATTTATGATACAAATCCGGAAAGTAGGCAATTCCCAACGAATTGCGGAGACCTACAAACACGAGCGAAGCGAGTGGGTTTTAGCCGGCATGAGTTGGGAATTTCCTACTTTCGACGTGCATACCATACAACGTTTTACAATGCATTAAGTGAGGAAAAAAATCGGGGCTAAGCATGTTTGGGAAAAGATGTTGCGTTCTTATTTATCTGCCATTAAAGGAAAGTATTGTAGGTGTTTACATATATTTCAGCATCGACTTCATTGGCAGGAGGCTGTCACTGGCAATTTGTGCTTGGTGGAGGACGTCAGGCGGCGTTAAGTCCGGTGTAAATTCATCACTTGAACTCTCCATTTTAATTTACTAAACAAGAATTAATTCATTGGAATGAACTCATGATACTTGCTTTGTATGTATTTCTCAGTAATATATATGTAGGGGGAATTACATTAAATAAAAACCTTGATTATTTATTAATATTTTCCCGGTTCCAACATGCTCGCAGGCGGCGCCGCGCCGGCTTTTGCGACTTTCGCGCGAATCAAATGTAAACAAAGCGTTACGGAAATCCCCGAAACCGTGATCGGCTTGGCCGACTAGTCGGCCTCTGTACAACCGGCTAATCGGCTAATCGGCTAGTCGGCTAGTCGGCCAAAGTCATAATCGGCACATCTCTAATAAAAACACAACTCTTTAGTCTAATTTGAGACACACCTTTTTGAGATTTGTCAATGTAAAAAGTTACTTTTCGGCACGCGTGTTGAAAGTTTTTTTTCATCACAGTAGTTCTACAACAACAAAATGTACAGGTATTGGTGTAGGAGCAGGTTTGTAGGAACCACTTGGCTGAGGGCAGCACAGGAATGATAGGTTGTAGAACACTTTGTGAGAGGCTTTCATCCAGCAGTGGCTGATCATCGTTATCATCATCATCATCATCATCATCATCATCATCATCATCATCATCATCATCATCATCATCAGCCTTTCTCCTTCGTTCCCAGTGCGTATTGGGAACTTCACACACCATTGAATTTCTTCGCAGGTGTATGCAGGCTTCCTCACGATGTTTTCCTTCACCTTAATAGGTAATAGGTAATAGGTAATAACGGGCTAATTTCCGCAACTCGACGTCTTTTACGCGCCTATTTTGCGTAACTGGCTGTAAGCACTATTCATGCCAGCCCAACTCCATAAGGAAGCCTAGCAGACCCTTCACGTTGCCGACGACTTCCTGGAGCGACCTCGGTGTCCCGAGGTGTAGTGCCCTGTAGCTCGCCACACTAACACACTCCAGCAGGACGTGTGAGGCCGTTTCTTCCGCCTCCATGCACGCTCTGCATAGGGGGCTGTCTGTAACACCTAAATTGTGTAAGTGTTTGTTAAGTAAGGCATGTCCAGTTAGAGCCCCAACCAATAGTCGGAGCTGAGTTCTTCCATAACCGCGAAGTTTGCGGGATAATCCGGGGTTGATCTTCGGAAGAGCTTCTCTGGTCTGCCTGCAGGTTACTAGGTTTGTCCAATATTCTTGGTGCATTACCTTGGTGTTGTGGCGCAACTGGCCGCGCAACCATCCGAAAGGCAGGGGCAGAATGGGTTCAGGTCCATAGACCCTCAACTCCGATCCCTCCCTCGCCAGTCGATCGGCCGCGTCGTTGCCTCGCGATCCACTGTGACCCTTTATCCTTTGAAGGGTAATGGTGTTTGTTTCACTTACCTTCGTCAGAGCTCGATGGCACTCGTATATTAGCCCCGATGTCATAGTGTTGCTCTGCAGGGCTTGCAAGACCGATCTGCTATCAGACAGTATACGGATTGGAAAACCCTGTACCTCTCTGGAGTTAATCGCTGTTATTGCCATTATGATACCCATGCATTCCGCCTGAAAGACGGTATTATGGATCCCCAATGGCGATGAGATGTTGATATTCAGGTCCTCTGAATGTACTCCAGAGCCTGTACCTGTTGACGTTTTCGATCCATCCGTGAAGATCCTCAACTCCTTGAGGTTGAGGCCCTCCCCTGGGTCTTCGTGTAATTGTATCCTATATTTTTTGTCGAATACGTACTGTTTAGGTATCCTGTCGGTGACCGCTTCGATGAGCGGCTCCCTATTTACCAGTACACCCAGTATTCCTGTGTGTGTTACATTCACGTTCCTCCATAGGTTCAGCTTCCTGAGCCTTACCGCAGCCGCTCCCGCTTCCTGTTGGATAAACAGATGCAGCGGCGGCAAGTTCAGTAGGGCTTCCAGGGCCGCAGTCGGAGTAGTCCTCATGCAGCCCGTAGTCGCCATGCAAGCCAGCCTTTGAAGTCGTTGCAACTTTGCTTCAACGGTGATCAGCTTGGTTCTCGGCCACCACACCACTGCACCGTAGCTGATAATGGGCCTGATGACTGACTGGTACAGCCACAGAGTGATTTTCGGGGATAGTCCCCACCTTTTACCTATCATTCTGCGGCACTGCCAGAAGGCTATTGTAGCCTTGTCGATCTTGCTGTTGAGATGGTTGCTCCAGTTCAGTTTACCTTCACCTTAAAACTCATGGTAAATTTCAAATGTAATTTCGCACATAAATTCCGAAAAACTCAGAGGTGCGAGCCGGGATTTGAACCCACGACCCTCTGCTTGAGAGGCTATAGGTCAAACCACTAGGCCACCACAGCTACGGGATGATATTATGACTACTAGCAACTCATAATTTATTATTAGCATTCCGGTAGTTGCCTCTATTAGCAAAACGTATCAAAAATGGCCGACACAGTTGCAAAAAAACTTAACAATTCCAATGTCAATTTATTGTAGGAAAAAGAATACGAATAAAAAAAATTGATTGATGGCACCCGGCGTACGGCGCGCGCTAGGTAGCGTAATACCAAACCTTAGTTGACGAACTTTGGCTTGGTTTAACATGCGACCCTAAGGTATTTCTATGTACCTAGTATGTTTTTTTTGGATTAAGACTCCTGCGAAGAAATATTAAATACTCCATCGAGACCTGGGCGGTTCTGGAATCCTTGCAGCGATGCCAAGTCGATTGGCGTTACATTGAGGTGCTGAGATGTCTGTATGATGCCGCCACGATGTCCGTCCAAGTACAGGATCAGGAGACAGAACCCATCCAGTTGCGTCGAACAGTGAGGCAGGGGGATGTTATATCCCCTAAGCTATTCACTAACGCACTAGAGGATGTCTTTAAGACCCTGGACTGGAAAAGACGTGGCATAAACGTAAACGGCGAGTACATCTCTCACCTCAGGTTTGCCGATGACATAGTTGTTATGGCGGAATCATTGCAGGATTTGGCGGAAATGCTGAACAGCCTTAATGATGATTCGCGTCGAGCCCACTCGACGCGCGTGAGTAAGCCACAGCTTGGGATGAATTTGGACAAGACAAAGGTCATGTTCAACGATCACGTCATCCCTGAGCCCCTGTTCGTCGGAGATTCGGCCCTCGAAGTTGTTCAGGAGTATGTCTACCTAGGACAAGTCATTAAGCTTGGTAGAAACAACTTCGAGAAAGAAGCCGATAGAAGGATTCGATTGGGCTGGGCAGCATTTGGGAAGCTTCGTCATATCTTGACGTCATCCGTGCCACAATGCCTGAAGACTAAGGTTTTTAACCAGTGCGTCCTACCCGTTATGACTTACGCTGCAGAAACGTGGACACTCACAGGAGGACTAGTCCATAAGTTCAAAGTCGCTCAGCGTGCCATGGAGAGGGCTATGCTCAGAATCTCGTTGAGAGATAGGGTCCGCAAGGCAAAAGACGAAAGTCGTTGACATAGCCCGAAGGATTAGCATGCTGAAGTGGCAATGGGCTGGTCACGTTTGCCGTACAACTGATGATCGTTGGAGCAGACGTGTCCTGGAGTGGAGACCACGTTTAGGAAAGCGTAGTGTGGGACGCCCTGCAACACGTTGGACTGATGACCTTAGGAGGACAGCTGGCAGTGGGTGGATGAGGGAAGCCCAGGATCGCGAATTTTAGCGCAATATGAGGGAGGCCTACGTCCAGCAGTGGACGGACAATGGCTGTAGATAGATAGATAGATAGAAGAAATATTTCGCTGGCGTGCAATCATGGACTTAATACCTAACCAGAGGCCGTATTGTCTAACGCTTTTGGCGCTTGCCTTCGCTTTCACTATCTCTTTCTGTCAACGTTTTATACCGTTTGACAGAAAGAGATAGCGATTGCAAAGGCAAGCGTCAAAAACGTTAGACAATAAGCCTACAGGACTGAGTACTAACTTGTATTAGTCAATCAAAAGTGACCCATATTACCAAGCCATACAGTTTAATAATGGCAACTAGAGACAGCGGTCCGAGAGATTACATACAAACAAGAGAAACTAGTGTATTGTGTCCCACTCGCATCATTACTTGATCACCCTAATTAGAACGAGATGCAAACCACTAGTAATTTTTTTTTACGGCCTCACTTTTTTGTCGCAGTACTCAGTCCTGGTTAAGTATTAAGACCATGCGTGCAATATTTAGGCAGCTACTAGCTCCTAACTGTGACAGCTGCACTAGCAGGCAGCCACTACCATCAATAGGGTAGGCAACACCAGCAAGGATATTAGTAATAATGCTATAAAATTACATCGTCTTCATTTTTTTTAGGTCTGTTGTTCAAAAAGGATAACATTTTACTCATGATAACCGTATTTTTGTAAATTAAAATAATTTATTGAATCAGGCGTTACTTTCCGGAGGTCCATATTAATGAACTGAAACAATTTTATTACTTTGCTCACCCGTGACCTTACGATAGTTACGTTTATGTAAAAAATGCGTGTTCATGCAGTTCGTCCACATCGACACTGTACGTACACACGCAAATCACACAAACCCAACTATCACCACCACTGAACTACACAACACTAACTAGTCTAACTAACTGGGTACATGAGAAGTTACAGTGACAAATTAAAACATTTTTTTTGGTTGTTTAGTCTAACATTCTGTGTAGCATAGTGTACGGTTGTGATACCTACTCTGAAGATGAGCTCTGGTTGAGTTCGAAACGCGTGAGTGTAGTTTAGTGGTGGTGATAGTTGGGTTTGTGTGATTTGTGTGTGTTCATACAGTGTGGAGGACGGAGGTGGAGGAACTGTATGAACACGCATTTCTTACATAAACGTAAACTGTTGTAAGGTCGCGCGTGAGCAAAGTAATTGATTCAGTTAATTTGTAAATTCAATGAAAAAAAATGAAGCGTAAGTAGTTTGAGGTGCAAAAACGTGGCGACATTGATTCCCGAAAGAAATAAAAACGATGATATTGTTATTAAGTAGGTACTATTATTATTAGTTTTATGGACTACCTGTGGGTGCATATTGCCTGTTTTGAAAATCATCATGGAACAACCTATGGACCGCCCCAAAGTAAAGCCTGCATGAATTTACCTAAAATAAACGACCACTCTATTATGAACTTGATATGGGCTTATTGATAAGTCTCCTAGTGCCTCTCAGTCCTCTCACCCTCATGGAGACAGCTCGTATTACTGAGATTTTTGTACTTTGACTTATAACCAAAAATTATTTGTGAATATGGTTTTCCCCATTTTTTGTTTAACTTGGATGCTGTTCTTTTCAAGTAATTGTAGACGACCAGATGGCCTAGTGGTTAGAGAATCTGCTTATAAAGCTTGAGGTCCCGGGTTCGATTCCCGTGTCGGGGCAGATATTGGTATGAAAAATACGAATGTTTGTTCTCGGGTCTTGGGTGTTTAATATGTATTTAAGTATGTATCTATCTAGTATGTTTATCCGTTGCCTTAGTACCCATAACACAAGCTTGCCTAGCTTACTTTGAGACTAGGTCAATTGGTGTGAGTTGTCCGGTGATATTTATTATTTATTTATTTAATTGTTGTTTTCAGTCCCTAAGGCTCCATCACATGAGATGACTAATGGTTTAAATGTGGCTCTTCCTCTTCTTTCGGCTGAAATGGTGATGAAAAAAAAACATACAGACGAATTGAGAACCTCCTCTTTTTTTTGAAGTCGGTTAACTAAAAGTTCGCGTTACATCAATCCGGTTACCACCTTACGCCTCCAGCCACAACCCCGCGGGAGTGCTGAATAAAAAATACCTAATGTTTTTTGAATGTGCCTTTGTTTTCAATCCTTGCCCTTGTATCAATAATGTTTCTTATTTCATTTCTTTGTTTACAGCAAGCATATTACGTACATTCCGGGATATTTCTTTGATCGAAATCTGGAACACCCCTCGAGATATCGGAGGCTGGTTGTTCCTATTTGCTAGGATTTTTATGTTTTATACACGTCCCACTGCACACAGGCATCTCATAATGAGAGGGATTGGGCCGTTGTTCCGACGCGGGCCCAGAGCGGATTGGGAACTTCACCTTTCCTCACGATGTTTTCCTTCACCGTAAAGCTCATGGTAAATTTCAAATGTAATTTCGCACATGAATTCCGAAAAATTCAGAGGTCCGAGCCCGGATTCGAACCCACGACCCACTGTTTGAGAGGCCATAATGATAGGTCTAACCACACCACCCGTAGCCGTAGCACGTCCACTGCTGGACATAGGGCTCCCTCATTGATACCCAATCATTACGGTAATATTAGTATTTGGGGGTAGTTGCAATAGAGAGATCTCTCTCCAGGCAGATATTATGCCTGGGGACCGAAGTCCGATGGATGAATGTTGGAAGTTGTATTTATGCAGCCGAGTTGAGAAACTTCGATAGCGTGATGTAGGATTGTAGTAGTTAGTTCCTAATGTGATGACTAGATGGCGCTAGTAGTCGCTACATCAGCCCCCTTTTAGACCGGAGGTCGATACGAATTGCAGTGGAGTGCAGTCTGTGCGTCATGTGGGCGCTTGCAAGGGCCAGTCGCTCAGAGCCTCGTCGGCGAGCATTGTTGTTCCTCTGCTACTTGTGATGCATGCCTGTTGCGTGATTGCTCGGAGCCTTGTTGGCGAGCGTTGGTTGATTGATAGGCAAGTGGAAGTAGTGGGAGGAGGATTTGCGAACTGTAGACACCAGGCAGATAATAGATACATGCTAATGGTGCACAGTGCGGTGAGTATGGCTTGCTGTGAGACTGCGTCATCGTTTCTGTGTGTCTGAAGGTTGGGATTTTGTCCAATGTCGTGGGTCACCAATTTGGGGGTAGTTACAATAGAGAGATCTCTCTCCAGGCAGATGTTATGCCTGGGGACCGAAGTCCAATGGATGAAAGTTGGAAGTTGTATTTATGCAGCCGAGTTGAGAAACTTCGATAGCGTGATGTAGGATTGTAGTAGTTAGTTCCTTATGTAATGACTAGATGGCGCTAGTAGTCGCTACAAGTATACCGGTATATTCATCATCATCATCATCGTCATGAATCAGACCTCCTCTTAGAATGAGAGGGCTACCGGTTTATAAGTGAGATTTAATAATAAGTACTAAAATCTTCCCCAAGGTACTTTTAACCACCTTATAAATAAACTTGCATATTTAAACTTACCAAAAACTTATTTTGCCAGCGTGCTTCGCTGCACAAGTTAAAAAGCTTGCGGTGCGCTAAAAGCTCTGTAAGCCAATCTGCTTTAAAGCCTTTTGTGTAACCGTTTACAATTTATTTATTTATTTATTTATTTATTTATTCGTAAAAATACAAAATATAAACATGAACATGAAATAATCTTAGGTCTAGATAGTAAATTTAGTTTAGTCTAAGCTAGGTTACAAGTGTAACCTGTGTTATAGACAAAAGGAATCTAAAGAATTAAAATACAACTCGAGCATTTAACATCGCAACACAATATCTTAAAACATAATACTTAGTTGGTAATTAAACTATAATAATTTAATCAAGTGTCAAATAACAAAACAAACAAAGAACACTCGGCTACACAGCGTCACCCTCACCTTGCAATCGTCAGCAGATTTTCAGTGTCAACATAAGAAAGACCTTGCAGCCACGCAATAACCTTAACCTTGCACACTTTACGGTTTAAGTCATAAATATTTAGTACTTTATTGATTTTATTGTATAAATAAGGTCCAAGAAAGGGAAAGAATTTATGCGCGAAAGCATGAGCGGTGCTTTTGGGAACAAAAACTATGTCTTTGCGCCTTTTGTTGTTCACACCAGGGTTATACGGAGCTGAAATATGCTGTTTCATAATTAGTGATAGTATGAAAAGTTGTCGCACGGTAAGTACTTTGCAAGATTGATACAGCTCCAATGTCGGAAACAGGAAAGGCCTGAAAGTAGCGACCTTTAAGACCGCTCTTTGAGCTCTTTCTAAGGTTAGGAGCGTGGTTTTCGCTGCGCCTCCCCACGATGAAATGCAGTATGTTAGCACGGATTGACACAGAGCTGAGTAGATTTGATTTAATATTTTTTTATTCGCTACATGACGAAGTTTTTTAAATATAAACATAAGCTTTCGAATCCTGTTAGCGACTGTCTCTATGTGTTGGGTAAAATTTAGATTGGAGTCAACTATAACACCTAGATATTTAGTGGAGCTAACTTTAGTAATGACAGGACAAGTATAGCATTCGTTCTGGTTAGTAAGGGAGCATTGGTGTGCCCGAATGGAGCATGCATGACTAGACGGTTGCTGGGAGTTTCTTAAAGAAAAGGCGACATGAACGGTTTTTCCTGGGTTCAAAGTTAATAAATTGTGATGGAGCCAACCAGTAACCAAGCTGAAACCATTCTGTGCAGAACAGTAAACATCATCCCACGAATTGCCCGAAAAAATTAGGACGGTATCATCAGCGTATGAGATCATTGTACCACGGTCTAACTCTAAGTTACACAAGTCATTAATAAAAATCAAAAAAAGTGTAGGAGCCAATATACTACCTTGAGGGACCCCAAAATCAAGCCGAAGATCGGAACTGTAGGTGGAACCAATTTTGACCCGTTGGAAGCGATTACTAAGGTAATCTCTGAAGAGATTCAACTGCGTTCCCCTAATACCTATACTTTCTAATTTTTGTAAAAGAATTGGCACTGAAACCGAATCAAAAGCTTTCGCTAGGTCCAGAAAAACACCTAGGGTTTTAAATCCTTGGTCCAAATTCGAAGAAATGAGGTCCGTAAACAGATTCACCGCATCACTAGTTGACTTTTTAGCTCTAAAGCCAAATTGCTGATCTGAAAGAATATTATTGGTTTCAAGGTAGCTAACTAATCTCTTATTTATAATTTTTTCCAGGATTTTAGAAAGAGATGGCAGTATAGAAATAGGCCTATAGTTGTTAATATTTAGTTTATCCCCCGATTTATGAATAGGTATCACAATTGCCTTCTTTAGGACATCAGGAAAAATCCCATTTGACAGACATTGCTGAAATATGTGCGTTAAAGGCTTAACTAGGATACTACTATAACGCTTTAAAGTCGCAACAGAAATATTATCACAGCCTACGGCACGACTATCATTCAAACTGCTGATAATGCAACCTACTTCAGTCTCGTCGGTATTAAACAAAACAAACGATGTTAGACATGGGTGAGTCACACTCCGCATGGCGCGAGACGTGCCTTTGTTTTTATTTAATATTTCACAAGCGAGACCTTTCCCTATGTTAGCAAAAAACGTGTTAGCACTGTTAGCAACTGCTACCGGGTTATTGTTAGTCATTAGTAAATCACTACAATGATCACGTTTGGAACTGGAATACGTGATTTTCCTGACGAACTTCCACAATTTTTTGTTATTCTGTCCATTTTCTTCAAGGATAGATTTTTCATGCAGGTTTTTTAACTTCCTCAGAAGATTGTTGCAGAAGTTTCTATATCGTTTATAAATTACAGCCAGCATTAAGTCATCAGGAAATTGTTTTGCTTTGGCATGAAGGCGATCTCGATGCCGAATACACCTAATTAATCCAGGAGTTATCCAGGGTTTAATATTTATCTGACGACGGGACAAATTGACAAAGGTAGTAGAGTCCACAACGGCATTTTGTATCGAATTTACAAGGAAATTTAGTGACTCATTGGGATCCGGCGAGGAGTAAATTTTATCAAACATAATGTTCTTTAAAGCATTTTCAAGCTTAGTGTGATTAATTTTCTCCAAAGTGTGCATAAGAGGTCTCTTTGGGAGGTTTAATTCAAGGGATAATAACACGGAATGGTGATCAGTAAGTGTCGAGTTAGTAACAAGGGTAGTAGATGGTAACATGCATTTGATCAAAAAGTGATCTAGGCAAGAGCCACTTTGGTGCGTGGGAAGTTGGTGAGCGGGTAATAGACCATGAAGTGAGCATAAGTTAAGATAATCATGACGACGTGTGTCTTGAGAATCATGTGAAATATTGATGTTCAAATCTCCCACCAATAAAATGTTATTAAATGCTGAGAGTTTTTTGAGCATCTTGTCTAACGATTGCAAAAAGTTAACAATATTGTTATTAGAGGGAGACCTGTATATAGCGATGATTGCTGTGTCCTTACCAACTCTTAAAACTAAACTATTACAATCGAAAATATGAGGTTCTTCTACAGCAATGGTAAGTTGGGGCTTATAGTATACAACAATACCTTCATTTTGAGTGTCAACATTTTTAGTACTAAACATACAGTATCCTTCTAAATCCGGTAAAAACTTATCCCGGTTTTTTAACCAACATTCTGTTAAAATAATAACATCATTACAGAGATCCAGCCTATTCAAAAGAACTTCAAGACCATCAAAGTTGCGATGTATGCTACGAATGTTTTGGGTTAATATAGTAAAAGGATGCTTGATTTTTGATAATTTACCTTTGCATTCTTCAACATCGCAAGACGAATGGTTAGAAACTTTCACTAGGTCCAACTCTTCACAGATAAATCTATCCATATAATTATTTAAATAACCTAATTTACTACTATTTAAAGTGCTAGATAAAAATACCTTATGAGTGGCGCTCCTAGGCGCCTACATAATCAGTTGATTCGATGTATCTAGAGACAGCGTGTTTGCGTGCAGGACAGTGTTCATCGCCTGTTCAATGTTACAATGCAGGTAACATTCCTTTATAGCCGAGTTATCTACCCGGAGACATCTAAAAGCGTTGAAGAAAACTGCAAGACTAGTTTTTATAGTTTAATGCGATAAAGGACGGTAGATAGAAAATTTAAGTTTTTGAAGTGAAAACTTTTCGGGATGGGTAAAAAATGTTAAACTCGAGTCAGGACACGTGATCCTGGTCGAAAATTCGTAAGACGGGCGGGGGGGCGATGTGGGGGGAGGGGAGGGGGGGGGGGTTTCGTAAGACGGCACAACGTTAAGGTGGAACGGCACGCTCTAGGCGCGAAATTCAAAATTTTTACAGGTTTTAATTTATTTTGGGTAAACGGTGTAACTGTTTAACTTTATATGGTATAGTCGGGGTAAGAAAAGGTTCGTCACTTTTCGACTCTATGTCAACGAGTTAAGGTCGAAAAGTGACGAACCTTTTCTTACCCCGACTATACTTGCGCTTGTAAAACAGTGTTCTTTATATTATTGTGTAAAGCTTTTTAAGAATAAAACTGTTAGCTTGATATAAAAGTTGTCAAACATAGAAATTCGGACTTTCAACGTTTTGACAACTTATATTTCAAGCTAATAGTTTTATTCTTAAAAAACTTTAGACAATAATATAAAGAACACTGTTTTACAAGCGCAAGTACCATATGAAGTTAAACAGTTACACCGTTTACCCACAATAAATTAAAAACAGTAAAAATTTTGAATTTCGCGCCTAGAGCGTGCCGTTCCACCTTAATGTTCAAGTTTTCACTTCTGCCGGCACTCCCGGTGTGCAACCCGTTGTTTTTATCAAAGTAACAGCAACCAGTGATGGCACATTTGACAGCTGACAATAGTGCTTTGAAACGCTCTATTTTAGAATCGTAAAAAATCAGTTAAGAATATTTAAAAAATAACGCATAAAAAAAAGGCTAACTTCCATGAATAAGCTAAGTATTAATGTATTTTAATCCGATTGTTTTTTAATCATTATTACTCCTTGAAGAACAATATCGTCACTACTGTCATATGCTACGTTAATTATGCAATCATAATTTTGCATTTTGTAAAATATTTTCTACGTTTACATCTGTTTCATAGTCTCACCATATTCGTAGCATGGTACTGTTTTTCACCCACCCCCACTCTATTTTAGTGACATGTACGCAAGTGTCCCATAATAATTTAAAGAAAAATAAAAAAAAAAAGAAGAATTTTAAGATGAAGGTAGTTACGAAATGCGTGTCGGTAAATTACAGCCCCAGCGGTACATCACTATTCTGGTACCTACAATAATGAAGTTTGACATCTATTTCTTTGTACTTGCTGTCAATATTTATGGGCTTTATAGCATGAGCGAGCAAACGTCAAAAGTGCCATCACTCGATGCCGCTTTTTTAAAAAGTCATGAAAAAGAAGAAGAAATGAGTCTAACATTTGGTAGCATAGCATACGGTTGGGGTACCTACTCTGGAGATGAGCTCTGGTTGAATTCAAAACGCGTCAGTGTAGTTTGATGGTGGTGATGGTTGGGTTTGTGTGTGTTCCAGTGTGGAGGTGGAAGAACTGCATGAACACGCATTTCTTACATAAACGTAACAGTTCATTCATTAACATGGACCTCCGCAAAGTAATGCCTGATTCAATATTTTTTGTACCACTTTCTTCTGTAACGTTGAAGAATAACCGTTTAGCTCACGATAGAGTGCGACAAACTCCAAGGCAACATCGATAAAATTAATAGAAAGAATTGAATCCCGACAGCGCGGCGACAAATAATGTCCAGCCCCATGAGTTATGGCACAATCTTGCCAAGCAATTCTTGTGGTCTTTACTTAAATAGAAACATTCGGATGGAGAAATCTTTATTGCTTCGCGGACATAAATTTTAGCACAAAGTAATAAAGCGCGGGTTTACTGAAACAAAATTTGCAAGTTTTTTTAATTTATGGCGGGGATTGCATAGCTATCTTGGATCTACATATTTACTGCCACTATATTGGTATGATATACAATTTATGTATGAGGCGTCACTTTGAGGAGGTCCATATCAATGAACTGAAATAATTACTTTGCTCACCTACAACCTTATGATAGCAACGTTTATGCAAGAAATGTGTGTTCTTGCAGTTCCTCCACCTGCACACTGTGCGAACACACACAAATCACGCAAACCCATCTATCACCACCACCACACTAACTCGCGTTTCGAACTCAATAGTAATATTAGTAGGATAAAGATAAATAAGCCGTTATTAAAAATTGTAAAAAACATTTGGATGTTTAGTCGAAAAAACTCAACCACCTTCTAAAATATTCCGGCTTTTTTATTTAAAGTTAGTGTATGCAATGCAAAAGTTTCTCTTGAAGTCATTTAAAAATTAAACATTTGTTACTAAATCACTAATGAAATGTTGCACAGAGTAAATCAACATTTTCTAAATCTTCACTGACCAAACAAGGCAATTGAACGCTCCATATAGCGAAATTGTGTGATATAAATAAAAGAGATAGTATCGTGACAGCCGCCGACAGATTGCAACCCATGAATAATGGCGTCTGGTGGCGCCATTTTGAAATATTATGTTCGTAGGACAGCAAATATCTCCGTATGCCGAATATTCTGTAACTTTCGGCAATATTGAGGGAACTGTCTGTTTGTTCAAATCGAGTACTAGTAGCCATCGGCTGTTATGAATAATTTTTTTAATCAGGTGTAACTTTGCAGAGGTCCATATCAATGGACTGAAACAATTACTTAGCTCACCCGCGACCTTAATAGAGGTCATCATTATCATCATCATCATTTCAGCCGAAAGACGTCCACTGCTAAACATAGGCCTCCCCCAAGGCTCGCCAAACAGATCGGTCCCGCGCCATCCGCATCCAACGCGATCCCGCAACCCTACCCAGGTTGTCGCTCCATCTTGTTGGAGGCCTACCTACACTGCGTCTTCCGGTCCATGGACACTACTCGAGAACCTTTTTGCCCCATCGGCATCAGTTCAACGAGCGATGTAACCTGCCCACTGCCACTTGAGTCTGGCGATTCTTCAAGCTATGTCGGTGACTTTAGTTTTTGCGCGAATTTCATCATTTCTAAAGCGATCCCGCAGAGACACTCCGAGCATAGCCCTCTCCATTGCCCTCTGAGTGACTTTGAGTTTCCTTATGAGGCCCATCGTTAGCGGCCACGTCTCAGTGCCATTAAGTCATCACTGGCAACACACACTGGTCAAAGACTTTTGACTCTTGAACTAGAGGTCGCGGGTAAGCAAACTAATTATTTCAAATCATTGGCTGTTATGAAGTAGATAATTCCTGATATGGGACAACTATGAAGTTTCTGGATACTGACAATGTGACTCATAGGAAAAAATACTATACCCACTTTCTGTCGCACGCAACAAGTCTGTTTAACATTTATTTCAATTTGAATAACAGTTATAGAGTTTGAATTTAATTTATTTTTCACTTCTCATGCTCTTAAAATGTTACTTTAGTCTCTGCATATCGGGACTAAAGCTCTTTTTTGATCTCAAGGGATTAAAGTAATTTTTTTTTAATTGACTATGGAAACCCCTAAACTGCCAATCACGGTGTTTGTGAATGGAGGATTATCGCCATTTTCAGTAACTGGGTATAGACAATTTTAAAGCTTTCCACAGACCGAAGCGCGCTGCGGACGCACTGTAGCGCCCTGCGCTTCGGTCTGTGGAAGCCTTTAGGGCGTGGAAATAACCTCAAAATGACAACCGTATAAAAAATATTTAAAAAATAATAATTTCGTGAAACACATTGAATAATTATGAATATTAAACTATTTAATTATAAAATATTAAAGATGAATTCATTTTATTTTGCACGTAAAGAAAGATTTCCTTTAGCTTAGGTGTTTTTAATTTGTTTTTTTTTAAAAACGCTGTCGGCAAAGCAGTTCCCTGCTCTGTCGATAAAATAGCAATCCGCACTGTCGGCAAAGCAGTGCTGGAGTGTACGGTAGATAGAGCAGTCACGTTTGGATGTTAATATGGCGTGACTTCAAAATAATGCGATGTCAGTTGCATTTAATAGTAAATAGAAAGTATAATTAGATATAATTTAACAAAGAATTGGCATATAGAAAATAAACTTAAAAAGTCGTTTCTTTATTCACGGGTAAGTGTTTCAGTTTTTATTCTCATAAATTATTTAAAGTGCGTAAATTGTAAAGAAAACTGTTCCCTTCTATAGTGACTTTTATTATCTACAATTAATGGACAAAAATCTAAACACTTAATTAATCCTTTGCTTACAAAATAGCAGTGGAAATTGGCTTAGTTAGTGCAATTATTTTTTTTTTGACTTTTGCGGGTGCGCGTGTATAAGAGTGTTTCGCCGACGGAGCGGCCGCGGTCCCAGCCCCGTACCAAGTAACTGTACGCGCGGTGAAAGCTGTCGCTGAGTAGTCGCTGCATGTACGGAAACGATAAAGTGTTCGCTTACTTGTAGTCTCGTGGTACCGGAGTGTTGTTCCCAATCTTATTTATTTTATTACATTGATGCCAAGATGGCTATTTGTGCAGCGTGTAACAATGCCGTGCTTGTCTCGCATAGGAGAATTAAATGTTCGAATGTGAACTGTTCTCATGTTTACCATCTTGAATGTGTAAAATTCTCGAATGATTCTCCAACAACACGATCAAAATGGATTTGTCCTGCGTGTGTAGCATCGCGTCCCAAGGGCGGAGACAATACTAACACTCCCATTCTGGTTAAAAACCACAAACCATCTCAGAGCAATTCTGACTTCGTTGATACTTTCCCGTCCTCTCCACCATCTGCTGGTCCTGTAGCTGTGCCCTGCTCCCTCGACGATGTCAGGAGAATGTTTAAAGATGAAATTCTCTCAATGAGGACACAATTGGAGTCTTCGCTCAAACGAATGTTTCGAGATGAGTTAAACCAACTAAAAACTGAACTGCAAGAGCTTAAGGAATCGATATCTTTCATCGACGCAAAATATGACGAATTCGTAAAAAGATTAGAAAATGTAGAAACCAAAATGAAATCCGTAAATACCTCTAAAGTGGAAATTAAAGATATTAAAACGTCAATTTCTAATCTAGAGTGCAGCCTAGACTCTAAGGATCAATGGGCCAGACGCTCAAACATAGAGATGTTGGGTATTCCGGAGAAGAAAGGCGAAAATTTGCTTGAAGTTTTTGGTGAAATTACAAAACTCGCTGGGGCCCCCGTCGACACCAAATCAGACATCGACTTCATAACTCGCGTGGCCCCTATGAAGAATGACAACAAGCAATCGAAAGCTATCGTTGTTCGCTTTTTAGCCCGCTATAAAAAAGATGATTGTCTCACCCGCCTTAAGAAGTTAAAAAACCTAAAAGCCTGCGATATCGGCTTCGCGGGGAATAACTCTGCTATATATTTCAATGAGCACCTTACGAGTAACAATAAGAGCTTGTTAAGAGAAGTAAAGAAGCTTGCCCATGAACACCACTACAAATATGTCTGGATAAAAAACTGCAGCATCCTAGTGAGGCGTGATGACACCAGCCAGATTTTGAATATTTCCAGCCATGAAGATTTAAAAAAGATCAAATGAGTGTTTTGTATTTGACATTTTGTTTTAATCATCAAAAATTTGAGAGTACTTATTTTTCCGGGAAACTGAAGCTTGTTATATGTCATGGGGCTATAACTTTAACTATAAATTTAATTATAATTATGATTGTTGTTTCAATAGAGAATTTTATGTTAAATATTTATTTGTATTTTGAAAAAATCCAAGGGGTTGGAACTGTTAAAAAATATTCACTTATCTATTATTTATATAATCTTACAAGGAGTCAATTTTTTATTATATTTCTTATTACATCATTTAAAAAGTATGTATACTTTATTAAATAAAAATGAATCCCCATACAAGATGTAGTAAACTATCAGTCTATTATCAGAATGTGCGTGGTCTTCGTACGAAAACAAATACCTTTTGTAGTAGCGTTCTTAATTCTTGTTATGATTTGATATGTTTGAGTGAAACCTGGCTCCTGCCTGGCGTTTTGGACTCTGAACTGTTTGACTCACGTTACACAGTTTACAGGTGTGATCGAGATTATTCTACAAGGGGAGACACAAAAGGTGGTGGGGTGTTGATAGCGGTCCGGTGCGGGCTTCAGGTGACTAAGGCTACCAGACTGCCCTCTCTAAATGCGACAGCCGATTTGTTGTCAGTGTCATTATCTATCCGAAGCGATTCCACTCATACCCAATGTCGTATCTTTTGTTGCTATTTTCCCCCTTGCCCTTTATTAAAAGATGCACAGCTGGAATTCTACGAATTTGTATCTAAATCTATTTTAGACAACCCTGGTGATTATTTCTTTGTAGTTGGCGATTTTAATCTTGGATCAGCCCATTGGAGTAACTCGCAAGATAATAGCCATGCCGAATTGCAAAATATTTGTACTTTAACTCCCAGTATTGAATCATTATCGGCGTTTTTAGCCTTTAATGATTTAAAACAGTTTAACCTAACTCGTAATGCCAATGGTAGAATTTTAGATCTTGTCATTGCTAATCTGCAGTGCTCAGTCAGTAGCTCGTCATTACCTTTGGTTAATGAAGACAAGCACCACCCGTCTCTTGATATTACCATCTCAAATGCTGCGTCTCTTTCTTTGCGACAGCCAAAGCGTACAGTTCGTCTTTTTAAAGCCGCTGACTATGTAGCAGTCAGGGCTGGGCAAAATACATGCTTTGCTTTAATTAAAATACAAATTACAAAATACTATCTCGCATGTATTTAAAATACGAAATACAAAATACTTTTAAGTCGGGTATTTGAAATATAAAATACAAAATACAGTATTTCAGGTATTTTTATTTAAAATACAAAATACAAATTACAAAATAATAAGTAGAATTAAAACGAATCTAACCCGGCATGGGCAAGCAGAGTAAAAGAAAATTACTCTCTTTAAACATGAAACTACCGTGAGGTCGTGAGACTCACTCATAGTGAAACAATACAGATTATGGCCCGAGAGCTGGCACCAATTTTTGGGTAGGTGTTTGAGGCAAGCTGAAAACTTGTCACATACTTCTCCTATTATACCCCAACACGAAACTGCAGACCTGGCTGGTGAGTAGCGGGTCTAAATGAAACCATGAATTTTTAATTATTTTTTTTGGTTCCAAAAATATATTTGAGGCAATATGCAATTTATATATGTTGTAGTTTAATGTTTAAAGAATAAAAAAAATAATAAGCCAGATGAATTAATCGGGGCTTTAATATTGCCAGGCGCGTGCAAACATATTTTTCATAAAAATATAAAAAATGTATTTGAGGCAACTTGAAATTTTAATAGGGTATTATTTATAACTAAAAAATAAAATTCTCAAAAAGACAGGTCATTTTGGTGGGACTTTCTACCTGTCAGGTTATCTAACAAATATACTCACTCGCACCGATACATCATTTGTTAGATCACCTGGCAGGTAGAAAGTCCCACCAAAATGACCTGTCTTTTTGAGAATCATATTTTTTAGTTATAAATAATACCCTATTAAAATTTCAAGTTGCCTCATATACATTATTTATATTTTTTTCAAAAATATGTTTGCACGCGCCTGGCAATATTAAAGCCCCGACTAAATCGTCTGCCTTATTTATTTTTTTATTCTTTAAACATTAAACTACAACATATATAAATTGCATATTGCCTCAAATATATTTTTGGAACCAAAAAAAAAATAATTAAAAATTCATGGTTTCATTTAGCCCCGTTACTCACCAGCCAGGTCTGCAGTTTCGTGTTGGGGTATAATAGGAGAAGTATGTGACAAGTTTTCAGCTTGCCTCAAACACCTACCCAAAAATTGGTGCCAGCTCTCCTACTATTACTCACGTTTCAAAACGAGTCGAGTTTAACTCGACAGTTTCGGGCTAATCCGTAACCCTTCCTCTCGGAAGAGCACGCTACGGCTGTGCCAAACGTGCACTCAAGTACGCTACGTGCTGAAATACCTATGTCGACTTAAACTAGTTTTGAGACGTGGGTAATCCGTATTATTTTACTAAAAATTACGCTCATGAAAGGACACTAGGTACTTTTACTGACTAAAAGCAGAGTTTCCTTTCCTAAACACCAGACTTAAGTGTTATCTGCCTCGCTTTGGGCTTAAAACAACTGAATTTCATAATACCTAATACCCCTAATTTTCAAATTGCCATGGGCTCATAATACCTAAAAATACCTAAAATTTCAAATTGTCTCATCTTAAAATTTGAAATTTTAGGTATTTTTAGGTATTATGAGCCCATGGTAATTTGAAATTTAGGGGTATTAGTGAATAAGGTATTATGAAATTTAGTTGTTTTAAGCCCAAAGCTCTGCCTCTCATAGGGGAATGAATAAAGTCATGTCTACACCGGTGCGTTTTCATGTTCAACTTAAGATCGCTAAATGAAATCTAAATGTATTTTGTTAAAATGTATTTTGAAGTCATAAGTATTTGAAATACTAACTACAAAATACCTTAGCGTCAGGTATTTGAAATACGAATTACAAATTACATTTTCAGTGAGTAATTGAAATACAAATACCAAATACGTATTTGTATTTCAATTACGTATTTCAATTACAAGTAATTCAAATACTGCCCAGCCCTGGTAGCAGTCAACAACGCACTGGCAAATATTGATTGGGAGACTCGTATTAATTGTAGTGACATCGATACTGCCGTAGGCGTTTTCTATGACATTATTAACAAAGTAATTTCTGATCACATCCCCTCCAAAGATATTTTTGGCAATAAAAGGTATCCCGTTTGGTTCTCCAGAGCTTTGATTAAGATTGTTAATGAAAAACTGAAATTTCATAAAAAATGGAAAATTTATGGTCACCGTCATGATTATGATACTTTTGTAACCCTTAGAGAAAGACAAAAACGAGTTCAGGATGCGTGTTATCGTAAATATTTAGCCTTTGCTGAATCGAAAATCAAAGAAAATTGTAAATATTTCTGGCGTTTCATAAGATCTAAGAAAAATACCTCTACCTTGCCTGACTCCATGTATTTGGATGGTGAGACAGCATCTGATGGTACTGCGATATGCAACCTTTTTAATAAATATTTTCACTCTGTGTTTGAACCGTCTGATGCTGCATGTGACATGCCCACTATTATTAACCAAGATTCCCCCTTAGCAAGTATCGGTCATATAGAAACAACATGTAATGAGGTCTGCTCTTATCTCAGAAAGTTAAATGTGAACAAGGGTGTCGGTCCGGATGGAGTACCTGCCTTGTTCCTACATGAATGTAGAAGTCAACTATCAAAGCCCATTTCTATTTTATTTAATATGTCTCTGAAAAAGGGTGAGATGCCCAGAATCTGGAAGCGGTCATTCGTTACACCTGTATTCAAGTCTGGAGACCGTCATGACATTTCTAAGTATAGACCTATTTCTAAATTGAGTATCATTCCTAAATTATTCGAGAAAATTATATATGACATAATCTTTCCTATCTTTAGACCTCTTATTATTAGTGAGCAACACGGTTTCGTTGACAAAAAGTCCACAGAGTCGAACTTGTGTGAGTTTGTAGATCAAGTCTATGATGCCATGGGACAGGGACAACAAGTGGATGCCGTGTACACGGACTATTCCAAGGCGTTTGATAAAATTTCACACAGTGTGTTACTTATGAAGCTTGAAGTGGCCGGTGTGCACGGCGACCTTCTACGTTGGATTGAGTCGTACTTGCGAAATCGTTGTCAGGCCGTTGCCGTTAAGGGTTGCTGTTCTAGTTTTGTCCCTGTTCCATCCGGTGTCCCTCAAGGCTCGCATTTGGGCCCGCTATTTTTCATAATTTTCATTAACGACGTCATCACCTATCTTAGATCAACTAGCTGTTTATTGTATGCAGACGACAAAAAGATATTTAAAGTAATTAAGTCACTGGATGATTGCTACAATATGCAAAATGATCTTAATAACCTATCCAAATATTGTAAAGACTGTCATCTGCACCTTAATGTTCAAAAATGTTTTGTAATCTCGTTCAGTAGAAAAAAACAATTGATTAGTTTTAATTATACATTTAATAATGAACTGGTTCAGAGGACGTCTACAGTGAGAGACCTGGGTGTTTTTATAGACAGTAAACTTTTATTTTCTGATCATATTGTGAATATCACTAACAGAGCTTATCGACTTCTTGGCTTTATACTGAGAGTGGGCAAGGAATTCCGGGATGTCACTACGATTCTGGTTCTCTTTAACTCTTTGATCAGACCCATTTTAGAATATGCGTCCAGTGTTTGGAATCCGCAATATAATATATACATAATTTCCATAGAACGAATACAAAATAAACTAATTAAGCACTTAAAATATAAAGCCACCCTAAATTGTCAAACATTTAATTTTAATAATATTTTTTCACTCCAAAATCGACGTACTGTAAAAGACCAAATATTACTGTTTAAAATTATTAATAATAAAATTGACTCCCCATACCTTCTTAATAAATTAAGTTATAGAGTTCCACGCCCCAATCCTCGACATATTAATAATCTGTTTCATATCCCCGTTATACGTCCTAAATATGTTGGAAATTCTTTTGTTAATAGAGTTTGTAAAATTTATAATTCCAGTTTTTCTGAAGTTGATATATTTAACACATGTCTCCGAGAGTTTACAGCTTTAGTTAGGGAGCAAATTGTTACTTAGTTATTATTTTTCTTCTTTACGTTACACGTTTTCATGTTGATGTTAATTTCCTGCCTCTATAGGTATCCATAGTCTTTTAAAGTAATGTCACGATTTTATATTGCTTGGTTAGTAACATGTATAAGCAACCTGTGGTAACTTTACTGGTTGATGTATAATCTAAGATTTCTATTGTAATTAGCTATATTATACCGTTTGTACCCAAATAAACATTAAAACATTAAAACATTAAAACATTAACAATATATTTTGTGTGTGAACTTAGATCAATTAGGTTAATTTATTTGCCGATTCTAATGAATGAACAATTATCATTCTTACATGCATAGTCCAATTAGTTTTAACATAGTCTTTAAGTTAGAATCTGTTGGCTAATTATGCAAGCATTTAAAGCGTCACTTTACAAAAAAATATAAAAGAAAAGAAAAGACAGCGGTATTTTTTTTGCTATTTGAATTTTGAACAGATGTCCATTGCTCGTATTGAGCATACGTTGTAAAAAAGTAATTTTGTACGTCGTTTTTTTCCTCGCATTCAAAGTGAAAAGTAGAGTGTTTAACGCGGGACTAAACTACCATAATGACAACTCGAATTATAGCCTCCCTCGTTATCGCTGGGGTGGCTAAATATCTCGTGTCATTATGGCTTGTTTTAGTCCCTTGTTGAACAATCTACTATTAAATTATTGTAATTTTTTATCTCATGCTAATTGTAATCTTCTTTTTTTTATTGACCTATTTTATGGGTTAAAACGCCATCGTAACCTAACATAGTTTCTAAGCTCTGCCTAATATTTCTCATCGATGTTTTTCTTTTCTGAAATAAGGAAATTTTGAACTTGAATTGTGAGATTCTGCATTCTTTTCTTTCAGTGGTAATGAAAAAAAAATGCTGTTTATTGACACATCTACCTAATAGTGTTAAAAAAAATCCCCGTGACAGACTGACGGACGGACAGATAGTGGAGCCTTAATAGCATAGGTACAAAATAGTTTCAGTTCAAACCAACATTAGAATAATTTATTGTGCTAGTGGAAATAATAATTATATGCGCAATAGTTAATGATGTTAAAACACTAATTAGCATGTTTTGGTGTACCGGTTGTTTTTAGTTACCCATTCCTCTCCCTTCTCCTCCTTGTCTCTTCCTTCTCCTGGGTCGTTCCTTCATTCGTGGTCAGTATTAGGGTGGATCTGCAGCCGATATCTGCCTCTACCAGTTTCTGTCCAGCGCGTCTCTTACGACCATGTAGAAATTAGTGGATGACGAGTCTTTTACTTGATCGGTCCATCTCGTCAGTAAACGACCGCGTGTTCACCATCACTATTCACTGTAACTAAAAATCACGTTTCATTTACCTATGGCTTTTCTTATATTTTCGCACTTACGCGCGCATTACGAATTTTATAATAATTAGTAGGATATTAGAAAAAAACTTCGAAAATAGAACATTTCCCCAAACGGAAATTGATCGCGTTCAACTTTACAAAAATAACTGGCTGAAACCTAATAAATTTATTCTCACGTCCAGTTTAAAAACAAAAACAAATGAATAAGATGAAGGATGAGCGAAACGGCGAGAAAGCCTGTCACATTCCATGCTAGTGAGAAATCATTGTGCTTTCCCTTTGGGTTCCCGTGCTGATCTGGGAATTCCATGATTTATGTAGGCCGTGCAATTTGTCACAAAATACGTTATTAAGGTTCCGAATGGCCAACAGGACCCTATTACTAAGAGTCATAGGGTCAATTTACTAATGTAAATTGTCATTTTACCTAGGTAGTTCGTTGTAAGTCTTATTGAACCTTTTTCCTTTATTGTGTCTTGTTTGTTCCTTGTATCAATGTGTCTATTGCATTTTTCCCTCTGCTTATTCACTAAGCTAAGTACCACGGCTTTTTACCTCGGTATTAACCCACCAATGTGTGTGTGAAGTTCCCAATCCGCACTGGGCTCGCGTGGGAACTACGGCCCAACCCCTCTCATTCTGAGAGGAGGCCTGTGCCCTGGTATTGGGTTCAAGTAGTGGTTTGAACTATGGCCTCTCTTGCAGAAGGTCCAAGAAATACACATAAACCTGCGCTGCAATTTTATAAGTGTGTGTGTAGTTGTATGTAAATACTTTATTGTTGTACGTAAAACACAAAAATGGCAAGAAAAACAACAAAACAAAAAGAGCACAAAGGTGAACTTATCCCTGAAAGGGATCTTTTCAAGCTAACCTGGTTTGAAAAGGAAAACTAAAAAAGATAGGCAAACAGTACTTAATGTACAGTCTGAGAAGGGAGTAAAGTCCCCAATTTGGACATAAAAACTACGCTCCAAACTCTTTCAACATGAAAGGTGGCCTGAACCCAGCAGTTGGATGTATATAGGCTAGAAATGATCCCACCACAACCAACCATAATCGAGTTACAAGGGATCGAAGCTTTATGTTAATTCCGTCAACCAATCTGAAACGGGAGACACGATTTCATTTCAATTCCGATTGGATTCAATTTCGTTTTGCAGTTAATTTGAAAGCCACCTCAAAATGATTTCAAAAGCTACTAGTTTTTACTCTGTTTGGTTTGGAGCGTAATTACTGCCAAACTGAGTGATATAGTAGGTCATATTAATCCTAATTAGTGATGTGCCGGATATCTGCATTCGAATCCACATTTTCCGATATCCGGAGAATCAAAATCAACTGGCTTCATCATAACACAGCCTTTTTACGTCCCACTGCAGAGCACAGGCTTTCTGTCAGAATTAAATTTGGCCGGTAGCTCCCACGCGAGCCCAGTGCGAATCAGGAACTTCACATACACCATTGCATTTCTTCTAAGTTGTTCACAGGTTTCTTCTTGTAATTTTTCACTACCACCGTAAAGCTTGTAGTAAAATCCTTTTGTGATTTTGAACATAAATTCCGAAGAACTCAAACTACTTGGCAACCACAAATTATCGGCAGATCAAGACACTAATTATCCATATGAGTTGACAGATATACATTTTAACGATACCCTTGACAACAGGACACAATATAACAAGACCAACTGTTTAATAAATCGTTCTCGTTTACACAATAAAACTGAAACAACGTACAAAGAGAACAACAGATATTAAGTCGCGCGCAAGTGCAGGAAAGTGCCGCGGGCGGGTGACACCTCGCTTAGGCGGTAACTGGGAACTGGGTAAAATAGTAATTAAAATCTTACAACAGAGCGTCCAGACGCAGTGTTTGATGCATCGTGACCAGTGGCTCACTATGAACAAAGATCTTGAATAAATCAGAAATTAGCTTACTCCCGCGCCTTACCCCCAGGGAATAATAGTAAATAGGTATGAACTGAAACAATTAATTTGCTCAGCCGCGACTTTAAGGTAGTTAGATAAGGTCGCGAGTGAGCAAAGTAATTGTTTCAGTTCATTAATATGGACCGTCGCAAAGTAACGCCTGATTCAATAAATTACTAAATAGGCAGTTTCCTGTGGTCCTTTTTAGTGATTGAACGCCAACCATTTTCTAGATTCGTGCACTCGGTGCAATCGAAGCCTCGCTTTTATGGAAAAATAAATGCGTTATTTGCTACAAATAAAGGCTGTGATTACTTTTAATGAGCTCAATTGAGGTCTGTTTGTATCCATGGCGCCGGTAGTTACGTCAAAATATCACGAGCTCATTAAAAGTAATGACAGTATACAATGTAGCAAATATGTCTGTCCATTATGGAGATACCATAAAAGACAAAACACACTGATACATGAGGCACAATGATTAATAAATCATGACCAGGGATATTTGGAAATAGTTCCGATTTGCATTGGTGATCCTAAGTTTTCGATATCATATCCACTGTGGTAAAAAATGTGTGGTGTTAAAAACTTTAGATGTATGACTGAAAGTAATTAAATAACATCGTAGTTCCAAAACTACCGTGAGACCCACCAACAATTATTAACGAAAAAATACGGATAACTCACGTCTATGAACGAGTTTAGCTCGTCATGTTTCGGCCTAATCTGTAGCCCTTCCTCCAGGAGCACACGCCACGGCGGCTGCTGGCAAACGCGCCAGACGCGCCACCGGTCTACTCGCGCGGCTGCTCAACGAAACTGAACCTGAATTGAACTGAGTGTTCACTATCGTAGATCTGTTTGAAAAAAATAAGCCTTGTTGAGTTTCTTACTGGATTCTTTACAACAGGGTTTTTCCTAACTGGTGGTAGATTCTTCTACAGTCATAAGCGCTTGTTGTAGCTTAAATTGAAAAGATGTTTAGATTTTGACTTTGATTTATCTCCAGGCAGATATTATGGCTGTTGTACAACAATACAATACAATACAATGACTCTTTATTGCACACCAGGAATAGTAAGCAATACAGAAAACAGGTACACAGAGAGAAAGATACAAGGTAAGCAATAGGCGGCCTTATCGCTTAAGAGCGATCTCTTCCAGGCAACCCTTTACCAGAAAGAAGGAAGGACTAGTTTACAGCAGGTGGTGCATCAACAGTGGATCAGAAAATTAAAACGCAACAAAAATAGTACATCTACTTATGCATAAATAGTACTTACATTATAATAGGTACACGTCTAAAACAAATATAAGCAGTGGGATAAACAGACACATATAAATAAATAAATAAACTATAACAAAGCTAATTATTACAAGATGACAGATAATACACCTTAAGCATAGATTTAAAGATTGACAGAGATTTTGCTCGTCGTAAGTCAATCGGTAAGGCATTCCACAACCGTATAGCCTGGACAGTATAAGAATAGACATAAAATTTGGAGTTAGAGAGAGGCACGGTAAGGAGAAAGTTCTGAGAGCATCGAATAGAAGTTACTAATCGAATAGCTGTTGTATTTATACATACGAGTTGAAATTTATAATGTAGCAGTTTCTCTATGTGATTACTAGCTCAAATAAATTCAAGTCTACATAGGGTGAATCAGCGTTTACTAGGCAAGCATGCTCCATCGTAGGCCGCATCTTCGCTTTTCATCAGGCGTGATTGTGGTTAAACGCAAGCCTATATTGTATAAAAAAACTAAGTGGCGCTACGGTCGCTACATGCCCCAAATGGCACGTTGATTAAAAGTGCGCAAAATATCTGGAGAATAACGGAAGTAAAAACTGCTACTCCCTTAAGACCAGAGAAGCATGCCAGTGCCTAAAGTTAAAATGTAATCGTAGATATTGAGACTGAATTATTAAACCCTTTTGAATTTTTTATCTTCCCGCCGTAATTTACGTTCTACGTCAGTTCTGCCGCGGGAGCATGCGGGATGCATTAATGCTTTCTACGTACAATATTATAAAATGCAGCGAAGCTGCAAAGCTTCGGTTATTATAGCAGAGAGTGGCTTTGCTGAAAAAAACGCAGGTTTTCACGTTTACAATAAGAGTGATTGAGTGACTGACCGAGTCATGAATATCTAACGAATATGCTTAGATCTGGACAGCTGAATTAACTAAATCATAAAAAACATTTACAGAGAAGATATTCTTTGTTTCTTCTTGAATTGCGCACCATCTAATGACTTGATACCTTGCGGCAAGTGATTGAAAATTTCTACTCCATTACAATTTGTGCTCTTTCTAAGTATGTAGCTAGAGGGCCGAACTAAGCATAAGTCGTGTCTATACTGTGATCGTGATCTTAGAAATCCACAATACTGATTAGAATGCAGGTGTCCCTCATGAAACAGCTTTTTCTCCGGCTATCTTCTCTGAAAAGTAGACAGTTTGTAAAATCTCTGAAACCAGTACGAAAACAGCTATTAAGCCTGTAGTTCCTTAAGAGAAATGCTTAAGAAATATAAATATGAAATATTTAAGATAATTACTTAATTTTTCTTAAACAAATGACTTTGATGTAAGTACTATGACAAAATAATAATTACTACTTTAATTTTTAGAAATACACTGTTAACTTCAGATGCCCCTACAGCATACTTGACACAGGTTAAACTGCACCGGGTGCGCGATAAGAAAGTGTTCCAGTGTTTTATTTTGAGAGTGACCTATCTGGTTTTCGATTTAAAGCTTTAGCAAAACTCGTAAAGACGAGCGGCATTGATCTGCTAGCTTTTATAGTATCTAAACCGACCAGGTTTCTAAGCTAAAGGGATGCAATATAGAATTTTACTAACATAACATAAGGCACGGTGTCGTGTTGATCATTTTAACCAACGTTCGATCTACTTTGAAATATTTCATATATCTCTTTGGATTTCCAGAGCCTCTAAGAGTATAAACTTTACCCGAGGCTTCGCTTGCAAAGAAATATCTTTACAAGAAGCTTGAAAAAAAAACTTTGCGTAGGATTTTTAAAGCACCAAATTCGCTTGGACAACGCCATCTATTGATTGTAGACGAAGTTGAAAACTGAGGTGCGGTCAAGGGCATACGTATACGCGTACGTCAAAAATATCTTTTCATCACACTTGCACGTAAACAGTATCAAAACATACAGGTTAACTTGGTCGTAATGCCCCATATAAAACCCTCGACCTTTTTTCTTGGTCGGCCCTTGGTCGGTAAGTAATTTTTTTTTAATTTATAGCACTGCACACAGTCATGCAGGTTCCGAGTTCAAGTAAGGAGTTTATATGCTCGCAATTGAAAAATTGTCTTAAAATATTATCTAAACAGGAATTTCATTGCAATCTCACTGCATGTTACTTAAATACTCAAGTAATGTTCTTAATAATCCGTTTTAATAGTTTTTTGTATAAAAACGTCGATATTATTTTATTTTTTTTACACGCCGTCATGGCTGTATACGCATTTTTCCTTAACGTTTCTGAACGAAACATTTCTATAATCTGTGGTGCGGATAAAAAGCCCGCCATCCGCTTAAAAAAAATTTCATGTATTTCGTAATAAAATAACAATAATAGTTCTTCTGACTTGACGTATTAAAGCTATAATTCATAATTATTTTAATTATTTACATTTTGTATTTGAAGACAGTCAAGTAAAAGTTATAAAAAATGTCGTCGTCGTCCGAAGAGTGTGATTTAAATTCAACACCGCCCCGCCAGATATTATCCATGCAGCCAAAACAATTAATGAAAATCTTTTACCGGAGAAGTGTAAGGAGCGGTATATAGCTGCATACGATCAATTTATAAAATGGAGAAATGAAAAGAAAACAAGTTCGTGTTTTGAAAATTTTTTGCTGGCGTATTTTGGAGAATTGGCGAATAAATACAAACCGTCTTCACTGTGGTCCATAATTTGTCTCAAACAATACGACTCCCCGAAAAAAATGTTTGTCTTAATTTTACTAATTGTACAGTGACTATAAATTTTCATAAATAAGTTTTTTTGCCCTATATTTTTATTTATTTACTCGCAAAATGTGATGAAAAACATTGTATGTTTCACGGGCGGTACGGGAATTACGAACCTCGACTCAAAAAGCCCTCAGTCTTCGACTTCGGGCTTCTACTAGAGCCTCGATCGTAATTCCTTACTTACCGCCCTTAATACATAATGTACTAATACAACTCTATGCAGTTAACAATATAAGACAGAAAACGAACAAAAGAAGAGAGTGTTGAATAGTCGTACTGCGTCAACGGTGAGTGTGAATGTACCTTTACCGCGTGATGTTATAAGCATTGTGTGTGCTACCCTACATTTAACAATGATAATAATAATGACGATGAAAACGCGGTTAATTGTGCGCTGCTATCAGTTTCGTTGAGTAGCCGGGCGAGCAGAGCGGTGGCGCCGTAGCGTGTTGCTCCGCAAAAAAGGACTAAGGATTAGCCCGAAACAGTTGATTTAAACTCGTTTTAAGACGTGAGTAATCCGTATACTTTCACTATGAGATAATCATAAGGTTGATGTTTACATTAGGTATATATTTGACGCGATGTCTATCTATACCTTTAAATATTTATGCCGGTTTTTCTACGTAAGAACCAAGAAGAGAGCGCCCTCGATTCTTGTTAAAGATCCAAACGCACAGACAGCGGAGGAGTGGCGGCGACGGTTGTAATATTCTAACTTGTATGAACGGTTGTTCGGTACAGTACCGCGAACGCGTTCATACAAGTTAGAATATTACAACCGTCACCGCCACCGCATCACCACGCCTACGCCTAATGTGTGTTTAGAGCTTTAAAGTTAAAATATTGTCCCAGGAAAACGCATTATCAGGATTTAATACAAATTCAAAATTCAAACATTTATTTCCCATATATCATAGCTGGTACATCATCCATAGCTGTTAGTAAATTAAATGCCCTTGATCTTAATACAGAGTTTTGTCTATCTGTACACATAGTTTCATCCAAATCCGTTCAGCCGTTATTGCGAGATCGACTAAAAAACATTCAAACATCCAAATATAAAAATAAAAATTATTAATTATATAAAAAATATTTATTTCTGGAGTAGCAATTAAAAAGTTTTAAGCTTGCCTAAAAAAAACATAATTAATTACACATATCCTGAATGTAACATAATACTACAAGCTACCACTGAACTTGTCAAAAGTTCATTGAACTCAGCATTTCAATTTCTAAAAATATATCGGCGAAACCAATAATCCCGAGGGATCTCATTACTGCAGCAGACTGAATATATATCTATATGTTAGTGATATTGGATGCCTAGGATATACAGTCTGTTGATTGGACTAGCAAGATCGACTTATAGGAAGTTTAATTTTTTATGTGATGGAAAAATGATCGAGGAAGTGCCTTAATGGCAATTACTGCCGCACATGGTCACCCATAATATACGTAGAACTACGGGTACATTGCCGGCCCCGAAAACACAATCATAAGATAGAATAACTAGCTACCGTTAAACATTTTATAAGTAAAGATAACAACTGTCAAACATAATCCGAACGCAACGACAGCACACACATTTACATGTTTTTGTCCTTCTGAGAGGAGGCCTGTACCCTGCATTGTGACATAATATAGGCTAAGATGATGATGATGATGATGATGTCCTTCTTGCTCTTGTTATGTAAGATCGGTTTTCCTTTTCTTCCACATAAGAATAAGAATGAGAAATTTTTATTTCGCATAAGTATCAAAAATATAAATAAAAAGTGAAACTAGATATTACAATTGTGTGTATGTAAAACTATTTCTTGTACATAAAACACATGAAATTAACAGACAACAAGAGAAACAGATCCGATCCCTTAAAATGATCTCTTCCAGTTAACCTTTGAGCGATTAACAGGAAAACAAGATTCCAACAACAACAACCAGGAACAAGATTTTATCCCTATTCTATAGGAATATCGGAAAAACTAACTTGTGTGTTATTTTAAAGCTCCAGTCGTTTTAGCGAGAGAGAGAAAGTAAATAAATATCGCGGGGCAATTCACACCAGTTGACCTAGTCCCAAAGTAAATAAAGCTTGTGTTATGGATACTAGGCAACAGATAAATAAACATACTTATATAGATAGATACACACTTAAATACATATTAAACAACCAAGACTCAAGAACAAACATTCGTATTTTTCATACAAATATTTGCCCCGACGCGGGAATCGAACCTCAAGCTCCGTAGGTAGGTTCTCTAACCACTAGACCATATCGTCGTCAATAAAAACACACACAGACACACACACACACGCACGGGCACACATACTAGCAAGCTTTCGCATTTATAACATTAGTACCTACCTAGGACTAAAACAATATACCCTTCGCTCCTGCTCCAACAAATCCCACACTAAGCAAACCTATAAATAAACTCTACTGTCTAATAAATAACCAGCTAGAACTAGCAGCGTAGATCGTTAAAGGTGCTTACTAAAATAATTCTTATCTAGACTTTCGAAGCAATGAAAGTTTTGACAGGAATATCGATAGATGGCATTAATATAGTGAAGTCTGTTTGACGCTACAGTCTTACTTGCAATTGGTTTATTTAGTTAAAAGAGTGAATCAAATTTTCATACCAGCCATAGGTAAACACTGTAGAAAGGTATAATTGATCCATTGAAGGTTTTCTGCCTGGTGCAATATCGCTAGACGGCGTTAGTATCGTGTGGTCCGTTTGACTTGACGTTACAGTCTTGTTTGCGATTGGCTCATTTAGTTATAAGAGTGAATCAACTTTCAATACCAGCCACAGGTAAACACCGTAGAGAGGTACAATTGAACTATTGAAGGTTTTCTGCCTAATGCAAAATCACTAAATGGCGTTAGTAGCGTGATGCCCATTTGACATTACAGTCTTGCTTGCGATTGGCTTATTTAGTTAAAAGAGTGAATTAACTTTCCATACCAGCCACAGGTAAACACTGTAGAGAGGTACAATTGAACCATTGAAGGTTTTCTGCCAGGTGGAATATCGCTAGATGGCGTTAGTATCGTGTGGTCCGTTTGATGTTGACGTTACAGTCTTGCTTGCGATTGGCTCATTTAGTGATAAGAGAGAATCAACTTTCCATACCAGCCACAGGTAAATACCGTAGAGAGGTACAATTGAACCATTGAAGGTCTCTGCCAGGTGGAATATCTCTAGATGACGTTAGTATCGTATGGTTCATTTTACGTTACAGTCTTTTTCAGTCTCATTTCCAAACGTAACTCAAATATCAAACTAGTCCAAACATAGGATAGGTTGTAAGACAGAATATGTTAGAATGATAGGTATGAGAAGTAGGGTAGGATAGCTATCTTACCCACTACACACGCACGCACTCCCGCCCGAAAAAGCTATACACTACAGCGTTTTTGACGGCGGTATCTCAGCGGAGCCGGTATGGAGCGTGTACGCAGTGCAGTGTCATTGTGACGGTTTTTTTTATATGATAGGGGAAAACGAGCAGCTGATGGAAAGCAATCACCACCGCCCATGGACATCCACAACACACAAGTAACTAACTTTACAATCCTTAATTATTAAGGCTACCACATACCGAAGCAAGCGGGCCCAGGGCGTTGTATAACACTGAATCATATACGCTGCGTCACGCTGGCGGAGTGTGTCACCGTATATAATGATTCAGCGTTACACAACGCGCTGCACATGCACCGTTAGCGTCGAGCGCACGCCCCACGCTGCGGTATGTGGAAGGCTTTACGGAGACATGCCCCTTGCGTGCACGGCATATACCCGCTCCACTAAGAAACTACCACCAAAAACTCTAACGTATACAGACTCTAAGTTAGTACGCATAGTATAAGCTTTATTTAGCTTGGGACTAGTCCAACTGAAAAGAAAGAAAGAAAGAAAGAAAGAAAAACATTTATTTATAACAACAATAACACGTACACAGGCAAAAATAAGAATACAATAGACATAGACAGATAGATAGATAGAGCTATGTACACATTAATGATGTCACAAAAGGGACCCGACTCAGCATGTTGCTAGTTAAAACCAGCGCTGGTCTTCCGCCGGGCCACAGTGCAGTAAACTCACGGAAGGCCACACACAAAACAACATAATACTAAAAACTAAACATATTTGTACATTCAGGGCTTCCACAGACCGAAGCGCAGGGCGCGCGCGTGACGGCAACTGAAACGCTTCGGTCTGCGGTGGCCCTAAAATAAACTAGGCTGCATGGTTCTGAGACTTTTGCCTTTTTTTTTTTTATCAGAACACTAACTAAACAAACAAAAAAAAAGAAAAGAAAATATAATAAAACCGACAATAACAACCCGCTCATAACCCAATTAATCCAATTCAAACCAGTTTTTCATTTTTCCTCTGACTGAACTGAGAAACAGATCACAAACTAAAACTAAAATTATCACAAACAAAGAAACATAGTTTAAATTATGAAAAACATAGATTAAGAAAAAGTTTAACTACAGTGGAAAAAGTGGAAAAGCAGCTACATCCACTACATCCGCTCCGATGCATATGGGACAAAAACTCAAGGTATGTATATCTATTTGAGACATGAATTTTGACAAACAAAGAAACACTCAAATTACGCTCGTATCATGGCTCAGCAGTTCTTGAGCCCTTTGGTGCTCAAACATCATTTTTTTCATCTTTAATTTAAAATTTTGCGTACATTTTAGGTCTCTGATCGGGGGCGGAATGTTGTTCCAACATTTCGTGGCTGCATACCTGAAACTGCCACGAAAAGCAGCAGTTTTGTGTCGAGGCATAAGCAGTTGTGTGGCACGCTTTCGCTCTCCACTTGACCTCAGGCAAGACGAAAGTGTGAGTTTACTGACAAGATACATTGGGGCTCTGTGCTTAAGTACGTCAAAAAGTAGACAAGCCAGATGAAGTTTACGTCGGTGATGCATTTTAAGCATTAAGTGCTTATTTAGGAAAGGAGTAACATGAGCCCTTAACGGAACATTAAAACAGAATCGTGAACAGGCATTCTGGACTCTCTGGACGAGTCTTTTAGTTTTTGCAAGCAAACGCGGTCCGTACACTACATCCATGTAATTTAATTTCGATAGCACCAGTGACTCAACAAGCTGGTGTAAACCGTCCCGCGAGATTCATTTATTTTATTAATTCAATGAAGATTGTGCCAAAAAATATCCATAAAAGCAAGACGCGGGTCAAATTTGTTGAATAATACAACATGTTCTTTTTTGTATTACGACAATGATTCAGTACAAAGCTTGTTTTCTCGTACGTGCCTCGACTTCCGATCCTTGCCTTCAGTTGCCGCAGCACACAGAATAATAACAGTACCCTACCTACGTTATCTCGATATCTTACCGGTGTACAATCAACTGAAGGGGGTCTATAATGACTCCCATAAAATTTTAAATCATAATGTATCATTAGTCATAATCAACTTTAGTCATTTTGCCCAGTTTTAGTAAAATTTTGTACGGATCTAACTTTAATGGCAATAATGCTGGTACACTCAATAAAAAACTTGTTAATTTATTTTTACAAAAACTAATTTCTATCTACCAAAGCTTTTTAAAAGACCATAATTATCAATGAAAATAAGCCACAAGAAACTAGGTATTTGTATTTATTACTTACTATTTTATTATAAAGTAAGTGGGAAAAACTCATTAAATTGAGAGTTCATTTCTAACATCTTGATCTCGTGTCTGTACATTTACCTTTTTAGGTGGCAACGGGATCCTATTTCTACTCGTAATAAACTTGCACTGTCCGTCCTTCCATTCGTCTGTCTGTCAGAGAGCTATATCTATCGGTTCATTATAGGTAACTAGATACATGTTATTTTTTTCGCAAAATATTTATTACTAGACAGCAAATAATGAATATAAAGAAAAGGTGACTATATTTTAGTTAAGGTAAAATTACACAAATGTATTTTTTATGGATTCATACTATTAACACCCACACATACTATTTACTTTTAACGACCGCTTTAGCCTAGTTGGTAGTGACCCTGCCTCCGAAGCAATAGGTCCTGGGTTCAAATCCCGGTAAGGGCATTTATTTGTGTGATGAGCACGAATATTTGTTCCTGAGTTATGGATGTTTTCTATGTATTTAAGTATTTATTTATCTATATAAGTATGTTTATCGTCGTCTAGTACCCATAGTACAAGCTTTGCTTAGTTTGGGACTAGGTCGATTTGTGTTAGATTGTCCCCTAATATTTATTTATTTTATTTTATTTATTTGTCTGTTAGAGTAATTTACACAGGTATTTGGGATGATTTGCGTAACGTAATTTTACATTTAAATTACGATTTAATTTAAATTGTCTTCATAATGAAACATTAGGTTTAGATTACTGTTCTCAATTATGTTTCTGTGTAAGGCAGAGTCAGATGAAAATTTCAAAGAAATGCCTTTTATTTCATGTTCCTTTCAGATGTAGAAGGTTTTTATTTTGTCTCTGAAGCCCTTTTCGGTAAAATTTCAAAGAAATATGCATTCAACTTGGCGAATATCATAACGATAGTGAGATGTTGCTAACACAATTATTTAATACGAAATTGCCACTTCTTCATCTTTTTGACGAAAATAAGTGTCATACTGTTGGGCAGATGCCTTCCCTTATTAGGGTTCCGGAGCCAAAAGGGCAAAAACGGAACCCTTATAGTTTCGTCATGCATGATTGTCTGTCCATCCGTCCGTCCACCGCGGCTTATCTCAGAGACTAATATATGGCTAGAAAGCTGTAATTTTGCGTGGACATATTGTGTAGCAATTATCCGGACAAAGTAAAAAAAAACCCTACCTCCCATAGACTTACAAGTCGGGGTGATTTTTTTTTTCTCGTTCAACCTTATAGTGTGAGGTATCGTAGGATAGGACTTTTAAAATCATTCCAAGGTAAATAATTTAAAAATTAAACGTGTTTTTTCGGCGTTTTTAACTTGATCTTTGTAACGGCACGAACTAGATACTTGAAAATTTCACATTATATAAATGTTAGTATATTGCTACAGTCACTATTACATTAAGTAACAAAAATAAATTGTACGGAGGCAGGGAACCCTTCATGAACGAGTCCGACTCGCACTTGACCGGTTTTATTACGTTACGTAATAGTACATTACTGCAGCGGCCGCGAAATAGGGGATTGCCGGCCGAGTAGTTATAGATGGCCGAGTGTTAACGAGGCCATCTAGAGATACGAGGCCGGCAATCCCTGTTCGTGGCCAAGGCTTGTATAGAGTTTTTCTCAAACATACATCACCATCACCACCATCATCATCATCACCATCATGATCATCATCAACATCATCATCAACATCATCGTCATCACCATCACCATCATCATCATAATCATCATCACTATCATCATGATCATCATC